>OX411762.1:18534744-19134744 GCA_948252205.1 Orthosia incerta | reverse complement strand
AAACTAGATAACTATCAGGCTTATTAATCATACCAATTAGGATAAATAAATAATCATCATTATACCACATTCAAACGTCCACAAATGCTGGTATTGTATTCACCAATCATCACATTATTTACTGTGAGAGACGCCTCGGCGGCCACTGCAAGAGACAGCATTGTCAAAACTTTCCATATATACGAACCAAGCGTGTCAGTGAGTGAAACCGTTTATTCATAGAAATTGAAAACCCGTGACATTTCTTAAGCAGCGATTCAGTAGCGATGCAATCGTTAAAAGAACGTGATAGGTAAAATCGCCTAAAGAAATCAATACAATCGCGATGCTGTCGGTGGTCCTATACCATCGCCCACGTAACCATGATTCTGCATCGCAACTATCACGATACAGCACGTAACAGACCCAATGCAGCTTCGATACAGTCGTACGCTGCAGTGCCTATCTGTGAACGCCGGTTGATGCTGTTGTTTGCATTAATGCAGTCGCGTGTTAGTAGCGATTCAGCATCAATGCAGTTGCGCGTTTCAAATACGCCAACAGTAGCGGTGCTTTCACAAAGCTCGCAGCCGGCATGTCTATTCCGGGTTCTATGGTATAGCTTAAGGCGCTATATACGCCCCAATGTTAACGCAGTACTGGCCGTGCGCCCGCTCGATGCCAAAATATCAATATTGAACCTCCTTTGGAACAGTTTGTTTGCAAAATATTATTTGATTTACATATGCTATGTTGGTTATGAAGAAATTCCAGCCATCAATTTTTCAGTGTAAAAATATTTTTAAACATCCAAGTCGTTTTGGAGGAGTTTCCAAAAGTTGCGAAAAAATATCGTGTTGTTAATTATTTTTTTAAAGCAAAACTATTAGTTGCACGAAAAAAACTTATGTTAAAAATAATGTACATGAATCAATAATAAATATATATTTTTTTCAAACCTTTTAATCTAGCCGTTACGAAGGAGTATGCTTTAGAAAGTAACCGTTTTACGGCACTAAAGCGCATGTAGGCTCTTAACAGGACGTCAGCCGTCTAATAAATTGATGACGTGCCACTGTTCATATTGTTATTGTTTCGACATTTCACCGTGACAGGAAGACCGACGTGTTTATGGTTAGGAGGAGAATTTCATAATATTATGTTGAAATGAAATATGCGAAGGTAATAATTATGTTAGATTTATGGTGTTGCATCTATTACCTTTCTCTCTCTGAAGATCGGTTTAGACCAAACACTTTTTATCCCTTCACTACCTACGAAATTATTTTTGTGTAAAGGAGAATCCTTTTGTTGGTGATTGGTAAAAAATGCAGTATTTTTATTAACACGCTTTTATTAGCTTGGTATGTATGTATCTATGTATCTATGTATCAATGTAACGGAATCTTTGAACGTGATTTTCACCCACTTCAAAACGTTGGATTGATTTGAAACTTTGCACACTTATCAAGGACCGATGACAATGCAATAATTTAAACAGTTTGTCCCATTATCCTTACCAATAAAGCGTGTTTTTTAGTTTTTAGAACTACAATTTATTACTGTTCTGGTTATATACTCATTTTTTATAAGCCCACCATAAGAAGGCAGTCTTCCCATCTATGGAGACCGTCCATTGGGCAACTGTAGAAATAACATAAATTCACCGTTTAGATATAGTTAACAAGCTTACGGAAATCGAATCGTTGAAAAATGCCACCAACTTCACATACCTATCAAATAAAGTTTAGTGATTTCAATACATACATCAGTACTCGTTAAAAAACGTCCAACATGATTATGTTTACATTTAAAAAAACCTCTGCCAGTAGTATTATCGTATGAGATACAACATCATTGTGCTACGCCGTAGCAGCGTAGCCCACCGTAGCATATAATAGCGTAGGCCCTGGCTGCTACATGCTACGTATTAAGAACCTTTCTCAAACTCAGTGTAATTCACTACGTGACCATCAAAACAGAAATAGTTCAACGCCAACATTCAAAAGTCCAAAAGCTAATCTAAAAGGGTTCAAACACTAACAGTAAACAACATTCGATCCGTAAACAAATTCTCACGTTGTCGGAGGTTCCTACTACTATAAGTATAAGTAGTTGGTAAGGGTTTCAATCCGTCAGGGCTTGTTCGTGATCCGCACGCTAATATTAGACCTCCGTTTTCATAGTACAGTCAGTAACACAACAGATGTAACAATTTAATAAACAAGGAATTAATAATAATAAGCCATTTATTTCCAAAAACATAAAATATTACAACCATTACAATCGCTAACATCTAATCCATTTCATGCAGAAATAAATCACATAAATTATCTCACTATAACAATAACAAATATGATATCTATAGACCCTATGATTCCATTATATCTACATTACAATCAATCCAATCGACTCCATTAAAATGTCACAATCAATTTAAACAAACAATATGGCCCGATCCCTCAATACTCCGACAACCCGCAACCGGGGCACAAAAATAGCTCTGGTATAGAAAATATGTCAAACGGCCATTCCCACTCTCCAGTCAAAAGCCATCAAGACCACCGAAAAAATCTCGGCCCCCAGTCAGCAGCAGAAAACGGATTAAGGATGATTTTCTGCTACAGATGAGCGAGGCCAGCTAGGTGGTGTGAGGATGATTGTTGCTGGAGAGAATTGTGTAACTGTACATCAAAGTTATAGCGCATACATTCTTCGCCACATCCCTCACACATATCAAAGCTTTATATTTGTTTGAATAAATAGGGTAGTATTTAAACGCAAATCAAAAAATATCCTTTTTCTATGCAATAAAATTCCGAATTCTCATCAAATTTACTGATTGCGCAGCAAAATATTCAACGCAAAATATCACTAAACACACTACAATTTATTTTCGCAGCGTACAGCGATTTTTCCTAAACCAAAAGCTTTTTTATTAATGCACAGCTAATAATCTTAATGCACATCATACATGTTAACTCTTTTTCTTTTAAATCCATGGTTAAAGTTTTTACAATTACTATTTAACGACAATGTCGACGGAGCCCCGCTGCGCTCCTATTTCTGTCTAAAGGGTCTAAAGTAACCTAACACGAAGAAGATGACGGGAGCTGAGTTCGCTCGCTTTGCTCGCTCACTTCAGCTGCCGTCATCTTTTCGAACCTAACCTGTCCGTGTCGGGGTGCCCTAAGTTCCCGAGCTCGCTTCGCTCGCTCTTGGACTAATGACTTCTTGAAAATTAGGACAAATGTGATGAACAGGTTTTGTTGTACTTACTGGTTAATATGCGACTGAGATAGTTATTTTGCTACGAAATATGGAAAATTTGCTGTGCAGTTAGTATTTCTGCTATGTATGTAGTATTTTTGTACAAAAATAAATTTAACTGTATTGCATTATGAGGAAAAAAGTAATGTCATATTGATGTATAATTTCGAATTATCTGCAGTTTGAGTTTTGCTAAACATTTAGTAAGTTATTTGATGTAAAAAAGAATATAAATGATGAGTATGTATTGATAGACGATTATTTTATTTGATATGCAATTTATAATATCCCGAAAAAATACATAGTTCTCTAGTCCATTTCGATCAGAACTGCGTTAAACATGGCTAAGAAAATGAAGTGATCCCATTGGTAAATATTTTCCTCGTGCACAGCCTCGCTTCCTCGCACGTATTTGGTGAAAAAACACCTTTATGTCGGGTTTTTTTTAGCTCGACGGTTACCACGGATGTGCTATTACTGTCTACTATATTGATGTCACTTTTCTAGGGAAATATTTTGGCTATTTATCTGGTAAAAGGTGGTTAAACATGAAATTCGTCTACCACCTGGCCAAGTGCGAGTCGGACTCGCGCAGGAAGGGTTCCGTACCATTATCGCAAAAAACGGCAAAAAAATCACGTTTGTTGTATGGGAGCCCCACTTAAATATTTATTTTATTTTTATTTTAGACAGACGGGTCGTGGAGTCTTAGTAATAGGGTTCCGTTTTTACTCTTTGGGTACGGAACCCTAAAAATGATAATGTAGAGAAAATGTAGTCATGTAGTGGAAGTTGAGTTATTAGTGATCGCATCATCATCAACATCATCAGCCTTTTTAATGTTAGAGAAAATGGGCCGTAATCCACCACGCGGGCCCAATGCGTGTTGGTCGTATGACTGATCGCATAGAATAGGTAATTTGTTGTATTTAATTCAAGCAGAAGATTGAAATATATTAAGCTTTAATTTAGCGGGGTTTCCAAGTAAGTACAACATTAGAAATTTGAGAGAAAGTTTAACAAAGATAGGTACTTGTTCTGAAACAGCCCTCACAAAAGTATCTAAGCATTCATCATCATCATTTCAGCCGAAAGACGTCCACTGTTGAACATAGGCTTCTTCCAAGTGTCGCCATGTTAACCGATCCCGTGCTTCCCATATCCAGCGGATTCCTGCAACCTAAGCGTTCAATGAAAATATCAATGTTAAAACGGGTTTTATTAAACTGTGTATTTACTTTTGGTCCTGCTCCGCAGCCACTAGGACGCAAAAACAAATGATGGGCAGAAAAGTTTTGAAGTATTGTTGGACCAGCTGAAGACTGTATGAATGACCCACCACTGACTGACTGACCCATGACTGTACCCATTTTTGGTGTTTTTTTTTTGTATTGTATAAACTCAATTTATTTTAGTATTATATAACTGCACGGCACATGTGTGAGTACTATATTCCGACTGTAAATCTACCATTCACTGTACCTGAAGGGCACACAGAAGTCAACGAGTGTCGTTCGTTGAGTGTGTCATGCTCTCTCTAATGTTTCTCTGATGGTGGCACATGTGTTGGATACATGTGTGAGTACTATGTTCCGACTGTAAATCTACCATTCACTGTACCTATGTGTCGTTCGTTGACTTCTGTGTGCCCTGGCAGTTGAGGGTGTCATGCTCTCTCTAATGGTTCTCTGATGGTGGCACATGTGTTGGATCATTCGGTTCCCTTCATGATGGTTGAGCTGAGTGGTGCCGATCCATGCGTCATGTTCGTGAACGGGCGCCAGCAGTTGGGATTGGTCATAAATTAGCTGCCTCGGCCTGATATTGTTTTTTTGTTAAATTGTTTGTTACTCTAGACGCTTTTACGTGCACGTCTTTCTACATCGTTCTCACATATATGTATTTTTCAACAAGAATGATGTAACTAAAAACTTGTAATTAAAACTGATGGAAAAGAGTGTCCGTGGAGTTTCTTGAAAATTCTTCTCCATTGAGACCTACTGACGCTTGCGAATTTGCAAGTTTTGCAACTAACTTTTTGTTTGACAATCAAAAGTACCTTTTCGGTTTAATTGAAATAAACTATTTGATTTTGATTTAGAAGGTAACATTTTTTGTAATCTCAAGGCTGTACATCCGGGATTCATTAAGGCATGTCCATATTAATTTTCATGAAGTAAAGCTCAAGTAAATAAGCGCCCGTTTATCCGATTATTGCTAATCACCGTAGTCAACAGGTAGCGCGCACGGCGCTTAACAAGGAGCTTAACTATAGGTTTTTTTCTTATGCCGAGATTCCGATGTTGGATCACTTTTAATCGGAATTCAAATATAGGACTTTTCCTTCCAAGATTCCGATATTACGAGATGCCGAGTTTCCGATATTCATGACCTAATTGGTGCGTTTTCGTTTCTGTACCGAACCGAACGACTAGGATACATAGTTTTATTTCGGAGTTCCAGTGCTTACTTCCGGTTTCATCATCAGATCAGTTCGATGGTACCATTTTCATCAATACCATTTATTTATAAGTATTTGCTTCATCATAGTCGGTTAACTAATCGAGATATCTTATACCCGTGAGATACTTAGCATTAATGAGTGCCAGTGGCCATCTGTGTTCTTCTTCATCAGTTCCACTTCACCAAATGATACTCTCTGATTGCAAATGTTAGGATTGTTGATGAAAATACTAAAATCACTATATGTATGCCTATAATATTTGAGGAGTTCCCTCGATTTCTCCAGGATCCCATCATCAGATCCAAACCTAATGACCATGGAACCATCTGGGAAGTATACCCTTTCAAAAAAAATAACAAGTTTTCAAATCGGTCCAGGGGGTGACCATAAGCTCTTAGAGTACGGTTATTTTGAGATTGCGTAAGTGACAGATGTATACAAGTCATATACATCTGTCCCTTACACACACTCAAAATAACCTTACTCTAAGAGCTTATGGTCACCCACCAGGTGTCTTTGAGTAATCGGGTAACATACATAAAAAATAAAAGATTCCGAAGAATTGATAACTTCCTCCTTTTTTGAAGTCGGTTAAAAAAAACGAAAACAATCAAGAAAAGACTACATTTCATAGTAAAGAAAAATCGTAAATTGAAGCCCTACAAACTCAACAATCGAGCAAACAATCCCTACAATAGGGTAAAACTGTTCGTTCGCACAATAAGTCCGCACTCAGGCTTCACAAAGGGGGTTATTTCAATGGGCCAGCATCGGCCAGCATTGCTCGTGTAATCGGTATGACGGCACGTCCCTATACAATTGTTCCGTTCCCTATTGGGCTATGCAGTTCCGTTTTATGGTTCTGTATTACTAAAGGTTCGGTAGAAGTGAGATTGGAACGTTGTTAGGTTTTTGTAGGGTTGAAAACTGGGAAGGTATTCGGAGTGAAGGGAAGGGTTTCTGTTTCTGAGGGTCTTTATTTAAAAATAAAGATTTTCGGTTGACAATCACAATTGTCAGGCCGGTGCAAAGATTTTTATTTGTGTGATTTTTCGTGTTTTCACGGAGAAAACCCTTTGACAACGGTTTGGGCTTTGGCATTATTAGGCCAAAAATAACAGCTTCACCTTTGGCTAAAATAGTACGAATTTTGATCGTAGTCAAGGGTTTCTATCAAGTGCCGAAATTGACAAACTGTTCAGAGGCGTAGCTAAGTAGCCAAAGGCCCTGGTAAAAAAAATACTGGGGCTCTAGCTGAACTGTACAGTTTTGAACAAGTCAAAATAAATGTAAATACTTTAAAAGAAATGTTACTTTATCAACAGCAAGTACTTGATTTAGAGTTCTGACCTCTTCCCCCTTTCTGCCCAGCCCACGATTAGACATAGAAAAGTTTTATATCTCAAGTTTTCACGAATGTCTTAGTTCCGACCCCGATCGTGTATAAATAGTATGTCAGTGAAATTTACAGCTGTATTAGCTATATGTAGCTGTGTATTAGCTTATTAACAGCTGTATTAGCTATATGTAGGCGGGCACGCCCTTTATGCCTGGAGGCTTTATAATTCGGGTACTAAGTTCCGTTTACGTTCTTATTTTTTATTTTCGCCTGAGTTTAGATTTCGATGTTTTTGTTGGTATATTAGCGTGTGCTAGCTGTCATTATGGCAAATATGTTTTATTTAATTTTTTTGTGTTGAGTAATGTAAATTATTTGCATACTATTGTATAGAATCAAGTTTTTGTTTTTTTTCTAACTGAACAGACAGCTGTGCTGCTGGGGAGTTTGTTGCGCCAATTCTTCTTCCCAGCAAAAGCACTAGGAAGTGGTGAAGGGCGTGCGTTTTTGGGGGACTGTCTTATGTAATTTTGACGTTCGGAAAGTGCTGATTCTCAGCCTAGTTTGAATAAATGACTTTTGAATTTTGAATTTATGTAAAACGCGTTCATTTATCACATTCACATTCATTGTTTAGACTAACAAATGAGCAATTCATTAATTTTCCAACTTGTTTGACCATTTGTGAGGCTAACAATTGATGAAAAAGCGCATTTAATTGAAATTTGCAACCATTTGTTAACATATTTAATCATTGGTTGAGTTAACAACTGATAATAAAGCTGGGCCTAAGCAAGTTAGAGAGAAAGAGCTTAAGAAAGGTTGGCAGAATTCTTTCTTTTCACGACGCTCTCCAGTGGCGAATTCTAAGATTCTGGTCATAGAGTTATGCCAAACCGTAAACAACAAAATGGTATGGTTACGATTACCAAAAACTACTAGATTTTATCACCTCAGATAGAGTAGCTACGTATTTTGTCATGTCAGATAGAATTTAAAATGTAAAAACGCACGAAGCCAGCTTGAAAATCTGAGTACTTCGCCTCGGATAGTTAAGATTTTCTTTTACCATTCATACCGAACGATATAAAATTCGACGGAAAAACAAAAAAGCAACAGAACTAAGGATATCGAAAATTTTAACACCTCGCCTCGGATAGGTTAAACTTTTTTTATGTTTATCTTTATGGCTATGGATGTATCAAAGATATCGTAAGTTCTAAACAGAAGTTCGAAACTTGTTGAGAATTCCCCTGTATTCTTTCAAATAAGTGGCTATGATTAAAGTCGTGTTGATTCCGAAGAAGGGAGACTTTTTCGCTAGATGAGGTTTGCTGGTCAGAGTCCCCTGAGCTTGGGGGCCCCGGTGCACAACACCGGCTAGCCCTCCGATAACTACGCTCCTAGAACTTTTACGAATTCGCGAGAGCGCATTTAGAAACAACGGGCAGGGAAAGCAAGGCGGTTACAAAACAATCAAAGTTTTCAAGAGACCCATGAAGCTTGACAATTACAATCAGCCTTTGTGATGTTAGTCCCAATTCCATTCAATCAAGTAACTAGCATAGATCTATGTCCAGTAGTGGACTCCTAGTTATGTGAAGCAACGAGCCAGTGAAATCAGGCTCCGTTGTTGGAAATTCGAAGAGATGAAGTTTCGCTTTGTAGGTAATCAACAGCAAAACGCCAGTTAGGTAGGCCTAGACTGACTTTATACTGACCTGGGTTTATGGTTTTGATCCTAACTATCGACTTCGGTTTAAAAAAATGTTGGATAAGGCCTATTGAAATATTTATAATTTATTTTCGATAGATTTATAGGCTTACTAGCTTCTGCCCGCGGCTTCGCCCTCATGAAAACTGTTTTATTATATCAAGGGAACAAACAACCGAAATAAAAAGCAACCTAATCCAGGTCATGGCTTATCCATGTGCCAAGTTTCACCTAAATCCTTTCAGCCGTTGAGACGTAAAACGATAACACCTCGCCTCTGTTTTGTTGGTATATTGGCGTGTGCTAGCTGTCATTATGGCAAATATATTGTATTTTAATTTTTTGTTTTGAGTAATGTAAAGTACTTGCATACTATTGTATAGAATCAAGTTTTTGTTTTTTTCTAACTGAACAGACAGCTGTGCTGCTGGGGAGTTTGTTGCGCCACTTCTTCTTCCCAGCAAAAGCACTAGGAAGTGGTGAAGGGCGGGCGTTTTTGGGGGACTGTCTTATGTAATTTTGACGTTCGGAAAGTGCTGATTCTCAGCCTAGTTTGAATAAATGACTTTTGATTTTGATTTTGATAACAGATAGACAAAGGTACCATCGTATTTGTCAAACTCTACTTTACCCTGAAAACCTGTCAAACTTTGGAACTAAAGCCATGTTTGTTACTTAGCTCCATTATACGGCCATCACAGCACTTTTTTTTGCTATCGGGGGAAAACCTCAAAAGGCGCCAGTATTATTGGGGAAAAGACCAGGGAATGTGGGCTTTTTATCTCACTAAAACCACCCATGACCACATAATAAGGGCACATCCCTGGGGAGACTCTAAGGGCCACAAGACACCTACCTAAAGTTATCACAGTTATTTCAGAATTCTAACTCGTTTTCTCAATCCCTAGCTGGCACGAGGAACACGACGCGAGGAGGAGCTTTACATACCAACCTACTACATACAACTACTTACTGTCTGAGCGACTTGGCAAGTAAAACAAATGACATTGGAGCAATGAAACGCACACTGATATAACATAAATAAAGACGTTATATTTCCTATCTTCAAGTGTAGTTTTACGTGACTACCACTACTCTACAGCACAGATAATATAATTCTATGGACTACAGTAACTCTCACCACGTCAAGTTGAGTACAGGGGGGTGACCATAAGCTCTTAGAACTGTATCAATTTGATATCGAGTAAGTGACAGATGTATACAAGTCATATACATCTGTCCCTTATTCGATATCAAATTGATACCGCTCTAAGAGCTTATGGTCACCCCCCTGTCTCCTTGCTTGTATTCTTTTGTTTTAGTCAGAGTAAAATAAAAGGAAGAAATTCATTTTGAAAATCGTTTATTATCCAGATGGTAAAGAGTTATAAACAAATCGAAATGTTAGAGCATATAAATGATTGCTCACAGCTAGATTACATAGGCATAATATTGCCACTGAGCCCCGAACTACAAGTCTGTATCTTGAGACTCGGGAGCCGGTTTCTAGGGTAGATACGAATGGAATGGTGTGCTTTAAGTGTATGTGTGTGTTTGTGTGCTTATCACAATAATTATGCATCGGTTCAACAATTAGAACACGGATCTAGATTCTAATATAATAAAACTAGCCTGTAACTGTTATATTACAAGGTAAAGGCTATTCTTCTAGAAATTACATAATGAATAGAACGAGTTGGACTCGCGCACGAAGGGTTTCGTACCATTATCGCAAAAAAACGGCCAATAAATCATGTTTGTTGTATGGGATTAAATATTTATTTTATTCTGTTTTTAGTATTTGTTGTTATAGCGGCAACAGAAATACATCATCTGTGAAAATTTCAACTGTCTAGCTATCACGGTTCATGATACAGCCTGGTGACAGACGGACAGACAGACAGACAGACGGACAGACGGATCGCGGAGTCTCAGTAATAGGGTCCCGTTTTTACCCTTTGGGTACGGAACCCTAAAAAGGCACATTGATACTTGTCCGGATTTTAAACCATGACCTCAAGTACGAGAGGTGAGATTTTAACCACTGGGCCACCACGACACTGATCTAGATTCCATCTGGTGTTTTTTGTGCTGCTGAGTTAACAAATGAGCCAGCGATGATATGCGGTCGTATGTATGGGTCAAATGCTTTACATTTGCCAATATGATATTTAGGTCCTCTTGCTTGGGTCGCGGATAAATTTGAAAAAGAGTTACCCCGGATCTGACTCAAGCAACTGAAGGAACACGGGTGGGTTTTAGTCAGTAAAAGTCTAACATCCCGCTTCACCCAGAGCGGGAGATGTCAAAAAAAAAAAAAATGTCCTCTTGCTTGCAATATAAAAGTAGATAGGTACCTCATTTTCCCATATAACTTTAAAAGTTAACAGAACAACCGTAGGGTTGAAAATTACAAATAGAAAATTTTCATTAAAAAAGTTTCCTAAAAATTCGCACGCAACAATAGCTTTTCTTGGCCGTAAAACTTTTCCCGAACTCTAAGCCCCATAGTTCAGGAGTTGGTACATGATTACGAGTTAACTTTAGTAGGTAAGGTAGCACCCTTCGAAGGCCGATGAAAGGTCTGAAGTATTAAATAGGAACCTACGTGCATATTGACCGTAGGCTTGATCAAAATAAATCGATACCAATTGGTGTCAAAATATAGATTATTCTTTTTCAGCAATCATTATTAGGTATATCAGTGCCGAATTCGATATAAAAATTTTGTTCCCGAACGAAGATAGTTCAGTGTTCAATTTTACGTAGGTATCTACATATTCGATCTACAGAACACGATTAAAAAGAAAAGTTTTTTTGTTTTAATTATAGTTCAATAGGTAATCACCTATTATTAACCATTTTTTTTTTTTTTTTAATTTAATAAACATATATTTTCAGAATACTTCTTAATAAGAAAAAATATCGATATATTTGACTAATCGATACCGATTCAATTTTCGTCGATTTTTTTATTTTCATTTGCCCATGATGGCCCATCCCTACGTCGATGGCCGAAAAGGTCCGAAGTATCAAATACGTGCACATTGCCAGTAGTTTATTCACAGGACGTGATGTTTTGTAATCTAAGTTTCGGTCATTCATTGGCCCTTCTGTAGGATGCTGAAGTGCCTCCCTGTAATGTGAGAAGGTTTCTAGAGGATTTGCCTTGACGTGTCCCGATTTAGAATAGGTAGTGTTTAGTTAATAGTACATTATGGTACAAGTGTGCATTGTTGGTGATTACCGCTGAGGCGCCATTGACACCCGAGCCGTAGGTGAGGGTCTTAAGAGAGCCGAGGACGGTAATCATCAATACACACGTGTATCATACGACGTTTTTCAACACACTTGTGAAGAAAATAATACTAAAAAATCATTTTCAACAGTAAAAACGAGTTGTGAATTTTATTTCACGATGGCGGGCAAAATTAATCAGATTTCCTATGCGCGCGCATTTAACAATGGCGATCGGCCATAGACTAAAAGAATGAGGTTTCTTTTTTTGGCTTTTCGCAGATAGCGTTTTAGCCACGTACAAAATGGGGAATTTCAAGTTTTCTTTTTTTTATTACAGAGAAAACTTAGATTTGAGTAAAGGTTTAATTTTTAAACACGTACAAGTTGAAATTATCTATTTAAATACGAAATTGCATGAAATGAGCAAGCAATTAATTTATTTGTACTATTGAGCACGATATTTTTGGATCGAAACATTTTTTTAAATATAGCAACTCAACCAATAAAACAAAAATGAAACTCTATAACTCACTTGTGAATAATAGCAATTAAAAAGTCACAGTTTGATTACAGGTATCATTATGTGCCTAATTGCGGTGAAATTAGAGCCACTTTATGAGCAAGTGTGTTGAAAATGCCTTTTATGCCATATTGAGCTATAAAGAATGTATAGAAAAAGTTGGCTGAGGCATTGGAAATGGTTTCGTTCATTGGTAAATAAAATTGTTTTTAAATTGTTTGTGAAAAAGTGGCAAGCTTGGTTTTCATACAGATGGAGGGTTATCTAGTTATATTTATGGCTGTAACCCAACAGTATTAATTGCGAGTTATACGGTGTCGAGTAGACGGATTTTTGACCATACATATAAAGCAAGGAATTCGTCCGAGCGCAATTCCTTGAACTTACACAATGAGGATGCTGTTAAATATGAACATTGCAAACATAAATCTTGTTTTAGCTGAAAAACACAACGCTCCCTTTTTTTGGCCAGTCGTTTAAAAAGACGTGAACCTAACATCTCCTTAACCCATCCGGACTCTTAAACCTCTGCTTACCTACGCTACTAGCCTTTCGGCAATTAAAGGAGTATCTAATGTTATTTAAAAATCTTACCAGATCACTGAATATTTTTATTTAGGAAATAATAAACGCTATCCTTCTACGCTACGCTTCTACGCTTCTTCTGGGTAAGCTCACTCCATCGTCGACTTTGTCTCTGTCACCTCTGACCTAGACTAGAGTCAAGAGCAAACCCATCACAAATAAAAAATAAAAAAAAACTTGCCGTGTTCCTGTCCTACACTAATATTCAGACAATCGAATTCCCATCTCAAAAAGATAAACAAAACTAGTGAAAACAGTAGGAACCTCACTGATTTTACTGACTACTACCTTGTTTATTGTTTTGTTTCGTATGCAGTTCTGTTCATGAAAATGTTTGCGGGACTAGTGGTTCTACGATCGCCGTATAAAAGAGGGCTGTAATAGCATTCGTACAAAGTCTGTTAGTAGTGTGGTTACGGTGATAGGCGGTAGTAGAGCGGTGATAGATAGCGGATTGCTCTCATCCTAATTTTGTACTGTTCTTGAAGATAACGATGAAGGAATGTTTAAGATGAAGGACGCAAAAGGCACAATTTAAATTTCCTGCTTCTCAAAAGTTATAGTTGGAGTGGTTGGGGATTTTTAATCATTCAAAATTAACAAACCACAATTTGACGCACGCTTGAGCGATTGACTGCTGCGCTGCGTGTCGCGGGTTCGATTCCCGCACGGAACAAATATTTGTATGATCTACAAATAGTTGTTCCGGCTCTGGGTGTTGTGTATGTGAGTTTATATTTTGTAAACGCACCCACGATACAGGAAGGAATTCCTAGTGAGGAGCAACGTTTTTTTAAAAAAAAAGACTATGGTGACAAATAGACAGCTAGTTCTTCGATTTTGATGAGACAAGCCCTCCATTTGATTCGGTTCGTCAATAACCTCAACAAGCTGAATTTTGCTGCTAAGGAAGAGATCATTGAAACCAAAACCCTGCTCTACTCGCGATCAGCAGGACTTATAGGTACCTAGTGTAGATTGTGTAGGCGAAACTTAACTAGGCATCTTGCCTTACGAAGGGGACGATCCTCGCCTCGTTACCCAAAATAAGAAGGGCAATCTTGCGCACATGCATTTAAAAAAATCCCTGTGACATAAACAGTTATGTTTCAGGGATCTGTGTTCGTGCAAACAGCTGTCAAGGAATCGCTTTAAATATTATTTCTTCACGCTAATCGCTACATCTTATCACCGTACCCTCTCCCAATTACTTTAAGTCGTAACAAGATTCTACGGCAGCTCCTTACAATACCTACGTTCTATAATATTTATCAGACACACAATGTTCGTATGTAAGCCTCTTTTCAAATTAAACTATACTCGTATGTTCGAATTCGAAAAGGCTTTTATATGAAACAAGGAAATGGTATTTGTTACAATGTTCTTATTGGTTTTCTATGTTCAATAATATAATTCGATTCTTTAGAGCATGTCAAAGCATTAACAGAATAAGCAAATTTGGTGATCAATGACTGTTTATCCGGTATCTGGTAAGAAATTGTCGACACGTCACAAATTAAACGCAATTAGGGCTAGGCTAGACATTTAGCGTCCCACAAGCGTCGTCACATCGACCGGTCCTGTGCTTGCACTTTGGTCTATAAAGACCTACACTTCCATCTCCATCGCCCTCCCAAAGATATAAAAAATTTACTTCTAGGATTTGGTACTTTTGTATAAGTTGTCGGCACGTAACTTGGCAAGGGTCGTTAGATCTTATCTTATCTTATGGAGGGGCCGAGAAATACCTCGGACACTTCGACCCATTGGGATCTTTTGTGGTCCCCTAGATAACTTACTCCTCCTCATTCTCGTTGAAAACCGTTTTCATGAGTTTTACAACGAGACTAGGAGATATGAGCCTATAATCTTCTGGTTTTGGGTATCCAACCCCTAGGAGACTCATTCGCTTACCAGCCAGTGCATCGCATGTGCACAGTAGGTGCTCCATGCGTTCCGTATGTTCCCCACACAACCTGCACATGGGTGTCGCGGTTAGACCCATCTTCATGAGCATGTCGTTGGTTCCAAAGTGCCCAGTAAAGGCCCCAAGCAGGTAGCGGATTTGCCCCCTGCTCATGTTCCAAATGCAATCCCGGGCTTTGAAAGTGGAGCCCAGGAATCTCTTGGAGTGTTGTAGACGGGTAGTAGACAGCCAACAAGTTTGTTGTCTGTGATCTGCAAACTCCCTAAATGCGGCTTTTACGAGACACGTCGATATGCCTACACATGGTTCTGGACCCACAAAATCATTCGCTGAGCCCTCCCTTGCCAGTTCATCAGCCACTTCGTTGCCATGGAATCCTTTGTGCCCAGGGACCCACATCAGTCTTACCCTGTTGTGCTTCCCAAGCCTGTTTAGGGTTTGGATAGCATCCAGAATAAGTCCGGAGTCCACTTTGTAGGATGCCATGGCTTTGATTGCAGCCTGACTGTCACTAAGAATATATATGGATTTACCTTTGGTCCCTCTATCTATATTCTCTTGAGCACAGGTTATAATGGCATATGTTTCCGCTTGGAATACAGTTGCCATCTTCCCTAAGCTTTTGCTACATTTGTAGCCTTTTGCGTATATTCCCGCTCCTGTACCTGATTCCATTTTGGATCCATCAGTGTACCACACCAGACTATCTTGTTCTGGTGGATCAAGTCCCTTCGTCCAGTCCTCTATTGTAGGGATTTGGACCTTGAAAGACCTCTCAAACACAAACATAGTTTGCATTTTATCGGATATCATGTTTGTTACCCGATCCAGGTCTTCATTCTCATCGAACTTTGTATGGTTAGTCTTTGGCTTAGAGGCATCCCATAGTCCAGCGACAGCGAGACGATGTAATGTCTTCCTTGCCTCGAATTCAACCATCATATGCAGAGGAGGGATATTGAAGTATCTCTCAATCGCTGCCGTAGGTGTTGTCCTGAAAGCACCCGTGATGCCGAGACACACTGTTCTTTGTAACCTGGTGAGTGGCGCTTTGCACGAGGCAAGCTTTGTTCTTGGCCACCACACTATGCTGCCGTATGTGATAATAGGTATTATCATTGTCCGGTACAGCCATCGTATCACTTTGGGCTTTAGCCCCCAAGTTTTACCGTAGGTAGAACGACACATGCCGAACACTCGTAAGGCCTTTGTCGTAATATTTTCCACATGAGTTTTCCACCTGAGTTCTTTATCAAGCGTTACACCCAGATATTTAACTTCGGTGGACCAGGGCAGTTTTATTCCATTGAGGGAGAGCTCTCCTAGGTTTCCTAGTTGTCTCTTCCTCGTGAAGGGAATAATGACTGCTTTGCTTGGGTTGATAGAGAGGTGGTTCACTGTACACCATTCCTCTGTCATCCTCAATGCCTGTTGTAATAATCCAGACACTATGTTCGGGAATTTACCATTGACCATTATAGCTATGTCATCCGCATAGCCTACTGTGTAGAATGGTCCGGTATTGAGTTTGGTTAGTAGCGAGTCTACTACCAAGCACCACAATAATGGTGACAGCACTCCGCCTTGAGCAGGGTCGTTAGATAAGCACAAGCCGTATTTAGGTCTCTTTGGCTACCAAGCGGGACTCGGGGAACGTTTAGCACCGATCCGAGCGCGCGATTGGTTGGTCAGTTGACACAAGGACTGACCAATCGCGTACGATCAACGTTCCGTTCGCTCTATATGGTGGTTTTTTTTTTATTATTGATAGGCTCGCGCTTGCACGCTTGCCTAGAAGTAACCTATTCACTCTTGACTTAAAGACCCCGAGGTTGTAGCTATCTGGAAACACAGACTCCAGTAGGGAATTCCACTCCTTAGCCGTACGCATAATGAAAGTATTTCCAAAACGTTTAGTGCGTATGGGTGGGATGTCCACCATGTACCGATGGCGCATCGCCGTACGTCTTGTAGTCCGATGATGAAACGGGCTAGGCGGAATTAGATCATGCAATTCCATCGCACACTCCCCGAAATGCAACCGATAAAAAACCGACAAGCTGGCAACTCGGCGACAATGTTCAAGGCTTTGGAGCTTTGACTCGACCAATGCCTCATTGCCGATGAGCCTCTTGGCCCGTTTTTCGATCGACTCTAGTGCATCAAGCTGGTATTTGGCCGATCTAAAACATTTTAATAGCCTCCTTCATAATGAACAATATGGCTTTACAAAAGGTCGTTCGACTACAGATGCGGGTGTTGCTCTGCTGAAACACATATTTAACGCATGGGAGAACTCGCAAAATGCTATTGGGGTTTTCTGTGATCTCTCCAAAGCTTTTGACTGCGTGCACCATGACACGCTATTGCGTAAACTGCGTCATTACGGTGTGCAAAACGAAGCTCTCGATGTTATAAATTCTTACTTACATAATAGGTCCCAATGTGTAGATGTTAATGGTGAGAAATCTTCCGGGTTACCAGTTCAGTTAGGTGTACCTCAAGGCTCAATACTGGGTCCATTCTTGTTCTTAGTGTATATCAATGACTTACCGTTCTTTTTAAAGGGTATCTGTGAAGTTGTACTATTTGCAGATGATACCTCTCTTATTTTTAAAGTTGACAGGAATAGACATGATTTTGACGATGTAAACAGTGCACTCTCAATGGTTACGGATTGGTTTACAACAAATAACTTAGTTCTCAATTCCAAGAAAACGAAATGTATAAAATTCGCTTTACCGTATGTTAGAAATCTAGGACCCAACATCGTGTTAGATAAAGAGGTGCTTGAAACTGTGGGCTCGGCAGTTTTTCTGGGCATAACAGTAGATGCCAAACTTCAGTGGGGCCCTCATATTTCAAGTCTAGCGGGAAGGCTTAGCTCGGCCGCCTACGCTGTCAGGAAAGTAAGACAATACACTGACGTTGATACTGCTCGATTAGTCTATTTTAGTTATTTCCATGGCGTTATGTCCTATGGCATTCTGCTGTGGGGCAAAGCCGCTGACATTCAAAATATATTTGTTCTTCAAAAACGAGCAGTTCGAGCAATTTACCAGCTAGGTGCCAGAGTTTCTCTAAGAGATTTTTTTAAAGATATTGGTATTCTCACAGTGGCATTCATTCATTCATTCATCTTTGCCAATATCTTATATATTAGGCAAAATATACACTTTTACACTAAAAACAGCGATATTCACAATATTAACACCAGAAATAAGGACAAATTACGAGCTCCTTTTCACCGGCTTCATAAGGTTCATAACTCATTTGTTGGGCTTGGTATAACCTTTTATAACAAGCTACCCTCTGCTCTTCTAGATTTGCCTTTTAATGCGTTTAAAGTTAAAGTAAAATCAAACCTTTGTTCAAAGGCATACTATTCTATTAACGACTACTTAAACGATAAAAATGGTTGGTCGCTGTGATTAACTCAAGACAATGTTTGTGTTCTTTCTCCAGAATTAGCTTACCTACTGACAGGTTATATGAGTTATATAATAGTTTTTTTTTATTTTTTTTTGACAGAGTCAATTTATTTTAATTTAATTGTCATATTATTGACATAATCGACTCACTACAATGTTTTTTTTTTTAATGAGTTGTATTGCAATAAGTGGTTAGCTAGCGACCTCGACAGTGCATCTTAAACTATTCTTGCCTAACTGTTGATTTATTTTTTACTTCGATGGTCCCAGTTAATCATAATTATGTGACTTCGAGTTACAGCTGTATTAGCTATATGTAGGCGGGCACGCCCTTTATGCCTGAAGGCTTTATAATTCGGGTACTAAGTTCTGTTTACGTTTTTATTTTTAGTTTTTATTTTCGCTTGAGTTTAGATTTCGATGTTTTTGTTGGAATATTGGCGTGTGCTGGCTGTCATTATGGCAAATATATTTTATTTTAATTTTTTGTGTTGAGTAATGTAAATTATTTGCATACTATTGTACAGAATCAATTTTTTGTTTTTTTCCTAACTGAACAGACAGCTGTGCTGCTGGGGAGTTTGTTGCGCCACTTCTTCTTCCCAGCAAAAGCACTAGGAAGTGGTGAAAGGTGGGCGTTTTTGGGGGACTGTCTTAGGTAATTTTGACGTTCGGAAAGTGCTGATTCTCAGCCTAGTTTGAATAAATGACTTTTGGTTTTTGATCCGTCCCAGAGATGAGAACAGTATTCCATGCAAGATCGAACTTGCGCTTGATACAACTTAAGCAGCTGCTCTGGCGTGAAGTACCGTCTCACCTTCGCAAGGATCCCCAACTTTTTGGCAGCCAGTTGAGCCTTTGCCTCAATGTATGGGCCAAAATTGAGTGTCGATGTCAACGTTACGCCAAGAAGCTCAAGATGGTCCGTTATCGGTACGGTTACACCTCGGAAAGATGGAGCCGGGTGAAATTGGCTCTTTTTCGCGGAGAAGAGACACGCCTGTGTTTTTGCGGCATTGAACTTGACCAGATTGGCATCGCCCCATTCGGAGTCTCCGAAGACAAGCTCAAGCGCTCCACCATGGCCTCACGGAGAGACCGGACCTGAGCCCCAGTGGCCCGTGCGCTGGACAAGTATCTCTCAGCAACAAAATTTATGTGCAGCAAGAACAATGTCGCGGACAGTACCGACCCCTGAGGGACCCCGGCATTAATATCCAATAGGTCCGATGAGCAGCCATCGATAACTACTCGAATGGACCGACCCCTCAGGAAGTCTGCAATCCAGTCACACAGACCACCGGGCAGACCGAATGAAGGAAGCTTACCAATAAGGCTTTCGTGCCAGACCCTATCAAAAGCCTTCGAGATGTCGAGGGAGACAGCAAGCGCTTCCCCATGTCTCTCGATGGCCTCACTCCAGATGTGAATGGCATACGCTAGAAGATCCCCAGTGGTCTGATTTTGGCGGAAGCCGTTTTGGCGGTCGCTAAGGATGTCGTTGGCTTCTAGGTATGCCAGGAGCTTACTATTAAGTACGCGTCCCATACTCTTGCAGAGTATGGACGTTACAGAGATGGGTCTGTAGTTGGCCGGGTCAGCACGACTGCCCTTCTTGGGCACGGGCTGTACGTTGGCTTGCTTCCAAGCATTCGGTACTTTTCTAGTCAGATAAGAAAGGCGAAACAGGCGTGTCAAGATCGGAGACAATTCAGGCGCACAGGTTCTGAGAACAATTGCTGGTATACCGTCGGGTCCGCTAGCCTTATTCACGTCGACGTTGCGCAGCACCCTACGTACGTCCTTTTGATGGATGCGAATGTCCGACATACTCGTCCCGCATCCATCAGGAGAAGAAGGGGGGCGAGCGCCACCAGGATTCAGACGCGAATATTCCGCAAAAAGAGATGCAAACAAGTTTGCTTTCTCCTCAGCGGAGTGGGCCAGCGACCCGTCGGGTTTCAGCAGTGGTGGTAGTGAGGGACGGCAGAAATTCAATTCAACCGATTTAGCCAGGGACCAGAACGCTTTACTACCTGCTGGGTAGGATGCAAGTTTTATCACTATCCGGCTAATGTGGTCGAACCTAGCCCTTCGCAACACTTTCTTGCAGGACTTGGCAGCCCTATTGTAGGCTTTCTTCCTCTGACCAACGTCACTCGCCTTGCGCGTTCGAGCGTCGACCCAGGCATGGTACGCCTCATGTTTACGCGTATCGGCGCGATTACACTCGGCGCCAAACCAAGGTCGGTCTTGGCTAGATATTGTTACGTCAGAGAACGGAATGTAGTACTCCATTCCCTGACGCAACAAATCCGTCACGGCGTCCGCGCACGACGTAGGATCAGACGAAGAAAAGCAAAGCTGCCAAGGATAGCATGCGAAGAAAGATCGCATGCCATCCCAATCCGCTGACTTGTACCGCCATACCCGCCGGGTGCCTCTTGGGCTGGGATCGGGAGGGGAGTAGACGGATACAGACTTCACCAGACAGTGGTCGGAACTACCCAAAGGTGGAGATACCGACACCGAGTAACGGTCTGGATCTGTAGTCAGCAGAAGGTCCAAGCAATTAGCCGTATGCGAATCAACATCCGGCACCCTCGTGGCCCCCTGGACCAGCTGAGTGAGATTTAACGCTAGCGCAAGCTTTCGCGTGTCTCGCCCAACATGGTCAGTGTACTGGTACGGGAAGAGCCACTCCTGGTGGTGGGTATTTAAGTCCCCCAGTATCACCAGTTGGGCGGACGGGTACCGCTGCTGAGCCTCGTCAGCCGCCTCACTAGGGTATTGTGTTAGCCCGGTTGTCTCCAGATCTCCGCTGTACGACCTGTAGACACAGGCATAGATAATATTATCCAGACCTGTGTCCACCAGGGCCCAAAGCACTGAGTATCGGAAGTCTTCAAGGTTTCGGAGACGCCGATAACAGATGTCATCACGGGCGTACATGCATACACCCCCGCGTGGCTTGAACCTGTGCTCCAGGGTAAACCCTGGGTAAGAAAGATACGCGACGTCTGACGGACATCCGATCTCCGTCTCCGAAAGGAACAAAAGCGCTGGTTTATCAGTCTCCAGATGATGGTGGACTGCATCAAGGTTAGAGTGTAGACCTCTGATGTTACAGAGGTGGACCTTATGTGACAGTGAGTGCTGCCGCTGTACAGCTTTTTTTCTTTTGTTCCTTATTGCCATAGTTGAGAGGATAGGAGAGGAGAAGGAAGCGAGATGAGGTTCCACGCTGGCATCCCACAGACACGCGCCGGCAGGACGCCATCATTGGGGGACTGGTCTGGAGACTGCGGGGACGCCCGAGCCCCCCCGGAAATGTCCATCGGGCACTGTTCTGTTCTGGTCGCCAACCAGCACGATGGCGCATTCCGGGAATTTTCGACAGTTGGCGGGGCAGCATTTCGTGTGTGGCTGGCACACTACTTGGGCCCCAAACTACCTGCGGTCGGCCAGCGGCGCACCGTGCCTCGGATCCCGCTACCCTCCGCGACCAGTCTCCCGATACATACCTAACAGCGCGCATCAGGCCGGTCTGCCTGCAGTGGAACAGCTATCTCGACCCAACTCCTCTAGTTAGCTGGACCGAGCATCGAACCGGAACACGGCTAGGCCGCTTGGCGGTACGTCTTTGCCCGGTGGGTGGTCGCAAGCCTTCGGCCAGAGCCTACCACCAGTTAGTGTCACCTGATTTGCACCACCCGGGGACCACGTGTAGGGAATCGACTGGGGTACACTCCTACGGACGCGGGTGACTCAGCCCCCAAAAAGTGGTAGGTTAGTTCGAGCACTATGCGCGAACTTATCCCCACTACGCTAAAATCTTGCCAAGTTATTATTATATTATTAATTCATTCATTCATTTACCTTTGTTTTTATTCAGCAATGTGATCTGCGCGTTTTGATTGCGGAAATATTACAGAGCAAGATGCCAGAAGCCCCAGACATCTCTTGAATGTTTTGCGTATCCTTGCATCTGGTACATGTAAATTGATTGTCGACCAAAGGCATCTGAGGGCTCTCGGATCTTGGATAATTTTCTTTATGTAGACCAGTTTTAAACAATAGAATAATACAAGTTATTCATTTTATTACCAATCATGATTTATTCATAAAAATAATACAAAATCCATACAAAATAAGAATATGTTGAATAAAATTAATACATAGAGGTGTCTTCTAACTTAATGGCACAACTAATATAAACAAAATATGTGCTGAGTAAATATTTTAACCTTTGGACGGAGATATTGTTAGGTATTAAGTAAATTGTCGAGTTCTATAGTACAACCAGTATGCTTCATCAGACAAAACAAAACGTAGAGCAACTGACATTGAATAATAAATCTTATTCTCAGTGGTTCATAGCACAAAATCCGCAGCAGGCTCGATCTACGTCGATGTTCATAAAACTTTGTACTTTATGTTACAACATTATTTTATTAATTTAGTTTTTTTTTAAATTAAATTGATACAAGATTTTTTCTTTATTAGACTGTTTTCCTGAATGTACTGGTTGCACTATAGTTGATATTCAAGATGAAAAAATATTAAAAAGAGAATACTCATTTTGAAATAATGTATACTCAAATAAGGAATTGTAGCTAGCTACAAAACAGCTTCCTGTAGAAACGGGATAAAATTGAATATCACAAAAATGTATATGGGTAACATTTTTGTGATACTCAATTTTCGAGAAAATTACATAAAAAAGTAGGTAGTTAGCTGATTTTATCAACAAGTTTGACATATTGCGACCTACCCTCTTTTGAGTAAAAGCTGAGATTCTATTATACAGATATGTTTTATTGTCCTTATGAGGTAATTATTGAATACTTTTAATTGAATAACTTTTCATCCAAGTAATTAAGAAAATTCGTAAATAAAAGCGTAGTAAATAGTAATAAATTAAAATAGAAAAACTTGTTCATAAATATTTGAGTATTTTCGGAAAGAATGACATATAAACGACAAGTATTCTCCAGGCGATTTAATACCATAGAAATCTTGTTATTAGGTCGCTTTTTGCATAACACGTGTCTTTAAGTATTTTTTTCAGAGATTTTATTGGTTTTAAATACAGTAAATGGATGAAAAGCTAACATAAATGAGTAAATCACCTTAACACTACATAATATAATAATGTACAACACTAAATACTAGAATATAATAAAAATGGACGGAGTTAATCACAACTTAAGTTACGAACAAGCTTATTAACTAACATTCAGCCTTCTTAACGTCTTATAAATTATTTTGGACGATTAATGTACAACACGGTCTCGGGATCCCAGCACTAATAAAGAAAAGAAAATTGCTTCAAATAAATGTCACTAGATGGCGCGAAATGCACCGATTTGTTATTGAATTGTGTGTAAAATTATCATTTTCTAGAATTGATCATATAAATTGTATGTTCTCTGTTAAACACAAAATTATGGAATATTGGGCTCTTAATTCACATTTGAACGGATCATTTAAAATTGATTCCAATAGATGCCGCGGTTTAAAATTTCTGAGGCATGTCACTCGATTTTTTAATAAAACAAATCGTCTCTGTATTTAAAAAAAAAAAATTGTTTCGAACCGAGAAAACCCTTTTACTTGCAAGTCGCTACTAACACTATCCATAGCCGTGGAACGGAACCGAACGCGATCGAAGTACGTATAAAAATAATCAGCATAATCTGACGAAAAACTCTAGTTACGTCGGCACGGTTTCTTTGTATGGGATGAGGCATCTGTATGCTAGTATTATATTATCTGTGGTAAGACTTTGAAACATCTTCTAATCGACAAGTGTTTAACGTATTTGAAAGTCTGTTAGTATTGTTTCGTTCAAAACTAAAGCGCATATCTTTGCAATTGAGTATCATTCTCGATACATTGACTGGGCCTGTATTTCGAATTTCTAAAATATTCCGTTAGTTATTATTCTTAATTGAAAGGATTCCTGTGTTTTCATAAAAATTCACTCCACTAGTTGGCGCCACTTTGGCGAGAGGTCTTTTCTAACATAAGGATTTTGACATGTGTCTGGAACTGACGTGTCAATGCTGCAACCATCATCATTTCAGTAAACCATCATTCGCCAGAAAATCGTCAATACCAGCCTAATTTTAACGCATTATCTTTCAGAAATTTGTCTAATACAACATGATAGCCCCATTGACTTTCTCTTCTAAAGCCGGGGCTATGGTGTCGATGTCTCGTCCGTCCGCCATGGCAATGAGTATGCAGACGTCGTTGATGAACGCTGCTATGCTTGCTGATACCACCAGCCTGAAAAACGAGAAGGTGGGAATTAGTTCCTGAATGAAAACTGTGCGTGTTTTAGGATGGTAAGATTTTGAAAACTTATTTGGCGGTAGAGACGGTAATAACCACTTTTCAATTGGTTTGACATTAAGTCAAACTTAAAACTGAATTGTAACAATTTAGCTTGATATAGTCACAGATAATATAATACAAGCATACAGAATGTCGGTATTCTCACAATGTTTTCCTTCACCGTTTTTAGAGCAGTTGAAATAATTTATAAAGTATTGCGCCTGTCTGAGTTCAAACCCACAACCTAGGACACGTAAGTCTGGGCCGTCGGGGCCACCACTGATCAGCTCAATCTTAGAGTGATGTGAAACTATTCAACAATCACGAAGAAGATTGATGATGATATTTGACTATATCAGTGGTGTCTCATCCCATACAAAAAAACCGTGCCGACGTCCTATACTGATTATTGTTTGTACATCGATCGCATTCGGTTCCGTTCCGTGCCTTTCCACGGATATAGATGGTCATCTATCTATCGCCGTGGAACGAAACCGAACGCGATCGATGTACAAAAAATAATCGATATAATCAGATGAAAAATGCTAGTTACGTCGGCATGGTTTCTTTGTATGGGATGAGACACCACTGATATAGTCAAATATCATCATCAATCTTCTTCGTGATTGTTGAATAGTTTCACATCACTCTAAGATTGAGCTGATCAGTGGTGGCCCCGACGGCCCCGACTTACGTGTCCTAGGTTGTGGGTTTGAACCCAGACAGGCGCAATACTTTATAAATTATTGCATCACAACTGCTCTAAAAACGGTGAAGGAAAACATTGTGAGAATACCGACATGTCTTAGAACCAAAAATTCGAAGACATGTGACATCAACTAATCCGGCCGCGTGGTGAATTATGGCCCATTTCCTCTCTCACAGAGAGGAGGCTTGTGTCCCAGCAGTGGAAACGTTAAAAGGCTGATGATGGATGATGGTGATGGACTCTAAGATTACAGCGCTAGTCATTAGAATTGGCAGAATGACTGACGCCAAAAGATCCAGAGTATAAATTTCCTCATTGCAGGCGCACTTTAAAAATTGTGTTTATGTTAGGCGCTTTTTACAACTGTTAGTTCAACATCTTCTTTATTTTTTTAATTAATGATTCATTTATTATCCTTACCAGAAGGACAGTCCAAGATCAGCAGTGTCGTCAGAAGACCACGTATTGGCGAGGTCTTCGTCCGACATCACGTTGTGCTGCAACCTCAGGAAGTACTCCGTCAGCCAAACTGCTATTGCTCCAAGGCTGAATAGAACTGAAACATGGGAAGTAATATTTGAGTTACCATAATATATCGGAAAGCAAGCTCCCATACAAGCTAGTGGGAGCGCTTCGCTCACTTTTCACAGCTTCGTGAAAAGTGAGCGAAGCGAGCCCATAAAAGACACAAATTAAAAGATCTTACTCCCACTGTGAGCGTAGCGAAGTTCTCTCTTGACAAGTCAGTGGTGACCACTGTCAAAAAAAAGCGGCCAAGTGCGAGTCGGACTCGCGCACGAAGGGTTCCGTACCATTATCGCAAAATACGGCAAAAAAATCACGTTTGATGTATGGGAGCCCCATTTAAATATTAATTTTATTCTGTTTTTTGTGTTTGTTGTTATAGCGGCAACAGAAATTCATCATCTGTAAAAATTTCAGCTGTCTAGCTATTACGGTTCATGAGATACAGCCTGCTGACAGACGGACAGACAGACAGAGAGACGGATCGCGGAGTCTTAGTAATAGGGTCCCGTTTTTACCCTTTGGGTATGGAACCCTAAAAAGCGAGCTCCTCATAAGAAAAGAGAATCCAGGGAGCCTTAGAGAAAAGTAAGCGAAGCGAACGCCAACGCCTACTCATCTCTCATCAGGCTCATCATAAATCGCGGTTTATTCGCTTGTGGTGTAGGTAGGCTCGCTTTGCTCGCTATTTTTAAAAGTATGCTATTGTGTGCTTATTCTATCTGCTTTGATTGTCTTATGGACGGTTCTCGCTTTGCTCACTCTTCGCAAGCGAGCTTCGATCGCTCGTTTTGAAAGTAGGTTTACCCCACTTGCTTGTCTTGCAGTTAGGAAAAGACAGCTTAGCTAAATGTGACAGTGACCGCATCTCATTAGTTAGGAAACATTCTCACGAACACACACGACGCGGATTCAAGCTGCGCGTACCTATAATTTTAGTAGCTTCTACCAGCAGCTTCACCCGCGTGAAAGTCGGGTGTTGTCCCACGGGAACCGTACATTTTTTCGGGATAAAAAGTCTAAGTGCTATTCCAAACTATAATCTATATCTGTGCCAAATTTCATCCAAATCCGTAAAGCCGTTCTGGCGTGATTGAGTAATAAACATCCATCCATACAAACTTTCGCATTTAAAATATTTGTAGGGTTCACCTGCTAAAGAGTTGCTGACAAGCAGTGGTCGTGGCGAGCATCGTGCTCTTGCCGCCGAGCCCAGTGCTGCCAGCACGCAAGCGCCGCCCGCCGTCAGCAGCGACGCGGCCAGTAGACCCGCTGTTCCGCACCATGCCCAGCGACGTGCAGGGTGCGTGCCGGCTTTTACTGGAATAAATACATAATGGGCGATAAATGCATGTTCAATTGGAAGTATTTGTAACGCCAGATGGTGTGGGAAAATATATTTGTCAATCTGATAAAGTTGGGATACCTCGGTGAAAAGTCTGATGGGTGCGGTTATGGTACTCTTTCACTAGGCTGGGAGCTGGGACAGCAGCTACTTTCCTGCACTCTGTGCACCAAAAACTGCAGTTAAAGCGACCTATGCGCTGGCACTGACGATGCCGCAGAAGTTGCGAAGTATTAGGCCAACAAAATTAGCTGTAGCATCAACACTGCTGTAGCGGTCCTACTGTACTTTTATATATTCAATAAAGGATAAGAATACACAGAAGAAGAGATTGGATTAGTAGGTGTACTGATAATTATCTGCGTCAATATCAAGCAGGAGACAGAACAGAGCTAGACCGCCTACAACTGGCCGGGATGGCCTAGAAAATAATAGGTTTTCTTACTCCCCACTGTTCTTTACACACAAAAGCATGATTTTCTGGGGTTTAAACGAGACGAGGCTAAAAAGTATGCTACTCCTGGGGACTTTAAAAAGCAATAGAAAGACTTATAGGATCGGCAACAGCGTACCATTGCATGGTCATCGCCAAAGACAGAACTTGGGAACACAAATTGCTGATTTTTTTTGAGTGATTCTAATTTTGGATATATACAGATGAAATTACTTAGCTGTCAATGTTGCTAAAGTAACGTATCTCTATCAAACACATCGCAACATTAATCATGTCAACTTAAATCCCGATGTCACTGTGGATTGGCCAAACGCAACGCCTCTAAATCTGTATGGATTACAAAACTGAACGCAAGTCGCAACGGCCTGATCTTATCGTGGACACAAAGCAAGTCTTTAGCAATGACTAGGCAGTAGACTTAAGACTTGTTCATGTTGTTCTAATTTTTCGATACACAGCTGATATGGATTTATTTGATGTCGCAACGAAACAGTAGCTAGGGATATTGCAGCACTAAATTTTGAACGGTTAATTCGCTCGAAGAATTTGGATGATCTGAATTCAGATCAGTGTAAAATGCCTTTAATGGAAGCATTTGCTTTTATGTTTACGTTTGAGCATCTAGGCAAAAGCAATACTACTCGTAACGTTAGTTCTACCGATTAAGATTGTACGAGACCCGTAGGCTTATTACGCATCTTTTGCAAGAGCAAAACGATAGCGATTTTTGCGCAATAATTGCTCTTCAATACAAAAGTTTTAGAGTTGTTGGCGGTTTTTTTTTTTTATTTAAATGCATTTATAGACAAACAGCGAGCGATTAGCAAACGATTGTGTAGGACCTACCATACCTACACTGCAGGTAATGCCAACTTTTATGACTTCGCTGTCGCTATCGTTTTGCTCTTGCAAAGTATACGTAATAAGCCCACCGGGTGATTACTGAATAGGAGAAGCTGAAAATATGAGAAAGGCCTATGTCAAGCTGGATGATACAAAGGCAAAGAAAATTAGATATACCGGCAAATTTAGGGAAGGCAAAAGTGCTCCGACTCCATATAACAACGTCATAGTGATGATATGACGCATTTCAATTTAAATGTTATGATTTTTTGTTTATATTATGTAGTCGAAGTTTTAGGTGCACGGTAAAACTCTAATGAGTTTATGTTGGCATCAACTTAAATATATTACATGTATGTGTTACTACTGATCAAATAAATAAATAAAAAAAAATGACATTGATATCCCAGGCAATTCGGTGGCACAGTGATCATGTGCACAGCGAGGCTTAAGGGAGGCGCTTATTTTATCTACCATAGTATGTGCTCTAACACGCGTTGCACAGAGGGGAGTTCCGGGGTGGTCTTTTAAGTGGTCACGGGGGGCTGTTAAGTGCTGATCTCCGAGGTGGTTTCAGCGAGGTACAAATTACACACTGCCTAGTACTTTACCTAAAAGTCCAGTAGTGCTAGCATGTAAAATCTCACCGTGTAAAATTGGGTGAAGCGAAGACGAAGTAAATTATCAATCCCTAGCATATCGGTTGGAATGACGTTCACTTCGAGCTCATCTCACCTAAGTCATTACGGTAAGATGTCTACAGAATCGACCGACAGGCATCTGTTGAAGGTTTGCCCCCCCCCGTTAACAAAACAAAGAGCAGAGCAGTGGTGGCTCAGTGGTATCGCCTTACAAGTAGGTCGTGGGTTCTAACCCTGCAGGCAGGCTCTTTACTTTGTGTAAATTATTTCATCGCCACTGCTCTCAAAACGGTGAAGGAAAACATCGTGAGGAAACCGGCATGTCCTAGAACCAAAAATTCGAAGACATGTGACATCCACCAACCCGCACTGGTCCCGCGTGGTGGATTACGGCCCATCCCCTCTCACAGAGAGGAGGCCTGTGTCCCAGCAGTGGGAACATTAATAGGCTGATGATGTGTAATGTGATGTGTGTAACAAAACAAAATAAAAGGATGTCGGGAACTTATAAAACCGACCAACATTATCTTCGCGATCGGACCAGCGATCTTGCAAGCAAATTTGATAAGTTATTGCTGCAAAGACGTTGTATGTCTTTGTAGCTGTGACTCAGAGCATTGTCAGCTCACCAAGTTATTGCGAAACGGAACTATCAGAGCTTGTAAGTTGTCTAACCTTTTGTCATACCAGTTCCATTTGTAGGTCGCAAGAAGCGGTGTTATCAAGGTGTCAATGTCAACTTTATCTAGAAATAGGTATTACAAGATCATTGCATATACTAGGTATGATTACAAGATACATGAGAGCGGTTAGCACGTTCCATGGCCAATCTTATCTTTGATGACCAAACTATTAGAACAAGTTCGTGTGTGGTTGAAATAAACTTGGTACATTGGTTATTTTGTTGGCAATATCTATGTAAAACTACACACAACAGCAGACCGTCACCTTTTGTATTCTGTATGGACAGTTCGACAAAATCAAAATCAAAAACCATTTTTTTTTATTTCACACAGGCCTACATGGGCACTTATAAAACGTGTTAAAGGTGCACGGTTCGGGTTGGTTGTTTCCTATGGAGAAGAACCGGCAATAAACTCCATTGGTTACTCTTTTAAAAAATGTTTTGGTTTTTTTATATGGGGGGACAACGTAGGCCCGACAATAAGTCGTAAGAAACGACAGCTTCGGAGGTCGACCGTTTTTCATACACGTTATTGCAGGATCAAGACGAACATTGAGGCACGAACATGATTCTTTAAAGCAAAGACCGGCCTGTGAGTGCATAGGAGATACGTCGCACGCACCCTTAGAATGAAAGTGACCTAACATAAAAAATGCATTTTTCTTTTTATTTATTTTTTTTATTTTAGATAGGCTCGCGCTTGGCCACTATCTCACCTGATGGTAAGCGATGATGTGGTCTACGGTAAAAGTCTTTAAAAAAGAATACTAGAGTGACCGATGTATAAGCTGTTCCTTTCTTAATCATAATTCGTATTATTCGTATAAGGTTTTTGTGCCACATAAGTAGTTTTAGAGTAGACTTTTTATGGTTAGTTAATAGTAAAATCAGAAAATACAGGCACTTTGAATTAGATAACTTTAATACTAAGGGAGCGACGTGTGTGGAAAACACAGTAGGAGGCCTTTACTGACAATTAGGATCATTTTGAGTCAAGTCAATTCGGGAGGAAAATGCCGCTAGTGCGGCTGACATTTTTGAAGACCAGCTTATCATGAAGGTATCTCAGTGACACAATATTGTTGATTGAGTGTTGGTGAATTTCAATAGACAATGTCACCGGTGAAAATATTATGAAAACACGTTTCTTAGCAAAAACATTTATGTACTTGTAACACTAACATACATTGACATAAAACTTTATTATTATGGGCACCAGTTTTTTATAGCTTCGACGACGATGAAGACTCGTAACGCGGCAAAACTTCCTGCTTCAAGAAAATAAACCTCAAAAAAACATAGCCCACCTTTTAACTTCGCCGTAGTCGGGTAAAAAGTAAAATTCCTTACCACTAAAATCATGATTCCTCCACCCATATCCGAAGTTCAGCTCCTTCCGTCCTTCAAATAGCCCGAAACTGATCCTTCCTTCGGACTCCAAAGGATTCGACGTCCTTCGAGCACGCGCATCAATCCAATGCGTAGTTCCCAAAGACGCCACTATCAACGCTATACACAAACACGAACCGAAAAAAGTCGCAAAAATCATCGACCGCTTGAACAAATTCAACTTCATGTTGACGTTTTATCACTTTCACTGTCTACGTAGATCGTCAATAAACCGCTAGATGGCGTTATGTCACATTTCACATAGCTTCGGGCTAATTGGTTTGTTTTTTAATATGTTTTCTAGCTATTCATGTTGTGGGACTGGCTCTCTGACACGTCCATTGTTTAGCTGTTCACTGCTATCATAACAGTTTCCCTTTGCTGATCTTCGCACGCGGTGAGAAGAAAATCTGTAACAATTAAAAGAAAATTGTTATTATGCAATTACTATTGTGACCCTTTTAAACTAAAGTGCATTTTAATTGGTAACAGCTGAGGTTGCTTGGTTATATAATAAAATAGTAAGACTGATTTTTAGTATCAAACTAATTAAGAGAAATGTCACCATAAAAAAAATCGCAATCAAAGTTATCGCATTTTTATTTAAATGATACAAAAAAAACGTCGGTTTGATTTTTGTTAAAAAGTTTTTTTTATTTTTTACTCTTCTTAGTTTTGGTAGGTACCTCCAATTAACACGAGGAGAGGGGTTTATAGACGTATTTCTGAAAGATCTGTTCTTTAGCTCGCCTATCCACGGTTCACGTTACATGGTGTCGATACAAGTGATCATCCATTCTGCTGTGTTATCCGTTAACATCAAATTCCTTTTTACCTAACCAAAAAAAAAGGGGTGCACGTTTTTAGTTTCCAGTCATCGTCTCATCTACATGCCCTTGTCCCATACTACTTGGGATTGGCAAAACACAATATATACTCTCACTCCTAAAACAATTCAACCATCTTTTCTTTGGCCTCACTCTTCCTCTCCATACATACACATTTATCTTCATAACTGTATTAGTAACATGCGCGTCATCCCGCCTCTGAACGTGACCATGTTTTCCCACTTCTGCTATTATATTCATCGCTTACTTGCTCACATCTCAACTACGTATTACATAAAAGCCTGTTATTATTATCTGATACAACCAGCTACCGTACAACCTTCCATTCAAAAACCTTAATAATGATCTCACGATCTAATATTGCGTGTCCGGATTTGATTTACTCTGCCATTAAGCGGTGAAAACAATTTGCGACGAAAGTTTCATTTTATAATCATTATAGTTGAATATTATTCGGTCTGTTAGGTTTCGGCTCAAATGATAAAAATGACTCGGGTAATAAATTCGCTGCTTTTGAAGTGACGATAGCATCGACAAGGAAATAGTCTGATTTTATCTTTTGTTACCGGATGTTTACAAGTAAGAACACTTTGTGTATCCGGACGGACATACAAAAAAAGAAACGTTATATTAATTTATATCGACTAGCGGCTCACCTCAACTTGCACTAGACTAATTATATACACAAACCTTCTTCGGTTATCGGTCTTTCAGTGAAAACCGTATCAAATCCGTTCATGGTTTAGAAGAAGTAGATAGAGGCAGACAGCGACTTTGTTTTATACTATTTAGATACTCTTTCCACACAAGTAAACAATAAACATTTTAAATTTCGACATTCCAAAATAAAGTCATCTAAGTAGAAAAAACATTAGATTTTAGGAATGATCACGCAAAATATTTGAATGATGTTGACATCAATTGATATTGCAGCGATTTGTTAAAATTGTTATTAAGTCTCTAACTACTGGTTATACTGTTCAGAGATAGAGAAGATATTATTTCCACTTAAGTAGCAATGACCATCTTAACGATTTTGAGAGATATCAAAATGACGTCGTCTACGTAGAAAAAACATTGATCCTAGGAATGATCACGCTAATATTTGAATGATGACAAAATCAATCAGTAGATAGAACACCTCAACATTAATAAAATTGTTATTAAGTCACTAACTACTGGCTATACTATTCCGAGTTAGAGAATATACTCTCCCCACTGTAGTAAGCAAAGAAGATCTTAACGATTTTGCGACACTCCAGACGTCGTCTAAATAGGAAAACATAGACTCTAGGAATGAGCACGCTAAATATCTGAGTGATGTTGTCCTCAGTTGATAGAGCAGCGCATCATTAAAATTGTTATTAAGTCACTTAATATTGTCTATACCTACGCATTCCACATAACATGGCTTGTTAATTTGTTTACGGTCTGATGCCTTCTGGACAGTATGGCAGATGTTAACTTATTAACACACACCTGGACGACAGTTACATCAATACTTTATTAACTTCTGTGTTTAATTTCGGTAATTATTTCAAGAGAATACACCACCGCGATAAAAAGTATCTTGTTAAAAGCTTATTATGGTTTTAGCTTTATAACATTTTTATTTTGTTTGTTAATGGACTGTAGTTTGTATAGGCTGGTAATTTGATACAATTTGCTTGTTTTATTAATTATTTACTTTAACTCACATGAACACGTGTTTGTCACCACAAACAGGACACGTGTAGACCACAGGGAAGTAGGAAGAGAGCGTATGACAGCTCCTAACAACAGATCACAAATTATCATGGATAAAACCAGAATTAATAATTGCTTTTTGTTGCCTTCAACAATCTTATGTCCTAATTCAGAACTTGATAAATATCTACCCGTCTGTGTGGCAAGTTTCATTTGGATGAAACTGCGACGGTTGAATGGATTTGGATCCATACAGAATTTCTAATATTATGGTACTCTTATTAAAGCTGAGTATCGTTTGTTTGAACGCTTTTATCTTGCGTCACATCACACATCATCAGCCTATTAATGTTCCCACTACTGGGACACAGGCCTCCTCTCTGTGAGAGGGAATGGGCCGTTATCCACCACGCGGGCCCAGTGCGGGTTGGTGGATGTCACATGTCTTCGAATTATTGGCTCTAGGACATGCCGGTTTCCTCACGATGTTTTCCTTCACCGTTTTGAGAGCAGTGGTGATGAAATAAATTACACAAAGTAAAGCGCCTGCCTATCTTGCGTCAGATTTAAAATATTATTTTTGCATTTGATAGCCCAACTATTGAGGAAGGTCATAAAACTTAATATCTCGCTACGACTCTCGGAAGCCGAGCAAAATGAAATAAAGTCAGCAAGAAAGCTAATAAAAATAATATAGTGCGGGCGGGAGACACAGCGGGACACAGCTAAATATGCATGGGCATATTTGTTGACCATTTTCATCATCATCATCATATCAGCGACCACGTCTCAGAGCCATATGTCATCACTGGCAACACACACTGGTCATAGACTTTCGTCTTGAGACACTGTGGTAAGTTAGACGAGAAGATACCGCGCAAATTCCCGAACGCTGCCCAGCCGAGTCGGTACAATGGTCACTTACAATGGCCCTTATCAGGAAGCTTACAGTCACTCAAAGGGCAATGGAGAGGGCTATGCTCGGAGTTTCCTTGCGTGATCGAATCAGAAATGCGGAGATCCGCAAGAGAACCAGGGTTACCGACATAGCCCGAAGATTTGCCAAACTTAAGTGGCAGTGGGCAGGGCACATTGCTCGCAGAACTGATGGCCGATGGGGCCGAAAAGTTCTGGAATGGCGACCGCGAACCGGAAGACGATACGTTGGAAGGCCTCCCACTAGGTGGACCGATGACCTGGTTAAGGTTGCGGGAAGGCGCTGGATGCGAGACTCACGGGATCGGTCAATGTGGCGACGCCTATGTCCAGCAGTGAACGTCTTTCGGCTGAAATGATGATGATCATATCAGTCATAACACGACACACTAGACTGCTGGACATAGGCTCCCCCAAGTGTCACCACATCGAACGGTCCTGTGGGTCTCGCATACAGCGTATTCCCGTAGCTTTAACCAGGTCACCGGCCACATAGAGGGAAGCCTTCCAACGCTGCGTCTTCCGTTTCGCGTCCCCTACGGTTCCGGTACCGTGACCCTTTTATGTCTTTTAAATCCAAAGGGGGCCAGTGGGTCATCAATAAAACAAACATAGTTATTAATAAGTATTTAAATAAATTCAAGAATCTCAATATTTCAAGTTCAACGTTGATTTTATAAAGAAAAATCTAGATTCATATGCCACCAATTACATTCAAGGTTAAAAAGACGTTAGTTGACGTAACATGCTAACAATGTGTTAATAATATTCACATTATTGGATATTAAACTGGTCATATTCAAGCAAAACATCTGAGATTTGTTAACGGCAATGAAAGAAAAAAAAACAAAGACATATTTAGCCGGTTGAATGCCGATTTTAGCGAAACAATTAAAAAGCCATTGTCTCGCGTGGATCCAAGTTTTAAGTACTCACGGGGTTAGAGGACAATTATTGTACCCCGTAATAGTTATTGTAAAAGGTAGACGATATAACTTTAGAAAAAAAATATTATTCTCCTTTTGATTGTTGAACATTAAACCAGACTCGAAGTAGGCATCTCGTTGAGTATTTAGAACACATCCCTCTTCTAAGGGCCGATTTCACCAATAAAACGAATCGCGATTAGTGTACTTACGCTCAGTTTAAGCAAATACATCGTTCTGATTGGTTGCAACCGCTGAGAAACTACCAATCAGAAAGCTGTATTTGCATAAACTGAGTTTAGTTGAACTAATCGCGATTAGTTTCATTGGTGAAATCGGCCCTAAGATGCAGAAAAGACGCGTACAAGAGAATGGGAGGTATTGATGTCGAAGAAGACACGAAAAGAATTGGATTGGACACTTTATTTAAATACACACACACGCACATCTTTTATTTACTGTTTCATAGGCTCATAGGACCAAATCTAGGTTGTTCGAATCATACTTATAATATTCAATTAATTTATTTATTATATTCAACCAGTTCTTATTTACATTCAAATGAGCAAGGTTAAAACAATTAATATGCATTAGGATGTTTTTTTATGGTAATTTGATATCGAAAAGGCTCTGTATGTATAACGAGTCCTAAAAACTAAGCTCCCAACTTCAAGAAAATTAAAAAAAAAATGCATCCAAATTCCAAATAAAAACACTACAAAGTGAAAAATAACTTCAATTTCGGAAGTCGGTCCGAAGTGATGCCAGAATAGATTAACCCAATAACATGAAACTTTTTATTTTATTATTATAGATAGGCTCGCGCTTGACCACTATCTCAACTCATGGTAAGTAATGATGTGGTCGACGGTGTAACACGCTTGCCTAGAAGTAACCTATTCACTCTTGACTTAAAAACAAAACTTAAACAAAACCGGTGGAATGAGAGTAGACCAGGGTGAACTGTTCACACCTGCATACCCCTTTAGAGCGTAACCGTGTAATGTTATGTTATGAAATGGTGTTAACAATAAACAAACATGCGATTGCAGCTATCCCGAGTGATTTGCCGTCATTTATTGAAGAGTTCTGATATATATCCCCGAAATTCTTCATCAGATCTTGATGAAATTTAAATGGGACCACATGACAAGCACCAGCTTTAAAAAAAAAAACATCAAAATTGGTTCACCTAGTAAAAAGATCTGTGGTAACACATATAAAAAATTACAGTCGAATTGATAACCTCCTCCTTTTTTGTAAGTCGGTTAAAAACCCACACATTTCATTTAACCTTTCAATGTTTTTGGCACGCATTAATTATGAGTGAAAAATCAATAACCTATAACTGGGATATTTTTGACATATAACCAACCCATACTGTCGTAATCACAGATTCTCTACTGCCCTATACAAGTCACCCGATTACGATATTACGAACTGAATTAATTTAGGCTTGAACGACGCCGCCGCACAGTGGTGCAGGTAGTACGGGCATGCGGAAATATTATTTTTAAATGAAAAGACGTTGCGTTTCTTTATAATACATTATTAAAATGATATAATGAATGTACCAGTATACAAAGAGAAAGATATAATACGTATTTTTTTTAAATTAACATCACATCTTCATCATATTTTTTCACATGAATTCAATTATAAATATGATGCAAAATATACAGTCTTTAAGCATTTCTATATAAATAAATATTAATAATTTAAATATTAAATAGAGAAGACATAGTTTTAATGTTTTTTTAGTTATAATGCAATTTTTCTTACTTACAGAGCGTCATTAGTTAAGCACCTGGTATTTCCAAGATCGCAGGTTATCGCAGTCAAAACTGATGTATTCTTAATCTATAGGGTCTAATTAATCTCCGAAATTATATTATTACGCATCGGTCGATAACGGAGATTAGTTATGATCTCATGATTGAAAACAAAAGGTACCAAATGACCTTCTTCTTCACTAAAAATGTAATAGCAAGTAATTATCATTATATCATAATTATGTTTATGTATTTTATTAATACACACAATAAACTTATGACTAAACTAAAAATAAAAGTTGATAATTATAGTATTTAGGTTTTATTCATACTTGAAATAACAATATTTTTTGCACGATTTTTGTTAATTCTAGATCACCCTACTTTGGTATCATATAATTAAATACTGTATAATTATTTACCCGTATTAATTTTAAGACTTGTTTCTACTAACATTCTAGTATGTGTGTACCAAATTGTAGACATTTTAAACAAGGTCGAAACAAAGTACTTTTTTCCGCCCCTGAACCAGTGTGCGCCGGTGCAAATGGTAGTCTGAATAAAATAACTAGAGTTGCCGCGAATAGTGTTTATAGCGAATAGTCGAATACCGATTAATCGCCATTCACTTTGGCGAATAGTCGAATAACTCGACATTACTATTCGACATAAAAAAAAAACCATTAAACACATTAAAAATATTTGGCTTTGAGTACCAATAAGAATAGATTTCCTATTTTAAGTAAGCTTGCTAAACGATACTTAATCACACCAGCAAGCTCTGTTTATTCAGAAAGACTATTTTCCGAGGCAGGTTTAATTTACGAGGAAAAACGAAACCGACTTGCTCCAGAACGTGCAGAAAAAAATGTTTTTTTGCACCACAATCTGCCTCTGTTGGATTTTAAATATTAATTAAAAAGTACTTACTAATTTAATTTCATGAATATGATAAGCATAGGCACATATTACAGATAATAATTGATATTGTGTATTGTTTTATTAAGGAAAATAATTAAAAAAATTATTATTTTTAACTCATTAGTTCTTTTGTTTTTATTTTCGACGACTATTCGCCGAATGCCGAATAATACTAGCTATTATTCGGTATTCGACGAATATCAAAAAATGACGAGTAATGCCGAATACCGAATAATAGCGAGTATTCGCTGCAACTCTAAAAATAACCATATATTCAACTGTCTCACATTCATTGTCACACATAACTAGATACATCGATTGGATTCAATATTCCGAACACCCAAAAATAATCACGATTCACACGGCATCCATCAATCTTGTCCGATTTCACGCCATTGAAAACGAGGGATCCAATCCAATATCAAAATTTGGCCCACTTTCTTTCACCGTCATGAAGCTATGAAATGTTACGATTTCACCCCATGCATGATGACTCGTACATGGATGATGTTTTATTCATATCCAACGCCAGTAGTCGCATACTATGTGGGAAAGTCAGGAAAGATCAGCAGACGGTGTGTAATTGGCAATTGATTCTGAAAGGAATGCGAGGAAAAAGCTGCACCTGCGGTAATTTTCTAGCACGTGTAGACAATTCCTGCATTGAAGACTAAGTGTTAAGTAGCGTAGAAGATTCTCTTAGAGCATTTTTCTTCCATAATAGAGTAAGGATAAAATTGAACATTGCATGATGATTTCGCATGCATTCAACTTGTGAAACGACTTTGTTTTTCGTCTAGCAGGTGTAATGTTCATTTCAAATATCTAGACAAGACTACCTGTTATTCAAGCATAGAAATTGATAAATGATTTGATATCGGTATCTAATTAAGTTATATTATCTCCAATCTTAATTTGAAACGGGTTTTGAAAGTCATTTCTAAACTGTCTTTCTTCTTTAACCAATAGGCACCTAATGCTAGGCTTCCCGCAAACCCAGTAGTCACTAGATTCCCACAATATCCCATAGCCGCATATCTCTCACACCTTTGGTACGGCTTAAAATGGTATGGCTCCGCCCCGTAACACCAAAATTTGCACTTCAAACGTTACAATCTACTTCTTCCACGTTACCGTTCTTTCAACACGCATTAACAGCTACATAATTTCAGGCAATTACGCAAATCAGTACGCTTCACCTAATGAATCCTGTCAACCTTGACAATGGGCAGACGTAACGGACGGCGTAGCCACACGTTGCGATACGCTTGGCTGGCCATAAGGTCATTGTTATGCTGACTGTTTCAAACAAATGTGGAATGACATCATCAGCCATATTTGTGTCTTCTTTTGTATCGATGGTAAATGTAAAACTTAATGAGTTGGGCCCAGTAGTTAATTATACCAATCCTGGCATCATTGGCGTGTGTAAGGTTCTCACAAGTGTAGGTGTATGGACACTGGTTCTGGCACTCCAACTGATGGAACATCATTTGGGCGGGAGCACAGCATTCGCATTGTGTGTCGATGGGGTCTCTAATTCCCAATTTGTAAAAATTGTGCATTGGCTTATTGCAGTCGATTGATTGCTTCCCTGGTCAAAATTGGTGACTCATTCGTAGGAGTCCTCATGTGGTCAAGCGGTCTTTAGTCTGATTCAGTCCTTTCACATTCTCGATTGTGTTAATAACAATGCAAAGTCCAGCCCATCGACTCAGTACCGAACTTCGTAATTTATTCAAATTCATAATACCTATTCTTAAGATAGCCTAACTTTGGTCTGTCTAGTGGTAATTTTATTGATATCGGATTGACGTCATACCATAGAAATTACAAGTTATTACCATGATTAGATATAACTACTACTATACGGACAATAATAATTTTATTGTAATCGATCCGGTACGCTATAGAATAGTTCTGAATCAGAGAGACCTCTGCAGTGCTATTCTCTAAGGATACAGCCTTGAGCGCAGTGCTGGTGCCAGCGACGAATCTAAGTTTGGTATTCGCTAAGCCGCGAATAGCGACACTAGCGCTCTAAGCTGTGACGGACGTGAGTTAGAACTACTCAATGTCGAGCAAGTTGACAGTTCTTCATACATTTTGGTATTCCGTAAGAAAAAACAGCGTCGAAGACGCTCACAGCCTGGCTTACAGCCTCGTTTTTATCTGTCAAATCCAAAATCCACTATTTTTGCGCGTAACGTAATTCTTCTTGGATTTTAATCTAACTAATATTATAAATGTGAAAGTTTGGATGGGAAGTTTTGTTGGTTTGAATGTGTGTGTGGATGTATGTTTGTTACTCAATCACGCCAGTGTTACATACTCTTTGAATCACGCCAGAACGGCACTGGATGAAATTCTGCATAGAGATAGATTATAGCTAGGTAAAGGAATAGCATAAAGGATACTTTTCTGCCCAATATAATGTACCCTTGGGTTAAGAAAACACTTTTCACGTGTTTGAAGCCGCTGGCAGAAGCTAATAAAATAAGTTTTTACCAGCTTGCCAGCTTACCAGTTTGCCAGCTTGATTAACTAAAGCTACATTTATTAGAAGAAGCTAAGAAAATTAATGATTTTAACAGAGCTCGACAGGCGAGAGAATTAGCAACGTTGATAACAATATCCCGGAATAGAGACACTTTATCCATAGTTACCTTCAGGCTTTCTTAGGATTTAATAACATACCTAGGTTATGGAAAACGACTTAGCTCTTAGCGTACAGGGGTTTTAAATGTTTAATGTGAATTTTAATTTATATATTATGTAATTAGCTGTTGCCTGCAACTACGTCTGCATAGCATTAGTATTTCGAATAGCCATTTTTTTATATCAGGAAATAATATTGTAGGTTTGTGGGCCGCCTTACTACATATATTATTAATTCATCATACAAACTTAAGAAATATTTCCATAATAAAAATTATCCTATGAAGGACATAGGATAGTTAGTTACCTACTGTCTCAAACTGTTTCCATAGGTACCAAATTTCATTTAAATCAGTTCAGCGGTTTAAGCGTGAAAAAGTAATAGACAGAGTTACTTTCGCATTTATTATATTAGTATGGATTGCATAAGTTAATTAGTAGCTTCTTTAATTAAAATTATATGTCATAAATATATTTAAATAATATTTGTTGTGATGTGAATCATGTTTATTGGTCCGGCTTCATCATCATCATATACGTCGAATGACGTCCACCGCTGGACATAGGCCTCCACCAAGCGTCGCCACATTGACCGGTCGCGTGCATCTCGCATCCAGCGGAACACCGCAACCTTCACAACCTGCCTTCCGGCTAGATACTCAATCTTAATAGGCCAAATTCTTGTTTGTACAAGCAAAATTGTGCATTAAGACTGCAAAAAGGATTAATGGCATAATTTATTATGAAAAATAATTAGACATAATATACATATTGACTAATAAAAAAACTCAAAATGATAAAACTCAGATTTATTTATTGAACTATTTTCCAGTAATAGAATGTTATCCTGTAAATATCTTCAGTGTGTCTCCATTTGTGACTGCCTTTGTGAAGGTTGTTGTGAAATGAGCATTGGATTAGATGGCCTCATACCGTTAGCAAACGACGCCTGCGAGGAGCTGTGAACATAAAAATTAAACAAATTACTATTATAGGTAAAAAAATATGCAGGATACTATGTATAACAGCATCACTCTCTCTTTCTGAAGGAACAGATATCATAGGCAGACAAATTATAGTATTGCAGGTTAATTGATTTTTTGGCTACTTTTAAAAACACCAACAACTTGGTCCAACCTGGGAATGAAAAGTGAGAACACTATTTAATTATCTAGAGCTTCTTACACTGCACCAACAATGCATAAATAGGCAATTGAGGCATCTCTACTATCACCTGCAGTGCCTCAAAGCAGAGATCTAGCCTCAAAGTGTAATACGAAATGTAAACAAATTATAACATACCTAGTAAGACTTTTCTAAAAAACTTCATCACTTGTTTTGTGTTCGGTTTGTTTTCCATCGTAATATTGTTCTTACGCCAAGATAGCCCTGGTTTTACATCCTGAAAATTGAATTCAACGCAGTACTATTATATTTTATCTAAAGATAAACATACTATACTTGACTTCACTTTCTTGGACAATAATATTGTCACATTGTCACTGTACCTATATATATATACTTAATATTAAAATACTTACATTTCACACAGTCACACAACTATGTTAAAATCAATAGCTGTAAAAGCACTTAATTTTTTTTAAACTTGTTAATCATCATCATGATCGACCTAGCCTTTTCCCAACTATATTGGGGTCGGCTTCCAGTCTTACCGGATTCAGCTAAGTACCAGTGTAAAAACTTGTTAATAGTTTTAAATAAAAACAAACAACAAATTATCAAACAAAAAGAGTCGGTTGCGATTTTGCGTGTTGTGGCAGCGTCACAGCGCGTTGCTTTTACTTACGAAATAGGCAAAGAAATTGTCATTCAGCCTTAAGATGCAATAATAAAAATACATTAGTTAAACTCTTACAACTATGAAATCGTTTGTAGTTTCACTCTATTAATTAAAATACTTAAAATAGACCTATACTATACATTTTAAGCCTATAAAACTCTCAGTCGAGATTTATCGATTGTAATTTAAAGAATTTGTTTCAAGCCCTAATTCGTCTACGAAATTGTGACACGAGATGTCAGCCTTAGAGTTCGTCGACGACCATAACCGCGCTAGAGAATACCGTTTGAATCAGCGCTGCACGATCGGTCGATCTCGAGACTGTCTCGAAGACGAGCTCGTCAACGAGCACAGCCAAGAAACTGTCTCTTAGAGAATAGCATGGCTGTAGACTAACCAGTTCGAACGACTTTGTATCAGCCAGTTGCCTAAACTCCGTTTATATAGGTCTAAGCGAAATGCGTTGGTTCTTCTCTTCTGACTGCGAAGTCTTTGAGTCAAAGCATTTCAATGAGACTAATTATCAAACTTTGTGGATCTCAAATATGTTTTCAGAGTTTGATTATGACCTTACTTTTGAATTGTCAAGGAGTCTTTCGTGTAGGTTAAATCCACGCCATGTGCAGGTTATGGTGACGTTATAAGCTAAATATTCTGCGCTTCCCTTTACACCCCTCGCTTCACGCAAAGCTGCCCATACAGAGTATACAGTAAGGTCATTGTTATTATGGCCGAAAACATTTGAACCGAAATGTGAAATGGCCAGCAATTATGTAAAGGCTGTTATTACAAACATTTCTGGCGGTTTCATGGTTGGGTGTTGCGTGTGTTGTTATTGATTTGGAATTCTGTATTTTAATTAAAGCTTGGATAAGGAAACACATAAAGCTAATCAAAAGCCAAAGGTCGAATACTGCTTTTTGATATCACAACCTTGACTTTGATGTTTTGGCTACTGCATTTATGTATGAATCTATAATTATAAAAGCATGAAGTTATAAAGATGAAGATACAAAAAAAACTCGAATATATTTTATCGATCGTATAATTCGTATATCTATCATGTCTATACCAGCAATCGAGTTTCCGATTCCAACGAATAATTCCAAATCGAGTTCATACAAGTATCAGATATCAATAAATCTGTTCTAGATATCAGATTTTCGAAACCAAACCGAGTGTATTGATTCATCGAGTTACCAAAAACTGCGTAAGAAACTTACATAACCCGTGCCAAAACCTACGCCGTTAGAGCATTGTCCACAAAACAATCAAGTTATAGACATATATGTCTTTGTTCTTTTATAAGTCCTTGCAACACCAATTAGATACAAAATATGGCTACCGTAATGGATCCCACGTAGAAATCTTCGCAACGAAGCGAAACCGATGGCAGAACTAATTTAACATCTCGTGAATAAACGGTTGCGAACTTTGAACCAGGAAATGTGAAAAAAAAAAACAAAATGAAACTGTTTTTATGGTTTTTAAATGCTGTCGATGGACGTGATATTATATGTCCTAGGAGAAAAACAAGACAAAACAGCAATTACCGACAACGGCCTCTTTGTCTTATAAGGAGAAGTGAACGAAACTGAAACTCAACGCGAAAACATAAGCACTGCCCGTAAGTGACCGCGAAGCCAAACCTTACATACACAGACGACGTATTACTCACTGCAACCAACTGTATGATTGAAACCGAATTATAATAACGACTATTAATCACAGTCGTCATTGGTGTCACTCAATCAAAAACCTTCAAATGCACCTTTCTCGATCCTAAAAGCAATACACGTAACGTATGACTAAAATTACATTCAGTTTTCCTAGTGTCGTTTACATTGCGGAAGAAATGTCTTGAGACCGTTTCCTTATATGCACTGCAGTTGCTAGTTTCTCATGAGTGATATATTTAATATATGGAACCCGTGTTCTCATAACAAGATCGACTTCGTTGGTCTCGTCGGTCTTTGCTTGAGAATTTTTGACGGTCTGTCTTTGGTTTCATCGTACTTCGCACGCGAACGATGTCAGCGTCTTTTGATTTTTAATTGTTTTGTCTGATAGCTACGTGTGTTTTACCAACTGCAACCCTTCTAATTTTAAGATATAATAGAATGATTTTCTGTTTTTTTTTAATCCACGAGCTCTGAAAGTCAATTCAAACTCTTGAAGTCAAATCTACCGAAATATGATTAGAAAATATCATGAAGTGCTGTCTAAGTAACTACAAACCCATTCAATGTCCCCGAAGTATGTTTCAAGGACTATTATAACAGTAACAGTGACTCCGTCAATACTATCGTGAACGACATTGTACACATGTGTATAAATGGTAATATCCACCAGCTCATCCATTGTATCACTATACATTTCATCATATTCGACCTTCCAGTCTATCAAACAATGCGTATTGAGGTCCCTATCATTGTTTGCAACCATTGTGGGTCTCAAAAGCTTTGATACGGCTATTTTGATTACCTTTATAGCAACTATTTTTGTATAGCTTTTAGTGTTATTGGAATACCTTGCCTCTTTGGTAATGGATTACATGATGCGAATGGTCTTGATGAGTTTGAAACTCATTGAGTTTTAAGGCGGTAATGAACTTGGATTGCTAATGGTAATCTTTTGAGTTAGTTACGTTAGTTTAGTGTCTGTCTGTAATTTGCTATGTTTTAACTTGTGAGATTACAAGAATAAATCACAACGTAGGTTGCTGTTTTTATTCTGATCGAAATTCATCAATTCAGCCGAAAGACGTCTACTGCTGGACAAAGGTGGACACACTGCTGCATTTGTAACTTGGTGTACTATAAAGTATGTCTATTCTATTCTGATGGTCTCCCCCTCGCTACATCGATCGGTACTGCACGTCTTGTATCCCGCATCTGGGATTCCCACAGCTTTAACCAGGTCATCAGGCCACCTAGAGGCAGGCCTTCCAACGCTGAGTCTTCCGGTACGCAGTCGCCACGCCAGAACTTTTCCACATTATGATTGAGAATATCGCAAGAGATAAAATGTCTTTATCGGTCGCTCCTACGCAAATATTGAAATCTGTAGAGAGCCAAAAGGTAATGCAGTGTGTTACGAGTATATCCTAATCCTTCTACATCTTATTTTTTAATTTCTGAATAAAGAAAAACCAGCTCACAGCGCCAATCTATATTATTGCTCAAGCACTTCACCAATTAGGCCGGCAGTTAAACTGAAGGTGCCTATTAAGTAACCGTTTCCTCAATCTCAGTATTACTTCATTTCCATCTGAGACCTATTACAGCACCATTTCCTCGAGCGCTTTCCTCCAATCGTGTTTCCTTGAAGACTCAACTCATTGTTACTCAGTCCAAGCCTTTGTTAACTCAGTCATGCTTTCTGTTAACTTATTGTATAACTGGTCATAACCAGTTAATTATTTACGGTGAGTTAACAGTTCTCAGAGCAGTTAAACCATCGGTTTACGGTTAACGTGAAGCCGTTCAATTGTTTGTCGTGCTATAGCAGATGTAATGGCCATTTTGATTTGGATATTGCTCTTTTAGATAGTTGTAAAGTTAAAGGGTTATTTGATTTCGTAATGGTTGCCTTGTTTAGTTTTCTCGTGATTGTTTTCAATTGATTGTTACGCATTGGCCGCCAGTTTGCAAAGTTACGATAATAATGTGTAAAATTTGAAATACTGCAGTTGTCACATATTTTTGAATGTGGGTCACATTTTATTCTTATAGATAGGCACTACCCGCAATAGAAATGTGATCCAAGTATACCATCTACCTAGTTCAGATTTGAGGTATGGCGAGATCCCTTAAATCTTAACTCAGAAAGTACGAAAAAGCAGGAGTTTGAAAACCAGTCAAGTAAAATAACTAATTGATTAACTATCAAGACCAAGCAAACAATGTGGAGTCAATACGTAAACGGGACCTAACGATCCCCTTAGAAATCGATAGGAATAATGTACAACTAAACACAGACAATAAAGCAATCGGTCTACCGCAATCCATTAACCTGAATTAACTGAAGATTCTTAGTTGCACGACATGATATCAGCTCCCATTGTTTTTGCTTCATTCATTGAATCGGCTGCGTTCAACCTGTTTCGCGATGTGCGTAAAGCAGGTTGAAGTACAATAATTATGCAGATGGCGGCCCAGCACAGACAGAAATTATATTCTTCGTGGCAAGTTTTCTAGAAATTTGTTAAGAAAACAATGACTATACAAGCTTCATTGAAAACGACATTTTAGACAAGATGAAATCGATGATTTTTAAAGAAACGATAGCTAGTCTGCTCCAGGGGTTTGTTCAGCATTTCACATAGAATTCTCCAACGGGTAGATGAAAAACAGTGGCGAGAAAATGACTCTTTGGGACCGCGACGCAATTTTTAATTGCTAGATTGGCGATATACGTAAGTATTTTCTAAGAAAATTTCAACAAACTTTTAATTTGGCTTCGTAAAAATCGCGTAACGGTGTGATACAAATCAAATCACTTCGAACCATCAGAAAGATCGTTTTCAAATCGCCGACAGATTATTGTGAATCCAGTACAATTCATTGTCCTTATATATACCTTGCCAATCGACCCCAACAACGTCTTCTTACATAATACCCTCATTTTACCTCATTACACCAGCTGATCCACGTTCATTGAAATCAAGTGAAATCATCCGTCGTTTTAAATTTAATGAGCGGCAACAGCTACTGGCTATTCGAAAGTGTCGCTGGATGAATTTCTAAATCATTGCGCTGGAGTATTATAATTTCTTTTATGTCCATGCTTTACTTCGAAAGCGACACTTTTAAGTGTTCCCGAGTGTAAAGTGTCTTTTTACGGTTGTGTAAAGCGTTTATGATCATTTCTTTTAATTAGCCGGTTTATTATGTGTTCAATGTTGTGCGTAAGTGTGACTGGTGATGTTAAGGACTTTATTTCAATCTGGTATTTGATAGTTTTATCATCTTTTTCTACTTCCCTTTTAAGCTTGGGCTGTGGTTCACAGATCTTTACAGCTGTTACGGTAGCCTGAAGCCACAAAATCTGACACAAAACTGTTGTCAGATTTTTTCAAAAGGTATTGTGTTATCCTGTTACTGGGTAGTGGTATTGTGGAGGTCAGAAGATAGGCAGTCGCTCCATATAAGTTACTGGTACTCATCTGCATCAGGTTGAATTGAAAGCCAACCCCCAACATAGATGGAAAAACTTATTACAAAAAAATACAACCGACTTCCAAGTAAAAACAATAAAAAGTGTAAATAACTTCAATTTCGGAGGTCGGTGTTCCTGTTTTCGTTTCTTCGTTTTTTGTCACCGACTGCCGAAATTGAAGTTATTTTCACTTTTTATTGTTTTTACTTGGAAGTCAGTTGCATTTTTTTTCTAAAAAAAAGTATTTTATTTTTCACTTTTTAGTGGTACATAATGGACAAGTTCAATAGTAAAGTACCTATAATTCCCACAGTGATGCCAGAATAGATTACCCGAATAACATGTAACTTGAACATAACCGGTGGAATAAGAGTGTACCAGGATGAACTGTACACATCTGCGTACCCGTTTAGAGCATACTGGCGGTATGGTATGATATGAAATGGTGTAAACAATAAACAGACATGCGATTGCAGCAATCCCGAGAGATTTGCCGTCATTTATTGAACAGTTCCCTTGTACCCTTATCTCCGAAGTTCTTAATCAGATCTTAACCAAATTTAAATGGGACCGTTTCGGAATAAACTTCTTTCGGAGTTATGCCCGAACAATAAAAAAAAACTATATATAAACATCCATCAAAAAGGCTAGAAACATTGATTTTATAGTTCATAGATCTGACTATAGCATAGTTTTGAGATTTAAAAGTCACAAGACCTGTCCCTAAATCAATTATGCAAAGGGCTCCACGAACTGATCGTAGCAAATCGTACATCTGTACATGGCTCGAAGCTCCAAGTCAAGACGTGTCTCTCTTTGCAATTATGACCAACGTATGGAGCAATCTATTTGTTCTTGGGCAGTGCATGTCTGCAATTCGCTTATTAACGTGTGATTTTCTCACGATGTTCCTTCACTATTTAAAGACTTTGTTCAAAATATGTGGTTAGACTGTTCACTAGAAGGCACGAGATTTGACTAGAGCCTTGCAAATTCGTACGTTGTGACCACGGTTGTGACACTCCAATGGTCCGCGGGCGCGACGTATGGCACGTATGGCAGCAGGGGTGATAAAACTTGCGCGCGGGACGGGGCCCGCTGGATCACCTGACGGGAGCGTCGTCGCGTCATCGCGCCGTCATGTCATTGGGTAGTAACGACCCCCGCCACCAGCGCGGACCAAGGGAGTTGCACGCACGAATTTGCCAAGCTTTAGACTGTGAATTCATCATAATTCAAAAAATCTAAAAACCCGACTGCATATAAAGCAAACTAAAAAGACGTAAACAAGGAGAAAATCATGCTGTGCAGTCGGAGGACACATATTCTCGAGCTGGCTGACCAAAACCAGATGTCTGAAATAATAAAAATGACCGGGCTTTCTGAATTATTGAAATAATAAAAAAGACCGGGCTTTCTGAATAATGCCCAGAAAGCCCGGTCATTTTTATTATTTCAATAATTTTTATCATATTGCCTACTCATATTGGGCCATTTTTCAAATTACTCGGGCTTTATGTTATTAAAGTATAATGTAGACTAAACGTGTCAAATGTAGAATCTGTCTTATGTAGAATCTGTCATATGTAGAATCTGTCAAAAGTAGAATCTGTCATAAGTAGAATCTGTCAAAAGTAGACTATGATGTCTAAAGTAGAATCTGTCAAATGTAGACTGAACGGTAAAATAAATATCTACGTTGTTTCACTGGGAACATTGCGTGCAGTGCAAGTATGATTAGTTTGTCTATCTTGCATTAGCGCGTCTGTCTCTACGCAGCTTTCAGTGTTTCCTTATATATAATCAGCTTTCTTTATTGTCTTCATCATCATCTTCCTGTCCCAGTCCATTTTACTTAGTTCGCCGTCACGCCTCACACAATCAATCCATCTTTTCTTTTATTTAATGTTCGCTCTATCCATCAAAAACATTCATCACTCTTTAATTTATTTACACACAATACGTTTATAGTCTTCGAAATACGAAAGTTCTCTCTCTCTCACAAAGAGTCTTAAGACCTGTGTCCCAGGAGTGGGAACATGAATAGGCTTATGATAAAGAGCTTCGAAAGTTACCAATGGATAGAATACATGTCCTGCCATTCCCTTTTCTTCATGATTTTTTTACGAATGTCGATGCTGTAACAACAGTGTCAACATTATCTAAGAATACATTACCATAATTTATCAATGAGGAAACTACAGAAAGGCACGTGCGATGATCGTCACGTATCCACCTACCTGTTGCGTTTGCTTTTTGTGCGTAGTGCGTACATTCATACGTACGTAACAACCAACTTAATATAAAGCTAATGGAAAAAGTCAGCAAAAGCGGTCATTGTGTAGGAGCCACAGTTATGGAAACCTCAATCAACATTTTCGTACATTGTACTAAGTACCAAACAATTACCGTACACCTGCTAATGTACTTGACCGATTTCTTTCTCCATTGAGAACAAAACGTGAAACTATAACGTTAACAATAACGTCTACGTAATCTAACGTTTGGCTGACGTTTAAGTTACAACATAGGAAGAGAAAAAATAAAGAAATTAGCCTGCTTTGTGGACAAAACTAGTGCACAGAGTGTGACGGATTCTTGCAGGTAAACAATAGTAATCGTTGAACATTTTGGGCGATTAAATTCTAGCGATTTTAAGCTTTATTGCTCTAGTCTTAAGGCAATATTTTAATGCGCGACAATGATACAAAAACGACGATGGTTTTGCGTATTGTTGAACTTTATTACGAAGGCGCTAGAAATTACACCCATCAAATGATCACAACTCAGTGCTTGAAGTGAGTTGTGATTGACAAATTGATGTGAGACTTGAGTTAAGATTAACAATTTTTTTTTTTATTATAGAATGCTATAAAAATAATAATTTCATTCCGGTTTCAAGACAGGTGGTGATGATGGTTTCAGTTTTTGTTTCAAGACTGACCACCTACGTAATGTACTATTGCAACCATCTAAATGAGGCTGCAGTTAGATAAGGAATCTACCATCCAAGAGATTCTTTTGTGATCACCATGTCAACATTTGCTGGCAGTATTGACTGTGTTGCGCGGTATGTTCTCGTCCAATTTACCGCAGTGTCTCAAGACAAAAGTCTATGACTAGTGATCACCTATGGGAGCGAGACGTGGACGCTCTCAATGGGCCTTATCAGAAAGCTTAAAGTCACCCAAAGGGCAATCAATGGAGAGGGCTATGCTCGGCGTTTCCTTGCGTGGTCGCATCAGAAATGAGGATATCCGCAGGAGAACCAAAGTTACCGACATAGTCCGAAGAATTGCGAAACTTAAGTGGCAGTGGGCAGGGCGCATTGCTCGCAGAATGGATGGCCGATGGGGCCGAAAAGTTCTGGAGTGGCGACCGCGAACCGAAAGACGATGCGTTGGAAGGCCTCCCACTAGGTGGACCAAAGACTTGGTTAAGGTTGCGGGAATGCGCTGCATGCAAGACGCACGGGATCGGTCAATGTGGCGACGCCTGGGGGAGGCCTATGTCCAGCAGTGGACGTCTTTCGGCTGAAATGATGATGATGATTAACTGTATTCACGAACGACAATTCTGATTGATGTCTATTTACATAGTCTCATCTCTGTTTAGCTCCAGCCCTGAATGTGAACTAAAAGATAGGCTCAGGGGCCTATGACGTTTTAAAGCCCTAGATGGTTCCTATGTGAGACAGAGAAGGAGCTATACAGGACGACTAGCATTATCTATTTTTGCACAGTGGAATCATGGTGGCATTGACATGTCATAGTACGATCCTTCAGGTCACCCCAAAGGAAGAAGGAATCCACAGCCACCAGACGCCAACCAGATGACCTTCAACACCCAGTAGGTTACATATTATAATAACTTTAGATGTCTACGCATTCTGAGTTTTAACAATGAAAGGAAAACACAATACTCTCAAGGAAATCCACATGTCCGTATTTTGTTGATGTAAAAAGCGAATGTGAGCAAATTGCTGGTTCAATTTTTTTATTATCATATCGAGACTCAAGACAGGCTCTCAACTTCCAAAATACAAAATACTTAACATTGAAATATTGTTAGTAGGAAAAAAGGAATGGAAAATACCATCTCATAAAAATATTGGATTTCAGATAGTGAATTTCATGTGAACTCGTAGGTATAATCCACACTTACCTCTATCACTTAAGACTTCTAAAGAAGTAAGAGGGGCAGTGGAGCGAGGGTTTCGTGAATCATTTGATGAGCTGCTTCAAAACTATCTAAAGATATACCTACTTGATAAAATCTTTAAATGGAGGAATAGTGGGGTTTTTATATTAATGATAGTCTTGTGTTTGACCTCTCTCACCTGATGGTTAGCAATAAGAAGCCTAGAAGTAACCTATTCACTCTTGACTTAAAGACCCCCAGGTAGTAGATAGAAGTAAACACATACTCCGGCAGGCAATTACACTCCTTAGCTGTCACGCACAATGTGTATGTTTATTGTGTAAGTGTGAGATGTCCACCGATGGCCCATAGCTGTACAAATTTTAGTCCGATGAGGGAACGGGCTATAAATAAGGGACAATGAAGCTTACACTGAGCTGATACAATTTGGATAGACAACAAAACGCCAAGAAGATTACAAAAATTATAAATTCAGCCCTTGCACACTTTTATTATAAGACGCAGGTGCTAGAAAGTGGAAAGTGAAACCCACTTACAAGAAGACACACCCATATTAAAGGCTGCTCATAAAAAATTAACAATCATGTTTGTAGGCCTTGTGGTGTGCATGTAAATGGTGATATTTTATAAATTATGTAAAAATGAACTAGGTACTTGTGTTTATAACAAAATTTTATAACTGAATTGACTGATGGAAAGACAATGTGTTAAATTTACAGGTTTTTCTAAATTTATGTTAAAGACATTTATTCTGGAAAAATGCTTGGGGTTACAATATGGGAGGAAAGCCATGGGCAGAAGCTAGAATAAAATACAAATTAATGTGCTGAGTTTTGAAGTAGAAGAGCGAGAGAGCTTTGACAAAAAGCACATTTACTGACCTTTGGTTTTCACTTCAGTATAAGAAAGAAGTAGGTACCTATTTTTACATTGTACTTTCCTGTTAATGTCACTACAAACATATTCACACAGTACTTATTTGCATCAGCAAGGTCATTTGGCACATCTCAGGAGATTGCCATGTGATTGAATGGTGCAATCAATTGTTTAGTTTGAGACGTCAATATGAACAAAGTTTTAAAACTTTTGAAAGGTGTTTAAAAACAGGTGTATTTTGAGGATCAAACAGGACTTGAACTAGCAACCAAACATATTAATTTACCTACTTCAGAAGCAACTTGGTAATAAAATAATTAATTATTAAAAAAGTTTGTACTCATGAGGTTCTAGGTTTGATTGTCTGGTATGGTAATGTTATTGGTTTTTTTTTTATCTGGAGATTCTCAATAGCAGAACATCAGGCATTCACCTATATGGACTTTTTTTGTCTGAAATAAATGTTTTTTTTTTTTTTTATTGTCCTTGTTGAAGGCAATAGGTTTCACCCCCTATTTCCTACATTGACTTGAATCCACACTAATGAGCTGATATTGTGGCAAGACAAAAATTCTAAAAAGGGTCTCATTTTTAACGCAATATGTGAGGGCACTTTTAAACTTTAAAAAAAATATCTGTACACCCCCATTATATAGATAACGTCATTGCTGAACACGCAGGCGATGCCGTAGGCAGATCAAATAGTGTGTTAAATATTTATGATTAAACATTTCTATGAAACATCCATTGACCTACTGAATATTCCATGATAGACGCACGGTAATTACAACACGATTATGATCTACCACACTTTATAATCACATAGGCCTAATAAATAAACCAACCGTTTGCAACAAGCTAATTATTTACACTTTCTCACGAATAAAATATTATGCCTATAGCTAACGGAATGTCTCACTTATTTACGCAAATTATACAACTGTATTCGAGATGTTATTCTAGGAATTTTGAGTGTTTCCTGGATTTATAAAAGTTGATATCCTTACCTTTTTATTACGGCCTTGTTTCAAAAACTTTCAAATAAAGGATGTAAACTTGTTGACACAAAAAATATAACTTTGATCACTTCACTGGTCACGAATTTGTAGCTCACAATCCGTACAGACTTACTGTTAACACTTTATTAATGTTTAATTTAGTTATTAATTAAACTTATAAGATTAAAATTGTCGATTTAACACTATCACAACACATAAACTTTCTTAGCTTCTGCGAACTCGTCGTATGCGTGCGTCAACCATTACGTTCGGAAACTCACTCAATTTGTCGACCAATGAGAAATCGTGGATCGCCAAGCCAACTCAGTCATAACTTCCACGGATGTTTTTGTTGCTGTCACTTTTTTTTTAAATGGGCAACATTTATGAAATGTTTTGTAAGAAATAAAAATCATTTTAAATATATTATTTGGAAGCCCATTTATAAACTTATTTTTAACAACAACAAAATAATTATCATGTATTGTGTCAACTTTGTAACATCTTAGTTTATTGTCATACCCGTGGGTATAGTTCTCGCCAAACTTCTTGGCCGCCCTGAAGTTGACTACAACGCCTATGATGCAGTAGTAAATCTCATACAAAAACAGCACCAATCCGTGCCTTGCGCATCGGCAAGGTGACTTCTGGGCGGATCAGAAGTTTGGCGAAAACTATACTTTCGTAACTAGTATGATAAGTGTAGTACTTAGACCAGTTTAAGTAAATTGAAATATTGCTTTGATCATTAAACCTTTTGTGGTCTCGCACCGAAAATAACTGATCCAACACGAACTGTTGTAGCGCCAAGTTCAATCTGTAAAAACGGGTAATTTCAGAATTTAGTGTCATCACTGATTAACTGTGGCTTTCTGTCTGTGGGTGTTCTCAATGAAGGTTCCAACAGGTGGATTGGTTAAGACTAAAATATTTCAGTTAAGAATTTATTTCAGTAACATTATTAAAAATTTTAGATGACCATCAGCCTGTTTGTACATACATACATAAACTCACATCTTTCTTCCATGAGGGTAGTCAGAAACTACATAAGGCCACCTGCTGTCATTCTTACATACATCCATAGAGTATGGTTATAGATTATACCTCCTTATCCATGCCTGTTTCTGCAGTCTAAATATGAAAAGAAGAAATAAATAAAAAATATTTATATTATACTTACAGCATGTTCATAATCAGTAGACATCCCCATAGACAATTCCACTTCATTTATATCAAGCTTCAGTTTTTCACAAACTTCCTGTCTACATTTGGCAAGACTCACAAAGTCTGGGTTCGGACCTTTGGATGTATCGTAGTCATATATACCAATAGTCATCAAGCCTTTGAAATCTAGGTTTGGACAGTTCTTCAAAACATGTTCAACAACTTTTGTTGCTTCAGATGGCTCAATTCCATTTTTGGCTGAAAACAAATGAAAAAGTATTTAATTGCTTACATTTGGATCATAATCTGCCTATATTATTCCTACTGCTGGAATACAGGCCCTGCCATAGCATTTTGCACTAAATTACAAAAAAAGAAATAGCTTTTAATAACTCATTTTTTCTCACTCACGATTTCATCATTTGTTGATTTATAAAGAAGTTAGTAAGTTTCTAAAGATTTTCTTGGAAAAAAATTGCTTTAGGCTTATATCTAATAAAATGCATTTATTGCACACCAGACAATAGATTAGTCTATCAAAAGAAAATTAAGATACAATACCTTCTTCAGCACTTGTATTAATCTGTACCATAACTGGTAATTTCTTGTCATTGCTTCTGTACTTTGGCCACTGTTTATTTAAATTGTCAGCTAACTTTTCTGAATGAACTGTCTCAACTATGTACAACTTCGGTGATCCAAGCAATTTGTTTATTTTATTGGTTTGTAAATGGCCAATGAAATGCCATTTTATGTCCTTGCATTTCTCCAGTATTAGTGGATCACTGGCTTTCTCAGCCAATTCATTGACATAATTCTCTCCAAAATGTCTTTGACCAGCTTCATAGGCTTCGACAATCAGAGAAGCAGGTTTAATTTTGGATACAGCCACCAACCTTGGTGCAATTTGTGGCAAATCCTGAAATTAGTTAAATATTGATTTAGATAACTTTGCAAATGTTGTTCAAAAACGAAAAAAAAAATGAGAGGTCTTAGCAGCCAAGGTGGCCAAAGAGGTTATTGTCAGTCGATATTGCTGAACGAAGTAACGGAGACTACGGAGAGATTGTGGAAAAGACGACGTTTTCATTGAGGGATGCTGTGTCGTAAATAAAGATTAAAAGCAACGATTTACATACCTTACTGCGCCTCGCAACAGCGGCTTCAATCTGCGATAATACGGTCTTTAGCCCAAACATAACGTCGACTTGCTGATCTTCTGATGACATAGTTATCGCAATAACACTTTATTGATAATTAGTAAGATTTCGTAAACTACTACCTATATATATAAATAAATACTTTGACAGCTTCTTATCAGAAATGTCAATGTCAAAAAACAAAATCAATAATGATAACAAGGATTCAAAGTTCAAACATCAGGTTTTTGAGAATTTTATCGTGTAGGTTGTAGATTGCATTTAAAATTGCTTGGAATTCAACAGAATATAAGGTTCACTAGAACTTGAAATGTGTTGCGATTTGCCATGAGTGTGTGAGGATGAGGACAGTTTACAGCACTGAAATAAATTAGTATGGTACGTAGGTCCAGGTGGTCTTGTAATGTGAGGGCCATGGTGTTTGCCGAAATAAGGCAAATATTATTTTCAAAGTCAACGGATATTGTAGCAAGGGATATTGTGATCCTTTATTCTAGGATTGTAATAATACGAGAAATAAACCTTTACATATAGCTAGGCTTTATTCAATTAGAAATTATACATGTCACAACTTGACAGTTACAAAGTACACAGAGTTCAGCGATGTGCATAAAGACTCTTTGAATCAGCAATGAGTTGATATCATATCATTCTCCGTGGCTCTGAGAAGATTCCTCCACAGTTACCACAACAGCACACGCTCATGCTGTAATCCTTGAGGTAGTGCGGCGGTTTTCGAGCCCTGGTAGATCTCCTCAACGCTTCTGGCTCTGGCACTGGAGTCACATCAGGCTGTGTCTGTACAACATCTCGAGGAGGTATATAACTGTCTCTACCTGAAACAGATTGATGCTCGGAACTATCTTGAGTAATTATTGGGGATTCTGGTGTGTTAGAAGTTCTGTATCTTGAGCAATAATTTCTCCCTGACCTCCAATCGGGGCTAGGTGCCTATTTGACACAGTTGTTTTACGACCATCAGGGAGTCGAACATACGAATAATCTGCGTTTGCTTCTAGCAGATCCACTTCTTCCACTAGGGGCTGATATTTGCTGGCTCGGTCACAGCGGCGTAGAAGAACCTGCCCTGTTCCAGTCAACCATGTAGGCATCGAGGTTCCGTTAGGAGAGCGTCTGCTGTGCCGGAACATCCTCTCGTGTGGTGTACAATTAATTGCCGTACTCAACAGTGAGCGTATGGAATGTAGAGCGAATGGAAGGACTTTCTCCCACTCTTCTTTCGGCAAATTGTGGGTTCGTAGAGCCAATTGGACTGTTTTCCATAGTGTTAAATTTAATCTTTCCACCTGGCCATTCCCTTGGGGGTTATAGGTAGTAGTGCGACTCGTAGCGATACCTCGTGAGTGAAGAAATTCTTTAACTTCTGAGGACATGAACGACGAACCCCGGTCGGAGTTTATGTACGCCGGCATACCAAACAACATGAAAAGCGAATTCAGATGCATAGTTACAGTCTTTGCACTTACATCAGTGCACGGAAGGGCAAATGGAAAACGTGAATATTCGTCGATAACTGTGAGTATAAACCGATTCTTGGTATTTGTTGGTACCGGGCCCTTGAAGTCAATACTATAAGACGCTCAAAAGGCGAAGTGGCCTTTATGAGCTCAGGAAGTGGGTCCTGATTTTTGAAAAACTTTGGCTTTATCTCTGCGCAAGTTCGGCAATTGTTTGTCATAGTCCTTATCTCTTCGATAGTTTAAGCCAGATTTTTTGTTTTGAGCCAATGATGCATTCTTGTCACACCGGGGTGACAGAGATGATCGTGCAAATCCTTTAGTTTAAGACTTCGTGATTGTAACCCCATGCTAGCAGAGACTCTGGATAGTGCATCAGCGACGTGGTTTTCTCGCCCAGGCCTGTATGTTATGTCGTAATTGAACGGAGCCAGTTCAAGTCGCCATCTCTGAATTTTCTCATTCTTTATCTTGCTTGGCAGCTTAGCATTGAACATGAAACTGACAGACCTTTGATCGGTAATAAGATTAAAAGATTTTCCGATCAGGAAATGTCGCCATTTCTTTAAAGACTCAACGATGGCGTAGGCCTCCTTTTCTATAGCGTTTTTGCTCGCAGTGATTCAATGTTCTTGAATAGAAAGCACTGGCCTAGAGTTTTGAGATAGAGTAGCCGCGATCGAATGTCCAGAAGCGTCTGTTTCAACTGTGAACCTCACGTTGTTATCAATAGCATTTACGGAAGACTTGGCGATTATCGATTTCAAGATTTCAAAAGCTTTCAGCGCTTCTTCGCTTAAAGGAAACTGCGAGGTGTGAGCTAGAGCATGTATTCTCTCGGAGAAATTGGGAATCCATTTGGAGTAATGTGCGAACATTCCCAAAGTTCTGCGGAGTGAAGCAATATCATTGGGCGGAGGTAAGTCGAGCAGAGGTTGCAATCTATTGCTATCAGGCTTGATAATGTGGTTGTCGTTGTGTGTTGTTCTTCTTGTGTTTTGCCGCAAATGGTAATATCGTCGAGATAAGCGTACGTCCCTGTTAATCCTTCCTTCCGGATCACCCAGTCGACAGTTCTTTGAAACGCAGATACGCCGTTTGTAACGCCAAAAGGAATTCTAGTGAATTAAAAAAGATTACCTGCAGCTTCGAACGCAGTGTAGATTTTCTCTTGAGAGAGTATCGGCACTTGGTGATAAGCACTCTGAAGATCGATAGCACTGAATATATTGTATTTGGAGATCTTAGTAATAGTTTCTTCTATATTCGGCAGAGGGTAAGCATCTAACTGTGTATATCGATTAATAGTTTGCGAGTAATCAATCACCATCCTTCTCTTGTGATTAGAGTTCTTAGTAATTAAGACCTGCGCTCTCCACGGCGATTGACTCTCTTCGATTATACCATCTCGTAACAATTTTCCGACTTCGGACGTGATAAACTGTTGATCTTCAGATGAGTACTTGCGAGATCATAAAGCGATCGGCTTGCAGTCTGGAGCAAGGGTCGAAAACAACGGCACTGCAGGTACGGTTGCTTCAGCTACAGAGCAAACTTTGAGCGCTTGCTTCGATCCACCAAATTCAAATGCCAGAGTCGAGTGCAGTTTTAATATATCATGACCTATAATCATGTCAGCGCACAAATCCTTTACGATTAGGAGTTCAATATTTTCGTAAGTGTACTTTCCTATGCGAATAGTTTGGCGAACGAGACCATTTACTTGTGATTTCAGAGACAGTGAAGCCATCGTCACTGTTTGTTGACAGTCAAGCTTTCTTAGCTTTAGTAGATTTGAATAAATTGTAACAATACGAGAAATAAACCTTTACATATAGCTAGGCTTTATTCAATTAGAAATTATACATGTCACAACTTGACAGTTACAAAGTACACAGAGTTCAGCGATGTGCATAAAGACTCTTTGAATCCGCAAAGAGTTGATATCATATCATTGAGAGCTAGAGTAGATTTAAGAACTAATAGGCCAGAACGTTTCAAGCTTAGTGAATAACTAACTAGAGTGTAGGCGTGTGACCAGTAGACACGGGTGAGATCATCGCTACGCGCTGCCACCGGCCGCTAGCGCTGCCAGCAGGGGTGGTATGACAATCTTAATATTGTCAGTAATCGTTCCTAATCGTTCTAATAAAATTTGTTTGGACAGCAAAAGTACTACTAATTTTTTATTCAGCTCTGCAGCGAACTTTAGATTAAACTCTTGTCAAAATGGAGCATGTCCTTTGCTTAGGATAGCTTCTCTAGTACGTTGTACATATTATCTCAATGTATTCAGACAGAACACTAATATTCTTGACGATCTCCGGGATGTAGTTTCTGTACTAATCTTCCATGACGAAAACATCTTATTTGTACTTTTTCAAAACACCTATAACTCAGAGTATGTCCAAATGTTTAGATCATAATCGGAAAACTCTAGATTTTGTTGCTGTAGGTGTCCTAAACGTTTTTTGAAACTTCCAATATTCACAAAATTCACCATTCGCAACAAAACTTTCCTAAATACCGTCTGTATATTTGTCTATCTGTTTCACCATACCACTGTAGAGATTGTAATGGTTTTCAATGAAAATAAGATATCATTGTAACACAGTGGTTTAATAAAATATAATACATTTTATTATAGCAAACATTAACTTCATCTGAAAGACACAGGGTGACAGAAACATAACAGTTACTAGGCAACAACTAAAGAAAAAACTCTACTTATAGAACATAGTGCATTATAACCTTCATGGTACAACACCCCCACTTAATCCACTATGCTGTGTGCAGAACACATGTTTCTGCTTACCAACTCCCTTCGTCATCATATCAGCAGGCATAAGGGCAGTCTCACAATATTCAACACAAATTACCCTTTGCTCTGCTAACTCCCTAACGAAATGATATCTTATGTTTATATGTTTGGAACGTTTTCCAATAGCAGGAGTATAAACTAGCTTACTGGCACTTTGACTATCACTAAAAATAGTAACAGCAGTGTTATTCTGGCCAGTTAGTTCAGAATATAAACCATTTACTGATATCACTTCCTTAGCGACCTCACAGATTGCAATGTACTCAGCTTCAGCAGTACTTAACGCAACACAACGCTGCTTTATAGACTACCAAGACACCGCAGCACCACCGAAAACTAGGGTATAACCAGAGAAAGATTTCCCATCAGGCCCGTTTCCCCAATCTGCATCAGCATAGGCAACCAAATGTTTATTACATTTTTTGTAACACAGCGATAGTTCTGCTGTCCCCTTTAGATACCTGAGCACTCGTTTCAATGCCGCCATGTGAGTAGAATCATTGCAGTTATTGAATTGACTTAGCATCGTAACTGCATACGATATATCAGGTCTTGTACAACTTGCCAGGTACATTAGTGAACCGATAATTTCCTGATGTTGTTATTCTTTTCACCAGATTTCAGGCGAAGATTCATTTCAACCGGTGTACTAACCGATTTACAGTCCAACATTCAATATTTCTCCAATATTTTTGAAATGTATTTCTTTTGAGACAAGTGGATTTCACTTACACTCTTCCTCTCAATCCGGACTCCAAGACATTCTCTTGCCTCGCCCAAATCCTTTATTTTGAAGGATCTTCCAATCTGATGTATCACCGTCCTGGATTCTACAGCTTTATTTGTGAATATATAAAAATCATCCACGTACAGAGCTATGACAGTGAAAATTTCTTCATAATTCCTTGTGTAGACACACTGGTCATATTTAGACCGAGAAAACCCCATCTTTATTATATGCTCATGAATCTTTTGGTTCCAACACCTGGCAGCTTGTTTTAGGCCATAAATGGCTTTCTTCAACTTGCAAACCTTGCCTTCACTCCCCTCTTGAACAAAAGATTGCGGCTGTTCCATATAAATTTCTTCACACAGATCTCCATTGAGAAAAGCGGTGGTAACATCAATATGATGAACGCTTAGGTTCTTCTCAACTGTCAGTGCTAGTAGAAGACGAATTGACGACATCTTGACTACCGGCGCAAATGTTTCGAAATAGTCTTCGCCAGGTTTTTGCGAATAACCCTTAGCAACCAGCCTTGCCTTATAGCGCTGGGTGCTGCCATCAGCTCCAACCTTCAACTTGAAAACCCATTTCGTTTTGATAACATTAGCGTTTAATGGTCGATCAACCAATTCCCAGGTTCCATTCACCTTCAAGGAATTGAACTCATCCTTCATCGCTTCTACCCAAAACTTTTTGTCAGAACGCTCCATGGCATCTTTAACTGAGATAGGATCAGGATCATCTGATACATGGAAATTGTATACCATGTCTTTCTCCCGCTTCGGCACCCTATTTCGAGCAGGGTAACGTCTCGAACTTTGCAAATCTTCTGCCACAGGACGCTCTAAGTCGACAGAAGCTGAACTTTGCAAATCTTCTGTCGTAGGATTCTCTACGTCGACAGAGTCGTAAAAATTCTCTCCAGAATCCGATCTCGTCAGTGAACTAGCCCTCGTTGTACTAGATACACTTCCAGATTCTTCTTCATTCATATTTGAATTAGCCACCGGAACCCCCACTGCAACAGGACTAGCAATACTTGGAACCTCTGGTTGAGTAGTGGAACGACTAACTCCAGGAATGTCATACTGTATATCTATGACCACAGCATCCTTCTTTGAAACAGGAACAGCAGCTTTTTGTTTCTCTTTAGTAGCCGCGGAAATATTTTCCATAAATGTAGCATCTCGAGCGATGATAATCCTCGTTGGATCATCCTCCAAATTGATAAATCGGTATGCCTTCGAATTGGTCGAATACCCAGTCATTATCATTTGAACCGTCTTTGGATCAAACTTCTTGCGACTATGATCCTTTACCAGAACCTGAGCTCTACATCCGAATATTTTCAGATTCGATAGATCGACTCTCTCACCTGTAAAAACCTCCTCTGGTACTTTATCCTTGAGGGCCATTGTTGGAGATCGGTTCTTCAGGTACACAGCACAACCAACAGCTTCTCCCCAGAATCTCTTGTCCAAACCAGCCTCATGCACCATACATCTAGCCTTTTCAGTTATTGTGCGTATTGTTCGTTCCGCCACTCCATTCTGTTGAGGAGTGTAAGGTACTGATCTCTGGTGGTGGATCCCATGTTTCTTCAGGAAACCTTGAAATTCTCCGTTGGTATATTCAGTGCCATTATCGCTACGAAATTTCTTTATCTTCCTTCCCGTCTGATTTTCAACTAGAGCCTTGAATTCCATGAATTTAGCGAAAACTTCGGTCTTGGATTTTAGCAAATAGCCAAATGTTTTTCGGCTAAAGTCATCCACAAATATCAGGTAGTACCTATTACCGCCCCAGGATTTCACCTCCATAGGGCCCGCTAAATCTGAATGCACGAGTTCAAGAAAATCTTTTGCTCTCTTACTTTTACCTTTTGGAAACATTTTGACGCACTCCTTCCCTTTACAGCAGCTTTCACATGGTTCCGTGCTCACCTCTCTAAAAGTCAGACCATCTGCCAAACTTTTCAGCTTCACCATCAGAGCTCCACTCAGGTGACCTAGTCTTCTGTGCCACAAATCAAAACAGGCGCGAGAAGAATCTTCTGGAGGACACGTCAGAACCATCGCTGCTTCTTTATCTAAAACATATAACCCCTGTTTCAGTGGTGCTGTCAATACTGGCTTGCCAATTACTTTTACTTTGTAATCCTTTTGGTAAACCTTACAAGAAGTCTCATCGAAAACAACAGTGCAACCCTTACTACACATTTTACTTACCGACAGCAAGTTTGTCGTCAAACCTGGAAGCATAAGTACATCCTCAAACCTGAAAGAGCGCCCCATGACATACACATCCCCTTGTTCACTAGACACAATTTTATCATTGTTCGCGGTTGTCACTAGCTTAGAACTAATGTACTGTCTATCTTCAAGAATGTGCACGTTAGACGTCATGTGAGATGTAGCTCCGGAATCTACGACCCAATGGCGTTCGCCAACCGTCATAGACAGAGCGGCCATTAAACCCGAGGTCTCCTTACTGTCTTTCTTCTTATTAAAATGTGAATCTTTGTTGTCTTCAGATTTGTCTCCCGACTTACGACGTGGGCACTGCCACTTATAATGCCCCTTCTTTTTACACAAATGGCATATAACACCCTTCTTGGACTTTGACATCAGTGCCGTTGCCGTGTCATCTTCAGTTGTTTTGCTTTTCCTCAAGCTTTCTTTGAGCAACGCTGCCTGCACAGACTCTGTCGTAATCTTCATGCCTGAATGCTCCAATGTCATCACCAGAGGATCATACACGTCGGTTAAACCAGCCAACATAATAATACCAACAAACTCATCATCTAGACCTGCCTTTATGCTAAGTAATGACTGGCTGGTTGACTGGATGTCATTGAGATATTCCTCCATTTATGTAAACATTGTTAATTTGACGTTGAATAATTTCCGCAACAGATATAGCCGTCGCAGTAATCCGCCGTCAGTATATGATTTTTGCAACGCTTGCCAAGTATCTCTTGCTGTCTTGAGATTCATGATCATGGGATAAATATTTTCCATGCACATGGCAGATCTTACTGCGAGCTTTGGCATCCTTCCTTTTAGCCTCCGCAGAGTCTGCCACGAAATTCTCGCTCACACACTCCCACAGATCGAGGTCAATCAGGAACATTTCCATTGCAAAAGCCCATGTACCATAATTAGCTTGGCCTGCCAATCTCTCAATACTTTTTGTAACAGCTTGTTCCATTTTTGAAATTGAGATCAGATACTTCTCTTCGCTCAGATATCAATTCTGGGCTGGGCCCATAACCTAATGGTTTTCAATGAAAATAAGATATCATTGTAACACAGTGGTTTAATAAAATATAATACATTTTATTATAGCAAACATTAACTTCATCCACAGATTACTGATATGTAGCTAGCTAAAAGACACAGGGTGACAGAAACATAACAGTTACTAGGCAACAACTAAAGAAAAAACTCTACTTATAGAACATAGTGCATTATAACCTTCATGGTACAACAGATTGCAATTCTTGTTGTATGAAAAGTAAGCATCTTTGTTCTTGATACGCCATTATTATACAACTAGCTGACCCCCGCGGCTTCGCTGCCGTCAACTGGCTACCTACTCTGCCTACACTGCCTACCCTGTCTACCCTGTCTACCCTGTCTACCCTGCCCACCCTGCCTACCCTGCCTACCCTACGCTACCTACCCTAACCTACCCATCCTACCCTACCCTACCTACCCAACCCTACTTACCCTACCCTACATTCCCTACCCTTATTAATAACAGCCGCATGGGTCGATCATCAAGGTTAAGCAACGCTTGCCGAGGTCGTTTTGTGGATGGGTGACCATCTTTACATAGCGAGTTTCTTCCGTGCCTCGAAAAGAAGTGGTTTCCATTCAGGGCCCATTGATTTTTTCCACTCTGTATAAAAATATGTGGCTATACCAAATCTGCCTACGCTGTGCACTGGGCGTCCATGCGTTGCACTGTATACTTTAGTTATTTATTATCTAACCCTTCAGGGGCTTCTCCTCCCTTCAGGGGCTCCGTGAGAAGAGGGCTGGACGCAAAACTTCATTGAACAAGATGCGAGCCTTTTTTTTTTTGATGACTTCTCGCAGTTTAATCAGAGTGATTGGCTAATGCTTAACCGGGCAATCCTGTGGAGACTAAACTAGAGCCTCCAGCCAGGCAATAAGAGCCTAGATTATGAATTTATTAAAAGTAGGTTTTACAACAGCCAGCTAGCCCAGACTCCCAGAGCACACCCACCCAGACAGAGCATCAGATTCCTGCTATAATTTCGTTCGGAAACATATGGATCTACTCTAAGTTGTATACAATAAATAAATCAAGGATTATAAATAAAATAAATTAAATCACACATTATTTATATTATACGCACGTTAAACGAACAAGAATATACAATCTTCAATACAAATGTTTGATTTAATTTAACATTTTCACTTCACAGCTGATCCAATTTAATTCTTGTTTATTTCCGAACAAAACGCAGACGTCAACTCGATTGATTTTCTTCACGTTTGTTTGCGTTTTTCGCGACGGAAATTCGTTTATCAAACAATAAATTGCTTTAATTATGGTCGAAATACATACTGAGAACACCGGCTGATAAACAAGAGCCATGAACGTGTTGGAGAAAGCTGAAAAAGCTTTGGAATTCCTAAAGGCAAATGAGAATACGGCGAAGTAAGTTTTTGCATAATATTTCGTTTTCGGCTTGAAGTTTGTGATGGTTTATTTATATATGTGTTGTTTGTAGGAGTCATGAGCTGCAAGCGGCGGCGGGGACGCTCGGGCGTTGTCTGGGAGCCTTAGGGAGCCGTTCAAACTGTGCTCGTCACTATGCAAACTTATTGCATTCGGCTGCGCCAACGCTTCTCCTTTTAGCTAGTAACGATAGCGTAAGTTACCTTGAATGTTTTTTAGCCAAATAGCGTGAAGGATGATTCTACTGTATTATCCAATGATTGGATTATTATGCTCTGTTGTTAAGAAACAGAATGATGAGGAAATGTAATTCTAGGTGCAATGTTTATGCAAAATAAACCTTACGGGAAATTTTTCGCATTGATTAAATCATTCATTTCCATCACCAACAACTTTGAAAATAATAATACTGTTCAGTTGCATGCATTTAGACTGGAAACAGTCCTCAAAATAGTGTGCCGATGGCTAGGCAGATGATGATTTATGGGCATCTTAATAATGCTAGAAAAAACAACTTTTCAGGCAGAAGTACGTCTTGTAGGTGATGAAGCATTGAACAGAGCTGTGGTCGGAGGATTCGCCTTTCATTCGCACAAGACCAATATAGTGCTACAGAATCAAATAGACCACACTAAGAATGCAAGGTACGTATAGAAAAAAATTACTTGCATTGCATATAAATACATGTTATAATCTTGTCATTAAGCTGGCAGTTAACTCACAAAAGGACTCAACATTATTCCGCTTGTGTTTCCAGTTCAATTCTAACATTTGCATTTTAAAGCCAGATACAGACATTGCGAGGCATGCGCAGCGCGTGGTGCTCATCGCATGCTTCACAATGTGTGGACTTCCATATTCGTGGTAAGGCATGTGCTACAACAACTCAAATCAAAGCAAAATGCGTGCGTTGCGAGCTAAAGGCGTGCGCGACGCATGCCTCCCAATGTCTGTATCAGCCTTAATAGGGATGACACAGTCTGTATGGCTGCTTGCCAAACTTAATACCGATAGGATAATTCTATGTAAATATGAATGTAAAAGATGTGTTTAAACCAAGATCCTATATGCAAAATACACACTTAGATGTGGAGTTGCAGACACCAGCAAATTATATTACATAACCGAGTTCCCTTATTATTTCTTGTTGATGAACAAGTTAGCTGAATAGTAATAATATTTTCACTAGGTTCCAATATAACAAAACTTTTTATTATTGTCTACAAAAGGTTTCTAATGTTCAACATTCATACTTCCTACTTGTTGAATAATCACTTTTGTTATACTCTTAATAATGAAAATAATCTAGTCTTCTAGAAAGTATTGAACATGTAATGTACAAAACTTGTTTTATACTATAAATACCTCAATAATTAAAATTATTTAAAACACACTAATTAGAACAATTGGGTAGGGCAATGAGTCAATGACATAGTATGTGTAAAATACATGTTGGAATTTGTATATCAATCTACAATCCTAATATACAATACTAATCTATACTAATATAATAAAGCTGAAGAGTTTGTTTTTTTGTGTTGGATAGTCCATTTATCGAGGAAGGCTATATAACATCACACTACGACCAATAGGAGCGCAGCATAAATGAAAAATGTTGCAAAAACGGTAAAAATTATTCATTTTTAATTGCTTCTGTTGCGTGCGCTGAGTAAGTGGTAAAAGTTACGCAACATTCATGTATGTAGTAGGTAGGGTAGGTAGGTAGCCAGTTGACGGGAGCGAAGCCGTGTGGGATAGCTATTATGAATATGTTTCTATATATATATATAATACTAAAAATACTACACACATCAACACAGTCTAGGGATATTATTAAAAAAGCGAATTACTATCAATGTGTTAATTATTTACATGACATGTATATATTTAAAAGATACGTTATTTAATATTCTACCATTTTTTAATAATGGTTAAGGTACTTCGATTAAAATTTCAGGATTTTATGGAAAAAAAATGAAGCATAGACAGAAACCGTATATCAATTAACTTTTAATTTATGAGTAAAAACTGAAAAAAAATAGAATAAATTGTAGTTCTAAAAACTAAAAAACACGCTTTAATGGTAAGGATAATGGGACAAACTGTTTAAATTATTGCATTGTCATCGGTCCTTGATAAGTGTGCAAAGTTTCAAATCAATCCAACGTTTTGAAGTGGGTGAAAATCACGTTCAAAGATTCCGTTACATTGATACATTGATACATTGTTACATTGATACATAGATACATAGATACATACATACCAAGCTAATAAAAGCGTGTTAAAAATCATTTAATTTGTGTTTATAAACTTGAAGTTAGTAGTCTGAGAAAGCGCCCATGATGTTCATAACACATCGGCAACGATTCGGCATGCTCAGAACAAGGTTGTCAATGTCTTGCTGCGGAATATTGTCCCATGTCCTTCTGAGGTGCGCAAAAAGTTGATCTTCTGTAGCCAGATTTTCAGGAATTTCCTTCAGAGCTCTTCTTTGCAGCATATCCCACGCATGCTCAATGGGATTTAGATCTGGCGATTGAGCAGGCCAGTCTAAGGCCCTAACATTGTCTGTATGTAACCAAGCTGCTACCGTTGTCGCCGTGTGTGCCCGGGCATTGTCGTGCATGAGCAGGAAATCTTGCCCCATTTGTGTTCTGTGGGGCAAGATTACGGGCCCCAGCACCTGTTGGACGTATCGTTCTGCCGTCAAATTGCCCCGCACCCAAACGAGATCCGTCCGTCCTCCAAGACGAATTCCTGCCCAAACCATAATTGTTTCTCCTTGGTATGGGTGAACTTCCTGAGGGTTCTGAAGACGGCTCCATCGTCCAGGAACTCGCCAAACACGCGTCCTTCGTGAATCTGGATGGAAGCCGAACCTGAATTCATCCGTGAACAGCACATTGGACCATTGCTCACGGCCCCAGTCCACGTGGTTCCGAACCCATTCTAATCGTCGTCCACGATTGCCTCTCCGTAAAGGTGGGACCCGGAGTGGTCTACGAGAGCGTAGATTGCTTTCATGCAGTCACCTTCTTACTGTTTGGTCACTCACAAGCACTTGGTGTTCCACTCGCAGCCTTTGGACCAATTGAGTCGCCGCGCCGTTGCATTTGGTTGAGCTCGCGCAGTAATTTGCAAAAATCGGTCTTGTCTGGGGGTAGTGATGCGACTTGGACCCCGGTGCCTCTCCGCTACTTCACCTGTGGCACGATAGCGCGTCCACAATCTTGAAATTACATTTTGGTGGGTCCCTATGGCCTCAGCAAAATTACGCTGAACAGACCCAGCTTCCAGCATTCCCACAGCTCGTAACATCTCCGCCCTCGTCAAATGTGGGCGTTGCATGGCTACAATACCTCAATTTTAACTTTATCTTTCGTTTAAAAATGAAAAAAAAACTGTAACTAAACGTAATTCGTATTGTTTTCTAAATTTCGCACAAATGAAAATTCCCTCTCCTACACATCAAGACATTTTTATGCCACCGAAACAAAAGAATTTTAAAAAATTTGAATTTGGAATTAGTCTGAGATAAATTACAAACAAATCGGTGTATAAAAGATTCCAATGCGGCCAGTACTTTTCGAGTTATTTAATTGAGTATGAAATATCCCTAGACCGTGTTGATGTGTATATACATGTGAATGTTTGGATGGACGATTTTTAGGTTACTCAATCACGTCATCACCACAACGGCTGAAAGGATCTGGATGAAGTTTGACACAGAGATATATAAACTGGAATAGCACATAGGCTCTTTATTTAACACAGTATAGTGATCCCTTGTGATTATAATTTATTTTGACTGGCGTAACAGCGGGCAAATGTTAGTTAGAAATAGCCCGACTTCTTGACTACCAGTCTTTTCGCTAATACAAACTTTCTTAAAAGCATCAGTCACAAAGACAAGAAAAACGGGCGCCTGTGCTATTGCTCAAATTAGAATTGTGCCAGCACAATTGTGCGGGCGAAGCAACGTCTCAAACTTATTTTTTGCCTAACTTATGTGAAAATATTACTTTTATGCCAATGATGTCAAGGAAAATGAATATTGGACTAAAACAGCGGCTGCACCCCCTCCCCCACAAACTGCACCTCACCAACATTTGAGGTCTGCAGTCAAATCTCTCTGCAGTCCACTACCACCTGGAGGATGAAAAACCAGCGCTGTTTTTCCTTACGGAGACGCAGATAGCGAGTCCGTCAGACGTGTCCTACTTATCTTACCCAGGTTTTACCCTGGAGCACAATTTTAAACGGGTGTGTGTATGTACGCCCGTGACGATACTTGCTATCGGCGTCTCCGTAACCTTGAGGACTCCAGATTCTCAACGCTGTGGGTTTTAGTGGATACAGGTCTGGATAAAGTTATATACGCCTGTGTCTACCATTCGCACAACGGAGATCAGGAGACAACCAGGCTCACAGAGTACATCAGTGCTGACGCGGCACAGCAGCGGTACCCTTCCGCCCAATTAGTGTTACTGGCCACTGGGGGACTTTAATGCCTACCACCAGGAGTGGCTCTTCCCATACTAGTGCACTGACCATGCTGGACGGGAGATACCTTACCCAGCTGGTCCAGGGAGCAACGAGGGTACCGAACGTTGACTCGCACACGGCCAATTGCTTGGACCTTCTGCTGACAACATATCCAGACCAATACTCTGTGTCGATAGCTTCACCTTTGAGTAGGTCCGACCACTGTCTGGTGAAGTCTGTGTCCGTCTACTCCTCGCCCTACCCCAGCCCAAGAGGCACCCGGTGGGTTTGGCGGTACAGGTCAGCAGATTGGGATGTCATGCGATCTTTCTTCGCATGCTATCCTTGGCAGCCTACTTGTTTTTCTTCAGCTGATCGCGCAAAGCGAGTGATGTGGATCAGAAGAAGGAGGCCTTCAACAGGGCTGCCAAGTCCGTCAAGATGGTTTTGCGAAGGGCTCGGTTTGACCACATTGGCCGAATAGGGACCAAACTTGCTTCTTATCCAGCAGGTAGTAAAGCTTTTTGGTCCCTGGCTAAGTCGGTCGAGTCGAACTTCTGCCGTCCCTCACTACCTGAAACTGCTGAAACCCGCGACCCTGACGGAATACCAGCAATAGTTCTTAAAACCTGTGCGCCTGAACTGTCTCTGATCTTGACTCGCCTATTTCGCCTTTCGTATGAGACTGGAAAAGTGCCGAATGCATGAAAGCAAGCTAACGTAAAGCCCGTGCCCAAAAAGTCAAGCTGACCCGGCCAACTACAGTCCTATCTCAGTAACGTCGAGCGTGTACTTAACACAAAACTCCTGGCAGAAAACACAACAAAACTAACGATATCCTTAGTGACCGTCAATACGGCTTCCGCCGAAATCTGTCTACTGGGGATCTTTCAGCGTATGCCATTCACATATGGCGTGAGTTTATCGAGAGGCTCGGGGAAGCGCTTGCAGTCTCCCTCGACATCTCGAAGGCTTTTGATAGGATCTGGTACGAAAGTCTTATTGGTAAGCTTCCTTCATTCGGTCTGCCCGGTGGTCTGTGTGATTGGATAGCAGACTTCCTGAGAGATCGGTCCATTCGAGTTGTTATCGATGGCTGCTCATCGGATCAATTGGATATCAATGCCAGGATCCCTCAAGGGTCGGTACTTTCAATAACATTATTCTTGCTGCACATTAACGATCTGCTAAAACCCGGCTCCTTTGGGTATGCAGACGACAGCACTGTTGCTGAGAGATACTTGTCCAACGCACGGGCTACCGGGCTGCAGATCCAGTCTTTCCGTGAGGCCATGGTGGAGCGTTTGAACCAGTCCTTGCGGGCAGTCTCCGAATGGGACGATGCCAATCTGGTCAGGTTTAATGTTATTAAAACCCAGGCGTGTCATTTCACCCGGCTCCAACTTTCCGAAATGTGACCGTGCCAATAACGGACCATCTTGAGCTTCTTGGCGTTACTTTGTCATCGACTCTCAATTTTAGCCCATACATTGAGGCAAAGGCTCAGCTGGCTTGAAAAAGTTGGGGATCCTTGCAAAGGTGAGAAAGTACTTCACGCCGGAATCAAGCGCAAGTTCGATCATGCATGGAGCACTGTTCTCATCTCTGGGACGGATCTGGCAAATACCAGCTTGATGCACTGGAGTCGATCAAAAAGCGGGCCAAGTGGCTCATCGGCGATGAAACACTGGTCTAGACAAAGCTCCAGAGCCTTGAACATCGTCGCCGAGTTGCCACTTTGTCGGTTTTTTATCGTTTACACTTCGGCGAGTGTGCGATGGAATTGCATGATCTAATTCCACCTAGCCCGTTTAGCCTATAGAGTATAAAAAAAAAACAAAAAATGCCCGTTGTTGGATTTTCTATGCTCGGCCCAGTGCAGAAAGTTGAAAATTCAACTGTGTAATAAAATTTAGGTGTTCAACGTAATAGCCACTAATAACCAGACTTTGATCAAATCTTCATAACCTTTTCCTAGATGGATCCGCGCCGCACTCTCTCGGATATGCCTCGGCGACTGCTGGCTTCGTCCTGGGGTTGGCAAGATCCGCACACAAGCGCAGACACTATTCCCTAAACTCAGTCAGATCGTGCGCCAGACCAATGAGATCCAGCTGATTGTGGAGGCTTTGGAGAATAACCTGCCGAGGATACTCACGGCGCTGGCTGAGTATACTACTGATGAGGAGATTTCTGGTAAGTTGAAGATGAGAATTTTATTTCAAAATCAAAATCAAATATTTTTATTTTACATAGGCCTACATGGGCACTTATAAAACGTCGACAAAAGGTGCATGGTTCGGGTTAGTCGTTTCCTATGGAGAAGAACCGGCAAGAAACTCCATGGTTACTCTTTTATTTTTTTTTGTGTTTACAATATTTCCAAGTTACAGCATTAGTACTTGGATATGGGGGGACAACGTAGGCCCGACAATAAGTCGTACGAAATTGAAAAAAAACGAACAAAACAATAATGTACGAAATAAAAAGTTAACAAATGTTAACAATCATCTAGAAATATAGAAAGCCTACATAATGTTCACACATTCACAATCGGTAAAAGAATCTATACAAAGGTAAAAAAAAAACACAACATTAAATTTAACATGTGGCACAAATACTGTAATCAGTGCTATAACTATTCTTAGCAAAGGGCTATAATGATGATTGAAAAATATTGTAAAAAGTCTAATTAAAAGAGAAAAAAAATGAGATTGAGAATAGTTAGAGATATCCATATATTTGTGCCGTTTATGAGTTACCAGGGTAGCCGCATGCGCAGAGGGTGTCAAAGCCAAAATTTTTATCTTCAACGTAGTCCTTGATTTTATAATATGCTTTTTTAATAAGGACACGTTTGATGTAGTTTTTGAACTTGCCATCGGTCAGTTCTATAACTGACTTAGGCAACTTGTTATAAAAACGTATACTGTTTATAAGAAAAGACTTGCTAGTTTTCGTTAATCTGAATTTGACCTGCGGCTTTGTGACTTAAACACGGTATAAAACAAACCATTATGGAGATAAATGTGAGCAATCATTTGAACAAACAACCTCTCATCTTATAGCATATACCTTTTCCATTCCATTGTGGTTAAAAACACAGTGTAATTTGTTTAATGACCATAAAGAGACTGCTGAAAGGCAGGTTTTAGGTTTGATGCCCAGATCAGCTCAAGAGCTTTTGGGTTTTCCTCTGGAATTCTTTGGCAACTCAGAAACTGGATGTTTGTCCAGTTATGACTCGCCCTGTACAACGTGGGAATTAAATTAAACTGGCAAAATGAAAGTACACAATACAGTACTTAAAATTGCACCCCACATTCAAGAAAATCAATAATGATTTTATAATAATAAAGTAATGTTTTATTATACTCGTACTCCATACAGTCCATATTCGCGAGCTGGCTGTCCAAAACCAGTATTATCCTCCGACTGCACAGCATAATTTTCAGTCTTTTTAGTTCGATTTTTAAGCAGTCGGGTTTTTTGATTTTTGTTACTTTTTAGTTAACTTTTCTTTTTTTCGAATTAGGTACATTTAAACATAGAAGAGTTATATATTTTTGAAATCACCTCTTAAAATACTTTATTTTGATACCCCACATGATGGGTTTGCAAGAAATTAAAAAATTGGGACTCCACAATATGGCGCCCAAGAGCCGCCATTTTAGGTGCCCACTTGCCCGTTTTTTTTCTATTTTAATGTAGCCAGTGTCACTCGCAAGCTTAACACGAATCGATTGACGTAAGAATCATCAAAATCGGCCTACGCGTTTGGTCTCTGGAACGCCTCATAGGAACAAACATACATACATAGACTGATAAACTCATTAGCCTCTTTCGGCAGTCGGGTAAAAACATGCTTAATAAAGACATACAATAACAATTCTCACATTATTATGTTTCCAGAGCTATCAAAAGCCCTACTATCGCACGTGGAGACATCAGACCCAGCTGTGAGACGAGGCATAGCTACGTGTGTCGCCCATCTCTGTTCACATAGGGAACCACTGCTCACCAATATATTGGCGAGAGTGTTTGGTAAGTGATGAGTTGTGGTGATTCTTTGTATGTTTGTGCTTCAATCACGCAAAAACGGTTGAACGGATTTGGATGAAATGTTGCACGTTTTGATTAGATCACAGATAATATAATACTAGCAGAGAAAAAGAAACCGCGCCGACGTAACTAGCGTTTTTCGTCTGACTAAACCGATTATTTTTTGTACATCGTTCGTGTTCGGTTCCGTTCCATGTCGATAGATAGATGGTGTTATTCGCGATTTGCACGGCTGGCGCAGTGATTGAGCGATTGACTGCTGCGCTGCATGTCGCGGGTTCGATTCCCGCACGGATCAAATATTTGTATGATCTACAGATAGTTGTTCCGGCTCTGGGTGTTTGTGAATGTGAGTTTATATATTTGTAAAACCCACGATACAGGCGAAATTCCTGGTGTAGGGAGACGTATTTTTTTTAAACAAACAAAGAACAAAATATTAATTCTTATATTGTTATCTTTGCAGAAAAGCTATGGCCACTGACACCAGACAGCACAGTGGTGATGGGATGGTTTTGCGTCATAAAAGCCATCTTCCAAATCAACGACATTGCGAAGTTTTCCGAAAACGACTTGTTCGCCGTCCGGGATTATTTAGAGGTAAGAATATCACTGTAATCATCATTATTCATTCATATAGTCGAAAGACGTCCACAGCTGAACATAGGCTAAACTTACTAAAATTCTTCGGGCTATGTCGGTAACTTTGGTCCGTTCGAATATCGTCATTTGTGATGTGATCACGCATGGTTTTTGTCTTGGCTTGAACATTTAGAAATAAAACCGGCCAAGTGCGAGTCGACCTCGCGCACGAAGGGTTCCGTACCATTATCGCAAAAAAACGGCATAAATATCACGTTTGTTTTATGGGAGCCCCACTCAAATTTTTAGTATTTGTTGTTATAGCGGCAACAGAAATACATCATCTGTAAAAATTTCAACTGTCTAGCTATCACGGTTCATGAGTTACAGCCTGGTGACAGACAGACAGAAAGACGGACCGCGGAGTCTTAGCAATAGGGTCCCGTTTTTACCCTTTGGGTATGGTACCCTAAAAAAAGAATCCTCGATGAACTAAGGAGTTCTTTCTCATCGATTAATCTGTCATCAATCAGTGACATTGAATGTCGTCGGTTGAGTGGTGTGTTAGCTTTTGCGGTGTATGGAGCAGATTTAGTAGTGTAGTGTGGACTCCATTTTCCGCACTTAGAGTCATGTTCGATCCGTTGTGTTTGGCGTTGTGTAGCGCATGCACCCGGTTCTTTTAAGATATGTGCAGAACCGGTTCCGGAAGGAGTAAAACCGGTACCACCGGTTCTTTAAAGAAAACGAAAACTATGCCCATTATTTCTTCGATTCAAAATTCGCGTTATAGTCCAGGAAATAAAGACATTTGCTGCGGCAAAAATCCTAGTTGATTACTTTCACCGGCATAACGTTCATTATGGTAGCAGTAACATTGCCTGAAAAGTCTATAAAAATCACAAAGGATCAATAAAATGGGCTGTCAAAGAGCCCAAAAATCAGTTTTTGCTTAGTTCTCGTGAAGTTTTAATTTTACAGCATTTTGTGTTCAGAGCAAGTTTATTCCTTGTTCTATTTTGCACAAAAGAATCTTACATAAGATTCCCTAATTGTCATTAGTTTTTGAGATATGAAACCAAAATAATATTATTTTTTGTGTTAGTTTTTGTACTAAATCTGTGCGTATGGTAACTTAAGCTAGTCAAATTATGTTTTTTATTGAGAGCTGTTGAACATTCAAAATTACGTTTTCTGGTATGTATTCATGTTTTGAAAGCAATATTATCTATTTTGGGTACTTAAAATACGGCAGTAGTTAAAGTTAATATACCTCATTGCATTGTTTTCGAACATAATGAAATGTGAGAAATAATAATAGGAAAATATCTGTAATTGGAGGCCAATCTGCAAATGTTTTCAAAAAAATAAGTTTTTTGCTTAATTCTCATAAAATTTTGGTATTTTTTTCATTTTATGCAAGAGCAAGTTTACTCCTTATTAAAATGTGCACAAAAAGTCCTTCATAAGATTCGCTAATGAACATTGGTTTTCGATAATATAAGCCAAACAAAATTATAAAGAAAAGTACATCACATCACACACATCACATCATCAGCCTATTAATGTTCCCACTGCTGGGACACAGGCCTCCTCTCTGTGAAGAGAATGGGCCATAATCCACCACGCGGGCCCAGTGCGGGTTGGTGGATGTCACATGTCTTCGAATTTTTGGTTCTAGGACATGCCGGTTTCCTCACGATGTTTTACTACAACATACTAGTAATTAATATAAGAAAATTATATGTACATGTATTTATGCATTGTAATATTGTATTAGTTACTAAAGACTGATATTATGTTACAAAACTTGCAAATATAATGTTGACAAGACAAATCTGAATTATTATTTTTCATATTCCTTGTGATAATTGCTTATCCTATCAAATTCTCTATGATTTATTCCAATATAAAAAATTAAAGTAAATGTCACCCGGAACCAGGGGAACTGGTTTGCCCGGTTCTAACTGCTTGCCAGACCCGGTTTTTAAAAACCTGAAACCGGATGCGGTTCTGCATGCTCTAGACTAGTGGTGGAGACGATAGATACGATTTTTTTTTAGTTTAAAAACACCCTAAAATTTAATGCATTCAAGATTACGAGTTGGAACTATTTGAGAGACTTTTTAAAAAGGTATATATTATTCTAGTGTTTGTTCCATTATCACTTTTGATCGACCTAAACCATTTGATTACCCTAAAAACAGTAAAAATATGTTATGGGTTTAGTTTTGATCGCAATTTTTTACTTGTTCCAGCTATACTACCTCTGCATCTACTACATAGAACACACGAAGGAGCACAACGTACAGAACGCCATCATGGAGTGCTTCACAGTGATCCTGTCTCTAGCATCCGGGCAGTACAAGACAGCCTTACTGGACAGACATCCCAGACATGTGTCGCTAGATAATACTCATAGCGAGAAGGGACATAGGAGGAATATTAGTAAGTAATCAGCATTCTTAAGTGCTCTCACAATACTTTCATAAGTTCGGCAGTGCGTTAAAACCTTGGCAAGAGAAATAATAGTACATTTCTTGTCGAGCATAAAAAGTCGAGATTTTAACACGAGCGATGTAGCTAATTTCGAAAGCTATATGCGAGTGTTAACATAAAGCCTTTTTATGCTTTTTACTACCTGATGGGAAAACCTTACTTAATTAAATGCAAATAAGTTCCAACAACAATTTATTAGAAACGTTCAGACTAAAAACCACAGACTATATACACACAATCAACGCGCGCTGTTTCGAGAGGTAGCAGGTTCAGTTTCATTCTGCCAGTTACATAATACAAAAGTCATTTCGTAACTATTATTATGTAATTTTGTTTTTTTTTAAATATTTATTTTATTATATTTTGTCTAAATGTTCATATTTCAAAACGAATTTCTTTGGCAGTGTGACATTATAGACAAGGTAGTGGAAAAAATATTTTACAATGCATGTCCTCGAAAAGAGCGTTTTCCAAGCAGCCAAGCTGTGCGGAAAGTGTCACTTTTTTTTACTAGTGCTTTTTACTTTCCTGTACTTTTTTAATTTTTAACTCCAACGTCAGCCCGCTGCATAGAGTTTTTATTATTTGAGAAAAGTTTTAAAAATTAGTTGAGTACAGATTATCATTTATATAAAAGGTAAAACAAAACTAGTACTTCATTTAAGGCGTTTTAATTACTCTAGATTTAGATTTTGATCAATAAATTAATTTCTAAATATTCATTAAATATGTTTGGCAGAATGAATATTTTACTCGTGCCTTTTTGCGTTACGACGTGACAGCTATTAGTTAATCTGTGGATATGCTGAGCTCCCTTGAATAAGCGCCATTTTATTAATTTCTTGCTTGGTTCAGATATATTATTTTATTTCCTCGCACAATGCATAGTAAAATGTTGTATGATACACGTGCGTAAGATGATTTCCGACTCGTGTCGATTTATACACTCACTCGCTTCGCTCGCTCGTGAATAAAAATACCACTCGTCGGGAATCACCTACTTTCCGCACTTGTAGCATAAATAACTATTATACGGAGCGACCGCCTATCTGGCCTGCATAGCTTAGTTACTCGGTTACGCGATACACGACTAGCCCGAAATGGTACTAATCGGTATTTAAGACTATCGCGCTTCGGACCAACCATTATGATGAAGTGTAATCAAGGTGATTGATTGAAACAAGTGTTCATTCCGGAGTTAGGTTTATTAATGTTTCAGGCATACACATAAAATTACTTAGTAGCAGAATATGGAATAAGCTTAGCTTGCTAAATGTAAAGTCATATTGCACCGGCGACAGCCGTGTTCGACAGCTTATCGGGCACGGGCGTAACAGGCACGAAAGGGTCTGGGAATGTAAGGGATTTCTCCACGGATGGTCCTCCCTCCACGGACAGACCTCGGCAAGCATTGCTTGTGCTTGCTCTAGTCGACGGCACGAACTATTTTGTGCGCGGGGTTAAAATGCATGCTATATCAACCGACAACATGTGCTTAAGAGATAGATAATGTAATGAGCAGTAAGAAGCTAGTTCGCGTACGAATACACACTTTTGCAAATTCGTAGCGAAATGGATGGTGATTTAGGACGAAACCGATCGCGCGAATTTTTATAAACAGACCTTTGGGAGTATGGATATCATGAAAAAACGACTAATATATCTGTTCAAAATAAAATTATTTGCATTGTTGAACTACAAATCTATCCCTGTATGGAGACTGTTTTGCAATTTTCCTTCTTCTTATGGTATTTATTTGCGCCCAAAGATGCGTTAAAATTAGTGTTGAAATGTGGAACTTTCGACGCTCATAACTTTCAAATATATATTTCTTTTTTACTTTTTTGTGTCCATACAGGGCTAGATAACGATGAGACAAATTGAAATATTTTTTTTTGAACGTACACTGTCAAAGAGTGGAGTAATCGCTAGACTACGTTTTTATGGAAGAATGATCGACTGGGGCAACCTTAGCCTTGAAGGTCGACCCTTACGGCTGTTATTATTAAGCCACGAGCCCATTAACAATACTAACATGAATTGTCCGCAGCTAAAGTCCTCTTGAATCACTTCTTAATAATCTTCTGTCTTTATCCAGGTACCTCAAGTATAATATCATCTCGGTACGCCCCCAGTCCTCAGTCTGAGCTCAAAGATCCGTTAGAGATATCGTTCTCTGGAGCGTTGCAGCTCGGGAGTCTGTTGCAGTTGCAGCAGACGCCTAGTTTGAGCGTTGAGGACCTTACTATACAGGTATTTGTATATTTATATTGTTTACTGTATAATGCTGATCAAAAGTAACACTTGAAGTTCGAAAATAGTCTTTATTGCTACGATAAAAAAGACTGAGCTCAAGAATCCGTTAGAAATATCGTTCTCTGGAGCGTTGCAGCAGACGCCTTGTTTGAGCGTTGAGGACCTTACTATGCAGGTATGTTTCTATCTATAGTATGAATTTCATGTGCAGCCGAATTACCAAAATGGGGTATTATAGACCCGTCTGATACCTACCCATTGTGATTGCGTTGCTTCACTGAGGAATTAATGGATGTTTTTTTTATTTATTTTTTATTTTTATTAAAAAAAAACGTTGCCCCACACTAGGAATTTCTTCCTGTATCGTGGGTGCGTTTACAAACATATAAACTCACATACACAACACCCAGAGCCGGAACAAATATCTGTAGGTCATACAAATATTTGTTCCGTGCGGGAATCGAACCCGCGACACGCAGCGCAGCAGTCAATCGCTCGACCACTGCGCCAACCGTGCACCCATGTCACTTACAATGCAATTAACGTAGCGATCTTCTGGGCCCAAACTATCAAAACATTTGATCATCGACGCGAAACGACGAAATATGTTTGCTGTGCCTACAAAGGTAAAGATACTATTAAAAATAACTTCACTGAAGTGTATGGCGGTCTTAAGCATAAATAGCTTAATTTTCATAGTATTGCCTTCTCCCTGAAGGATTCCTGGTGATCTTTATTGAGTGACATTTTCTAAAATACCTAGTCTGGAATAAAATCTCTCTAAACCAGGTTATGTTCTTTTCATTAATTTACACGAGCTTTCAGATAATTTTCGGTTAGTAACGATGATCATACTAAAATCTAACGCACTTTAGGCATTTCAAGACCTGGGGGGGGCTACCATAAGCTCTTATTAGACCAAGGTTATTTCGATTGTGCGTAAGGGACAGACATATACAAGTTATATTCATCTATTCCTTTTTACAGTCGCACCATGATTGTTTTGACATGTCATGGTAGGACCCCTTTTAAGTGCGCTACTTTTTCGCAGAACCCCCTTCGCAGTCACATGTATTTTTTATCACTAGCTTCTGCCTGCGTGAAAAGTGTTTTATACCATTCCCCGTCTAAAAAGCTTATTTTATTCACTGAAAACAGTGAATAAAAAGCACTTTTACTCACTGTTTTGGTGTTTGAATTTAGAACACACCAATATATATTCGACGTCCATCTCAATGCTATACAACCTCCTTGCGCATAAAATACTCGATACAAACTCCATGTGCAAAGAATATTCGACTTTCAAACTTCTTCATCGATTTAATTTTCAGTTTGTTAATATTTAGGATTTCAATAATGATTTTCATGATTTTGATTTTAGTCTGCGATGTTTAGTGAATACTTATTTGGATTGTAATTCTTATATTAATTGCATTGGTGTTAATTAATTATAATTATGTAACGTAACGGAGGTGGTCACTGGCCCCTGAAATACAGATGCTTTTACCTAGCTCAGCTACAATTTACAAAAAATGTGAAACCCTGAGTTTTCACATTTTTTGTAAATTTTGAAGTTAATAAAACATTTATTTATTCAAATTACTTGTGCTTTTCGCTCTGGTCAAGTGCGAGTCGGACTCGCGCACGAAGGGTTCCGTTCCTCTATCACAAAAAAAGGCAAAAAAATCACGTTTGTTGTATGGGAGGCCCACTTAAATATTTATTTTATTCTGTTTTTAGTATTTGTTATTATAGCGGCAACAGAAATACATAATCTATAAAAATTTCAACTGTCTAGCTATCACGGTTCAAGAAATACAGCCTGGTGACAGACGGACAGACTGACGGATCGTGGAGTCTTAGTAATAGGGTCCCGTTTTTACCTTTTGGGTACGAAACCCTAAAAACCATCCATCCATTTTTTTTTGTAGGATTAATTGTCTCTAATTCATGCTTCCTTTCTTGCAGACTCCAGACTCCCCAGTGAGCGACCAAGAAATGGAAATTCCGAACTCAGAGCAACTATCTAAGGATCTATCAGAAAAGCTACAAGAGATTGAAGAGGTTGAACATAAAGAGACTGATCAAGTTGATCAGGCGCATACTATAACCGATGGGGGGATTAAGGTACGGATTTTGCGTTACGTTTGCGTTAATATCGCCTGCGTTAATTTCTGCAGGAGAAAATGTTTAATTTTACTGTATTTAACGAACTGCAATATTCACGAAGTGCTGTTCAGTCAATTTCTTATCTGCTTGTCGATTTTTTCACTTAAATAGACAAATAAAAAAACTTGTCAATTTTCATTTACTAGCTGTGCCCGCGGCTTCGCTCCCGTCAACTGCGTACCCTACCCTATCCTACCTACCCTACCTATTTTCCTACCCCACCTACAAACCTACCCTACCCACCATTATTTTTTTTCGTGTGGAAACCTTCAAAAAGCGTCTGGACTTTTGGGGAAAAGACCAGGGAGTGTGGGCTTTTTACCTAACTAATACCACCCTGGTGATCACCCTCAGCACCTGGAAGAAGCCCCGTCATCTCTTAAAAGACCGCCCCGGAACCCCCTCTGTGCAACGCCTGTTAGGGCACATCCCTACCTACCATACCCTACCTACCAACCAATATATTTTTTATTTTGTTTTCATTCGAACCTTCTAACAATAACAAACAACAAAAAAAGAATTAGTGAAATCGGTCCAGCCGTTAACGCTTGATGCAGTGACCAAGAGAAATAGTGATTCAGTTTTATATGTATAGTATGGATAGATTTGGTGGATAGTGGTCTACTGAGAGAAACAAAATTCAACGAATATGAAAGGGATTTTCTAGGTAATAGTTTTAAACCTCATTGTTTTGCAGGTCAACATCGGAACATCGAAAGACGACGATATTCCTCTGAAATACTGCGCGAGATTGTTAACATCAAAGTTTCTTCTAACTGGCAACAAGGGTGGCGTTATTCCTGATAGGTAAGTCTTCAAAGTCGAAGTCAAATCTATTTATTTCAATTAGGCCAATAAGCGGCACTTTTGAACACAAAATTCATTCTACCGTGCATTCGGAAAAGTAGCTTGTTATGGAGAAGAACGCACAAGAAACTCCATCTTTCTTATTTTGTTGTTTTTGAGAATCGGCGTTTGAGAATATGTATAAGTATTTTATGCCAGAGTTTGGGATTGATTTACGTTTAGTCACGGGCACCCAACGCGAAAAAAGAAAATTTAGTTCAAATAAATTGCACTAGATGGCGTGATAAGCTTCGTTTTGTTATTGAGTTTTGTGAAATATTAAGATTGTCTAAAGACGATCTTGCAAAATGTATGTTCTTGTTTAATTAACTCTCCTAAGCACAAACTTTAGGAATATAGGGCTCTTAATTCACAGTTCAAAGATTATTTCAATGGATCATTTAAAATTAATTGCAATAGATGGCGCGGTTTAAAATTTCTGAGGCCTCCACTCGATTTTCTAAATTTGTTTTATGACACATTTTGGTACAATGAAACTGTAAAAACGTGCAACACTATTTGTTTCATATACTATAAAACAAATAGTCGCTGTATTAAGAAAAAAGAGTATTCACGAACCAGGTAAACCCTTTTACTTTTAACTCGCTGCAAACACCATCTATGTCCGTGGAACGGAACCGAACCGATCGATGTTCTTCGAAATATTATCAGTTTAATCAGACGAAAAACGCTAGTTACGTCGGCACGGTTTCTTTGTATGGGATGAGGCATCTGTATGCTAGTATTATGTTATCTGTGGTTAGTTGGAATAGTTCAGCGTTCTGTAACGAACCCCTAAAATGTATACCTGCTCGGAATTGTAATGTGAACTTTATTTACAGGCAAATAAGAGTGTCTTTAAAGTCATCAGCACTGAACTGCTTGTCTGAAATACTACAACTGTATCCTCAAGCGATAACGTTGTTTCTAGACAAAGATGCTGATGCGAAACATCATAATATTTCTGGTAAGATACATTATAAAGCTGTAATATTGTAAGCTCAATTTATAGTTTTTAGTTAACTAGACTATTACGTAATAACGTTTATGCGATCAGAATATCACCAGAGTGTCCATTCTGATCGCGATTTAATTTATGCTGATCATTTCTGAGCCATAAGTTTAACCCAGGTAGCGATCTTAATATGACCCCCCAAATGTAAATCAATTCACGGGGTCGCAGCGCTAAGAAATAAATGTTGCTTCAAATAAATCTCAGTAGATGGCGCGATATGCACCGATTTGTGCAAAAACTGACTGATTCCTGAACTGACTGACTGATTTGTGTGAATTGTGTGTAAAATTAATATTTTCTGGCATTGAACATACAAATTGTATGTTTTTGTTTAATGAACTCTCCTAAGCACAAAATTGTGGAATATTGGGCTCTTAATTCACATTTCAAAGGTAATTTGAACGGATCATTTAAAATTGATGCCAATAGATGGCGCGGTTTTAAATTTTTGAGGCATTCCACTCGATTGTTTAAATTTGTATTGTAACACATTTTAGTGCAACGAACCTGTAACAACGTGCAAAAAATACTATAAAACAAATCGTCACTGTATTTAAAGATAAAAATATTCACGAACCGAGTAAACCGTTTTACTTGCAAGTCGCTGCTAACACCATCTATCTATCGCCGTGGAACGGAACCAAACGCGATCGATGTACAAAAACTAATCAGATAATCAGACGAAAAGCGCTAGTTACGTCGGAGGCATCTGTATGCTAGTATTATATTATCTGTGACCGAGTTAAGATTAATACTAGCTAGAGAAGGGGCTAACCCGATTATTGGATATACGATTAACTCATCTCTAATTAAGATTCCATTTTTCTTCAGGTTCATCCGAAGATACAACCAACCAAGACCACATAAACGACTTCATACTAGAACGAAACGTTTGCTACCAAGATTCTCTAACAGACTCCTTGAGCCAAGACCTCCTTAACCGAAGCATAGACAGCCAACAGACCACACAATCCCACCAAATATCGAAAAAAGACAGCAAATCAGAAAGCACAGAACAGAAAAGCTCTAAGGATGCCCCGAGTAATATTTTAGACAGCAAAGTATACCTGAGAAACGATTTAATCGCCAGTGGCCATACTGATAGTACCAACCCTAATATGACAAACAGCAATTTCACCATGAATTCGAACATGACTGGTAGTAATGCTCTATCAACTGGATACCCAATGTCCAGTAGCGGAGATGTTTTATCGTCCAGCATAGATTTGGACATGAAATTCGACCATTTCGGTGAAAGCACAACCAATTTAGACCATCTAGATGCTTTGAAAGACTTTGAGAAGAAGGAAGAAAGGGTCAAAAGACCTCTGAAAAGAACTGATGAAGTCCAAAGAAAAGATTTGATGGATATTGCTAATGAAAATATTGTTACAGAGGTAGTTAAGGTCGTAGAAAGTGCGGAAAATTTCGAGTTTCAGCACTTAAGTGATGTTTTCACCCTGTTAGAGGGTCATAATGATCCTCAGATCAGAGGGTTGGTGAGAGTGTGCATTGCTAGTTATCTGGTGGCTGCGTTGGATCTTTCTCATGGGTATTATCATCGCTGGAGGAGCTACAGTGCTTTGCCGAAAGATGTGTCGGAGTTTTTTTGTATGGATAAGCTGGTTGGGATCGTTTTGAAGGTATGTTGTATTTGATTTATTTTAATCCTTTTAGCTTTGTTAAATATTTCTCTGTCCAGAGTAACAATTATCTGAATTATTTACGGCGTAATTTTGATAGTCTACATATTACGGTTATGTAGACTTTCAAAATTAACCAAAAATATAATGATGTATATATTTATGTGAGTTACGTTATAATATATGAATATGAATCCTTTCATGGAGTTATAAGGTTCATATTCGTATGGAAAGCTAACTTTACAAGTTTTAGCTATTTAAAGTCAAAGTACGTGTTTTCCTAAAACTTCACTTCCGAACAGCTGGCCTAAACAACTTTTCTGACAGCGCTAACGCCAAACGCTAACGTCAAAATGTATGGCAATGACATTACCTGTGGAAAGGACACGTAATGTCACGAACGCGTAAGCGAAGCGTATTACACGGCGCTTAAAACCTTTCCGCGAATTTCTAGTGACGCCTTTCACGCTCAGTCCGTAGCGTGTGCGGAACATATTTTGTTTAGGCCCCCAGAGCAGTGCCAGCGACACTGACGCCGATACACTGAAAATTCGCGTTAAGAAGGTCTAAAGCGCCGTTAAAAACGTTTCGCGTATTGGTTCTAGTCAAAACACTTCGAACGCATCGATTGCGGTAGTAGCGGAGTGATTTGATTCGAACGTGCAAGTGACCCGTTTTTCACTGCGCGTACAGGTCCCGTCACGTAAAAAGAACGCTGAGTGACAGTGGAGGGGATGTGTTTGCGCATGGGTACTGTCGCGTTCTAAAGTACTAGGATATTGTTTTATAAGAGTAATTGTTTTATTGTAGAATCATAATAGGTACTTATTAGCTAGTAGCTACTTAGAACTTTGGATGAGGCTGGATTTAAATTGGTTAATCTTTACTTAAGAATATTTTTTTATTTCGCTTTTATTATTATAAATATCTTATCATTATAAATTATCAACTGCTCCTTTCTCAACTTCTTTCTTCATAATACAATAAATACTATAAATCATTTTTCTTTCCATCATTTTTAAAACTTTCCTCGTGCAAAGAAAGTTGTGTGTGTGACTGTATTTTGGGAGCGAACGAAGCGTGATTTCAGCGCGGGAAGCATGGGTCAACTGACGAACCAATAGCGGGCGCGCAAAGAAACACTGTCGGAGCATGCCCCTGTCGCGCCCCCTTCATACCACCAGTTTGATCGATAAATCGCTCACTGCGCAGATTCAAGGCCAGCGTTCTTTTTATGTGACGGGACCTGTAAGACCTTCTTTCCGCGATTTTTTGTGATGCCGCTTGGAAGTGAGCCTTTATTGTACAGCGACAAATATTTTTTGTGTCTTTACAAGCAATTTCAGGTGAGATAGTGGTCAAGCGCAAGCCTATTAAATATAAAACAAGATTCTGAGTTCACGGGAAGTACCCTGTAGAGTTTGATTCCCTTGCGAATGTCAAAAATTTGCGACATAAACGGCTGTATCTTTTTATTGCGTTGGCTACGAAGCGTGATTTTTTCACAGCTTTATAGGACAGTTGACCTGAGTATTTTATATAAATTTCATACCTCCACGCGTTCCTGAGAAAAAGGGTCTTGACAGACAGACGGACGGAGAACAAAGTGATCCTATAAGGGTTCCGTTTTTTCCTTTCGAGGTACGGAACCCTAAAAATAAAAAATATCATTATCTCAAGCACCCTAGGCTTTCAACGGTTAGTTTTTTTTTTTTTTTTTATTTTTTTTTTATTTATGATGGGTCCGCTCTTGACTCCAGTCTAGGTCATAGGTGATAGAGACAGAGTCTACGATGGAGTGAGCTTACCCAGAAGAAGCCTGTTTACTCTAACTTTGAAGAGATTCGGGTTGAATGCGTTCGGAAACACAGACGCAGGTAGTGAGTTCCATTCATTTGCTGTGCGCATTATAAAGGATGTTTGGAAGCGCTTGGTTCGAATTGGTGGAATGGCAACAAGGTAAGGATGATAACTAGCAGTGCGTCTAGATGTCCGATGGTAGAAGGGGGCTGGTGGGATGAGGTCGTGAAGTTCTTGAGCACACTCCCCGAAGTACAGTCTGTAGAACACCGACAAGCAGGCAACTTTGCGGCGATGAGCCAAGCTGTGAAGCTTGGCGTCCACCAGTTTAACGTCGCCAATGAGCCTCTTGGCTCTGCGTTCCACTGAGTCAAGCGCGGCAAGCTGATACTTAGCTGAACCATCCCAAAGGTGGCTGCAATACTCCATGCAGGATCGGACTTGTGCTTTGTATAGGGTTAAAAGCTGTCCAGGCGTAAAGTATCGCTTCACTTTATTTAGGATGCCCAGTTTTTTGGCCGCGATTTGGGCTTTGTTCTCAATGGAGGAGCCGAAGTTGAGACTGGATGTCAACTCCATGCCTAGGAGCTCGAGCCGATCAGTCACAGGAACAGACGTACCCCGAAAAGTAGGAGTTTGATCGAAAAGACTCCTTTTTGCGGTAAAAAGACACGCCTGTGTTTTGGTGGCGTTAAAGGAGACCAGATTTTCATCACCCCACTGGGAGACAAGGCTTAAGGTCAAATCTCTCCGCTCCACCATAGCCTCTCTCAAGGAAAGAACTTCATCCACGCTGGTTTTTGCGCTGGACAAGTATCTCTCTGAAACAGTACTGTCATCTGCGTACCCAACAATACCAGGCTGAAGTAGGTCATTGATGTGCAGCAGGAAAAGAGTTGCAGAGAGAACAGGCCCCTGAGGAACTCCGGCATCAATAGCCATAAGGTCTGAGGAGCAGCCGTCAATGACTACTCGGATCGACCGTTCGCTAAGGAAGTCTGATATCCAGCTACAAAAACCAGCGGGGATGCCATAAGCAGGAAGCTTACTGAGCAGACTCGCGTGCCAGACCCTGTCGAAGGCCTTCGAGATATCAAGCGATACAGCAAGTGCTTCGCCGTGTCTCTCGATGGCTTCGCCCCAGCAGTGCGTGACATACACAAGAAGATCGCCAGTTGACCGTCCCCGGCGAAAGCCATATTGACGGTCACTGAGGAGATTGTTGTCTTCAAGGTAGGCCAGCAACTTTCTGTTCAGTACCCTTTCCATAACTTTTGACAAAATGGAGGTAATGGCGATCGGACGGTAATTGGCAGGGTCTGCACGGTTGCCTTTTTTGGGCACTGGTTGCACATTTGCAAGCTTCCAGGATTTCGGCACCGTCCCTTTTACAAGAGAGAGGCGGAACAAGCGAGTCAACACAGGTGACAGTTCTGGCGCACACTGCCTCAGCACTCTCGCTGGAATGCCGTCAGGTCCGCTGGCCTTGTTCACGTCTAGACTGCACAATACTCTTCTGACCTCTTTAGCGTGCACAGCGATCTCCGGCATCGAAGAGTCACAATGAGGCACAGTAGGTGGTTGCTTGGAGCCAGCGTCCAGACGTGAATTGCTAGCAAAAAGACATGCAAATAAATTTGCTTTGTCACTCGCAGAGTGAGCCAGCGACCCATCAGGTTTCAGCATCGGAGGTAAAGTGGGCCGACAGAAATTCGTTTCAACCGCTTTAGACAGGGACCAAAACTGTTTACTACCCGGAGGGTGCGATGCCAGCTTGGCCCCAATACGTCCAATATGGTCAAAGCGTGCCCGACGCAGAACCCGCTTGCAGAACTTGGCGGCAGAATTAAAGGCTCTTTTCCTCGCGCGGACCCTACGCGCTCTGACTTTGCGGTTTTTTTTCAAAATCTACTTTGTATTTTCCAGGGCCTCTCCGACGACATCCACTCAACAGTGAACCACACTCTCTCGTCCCTCACGACTCTATCCACGTGTCTGTGCCACAGCTCTCACTGGGCACAGCTCATAGATGTACTGAACGCACTGGTCAATGTGGAGACGAACAACTACTGGTTGTGCAGAGTCAACCTCTGTAAGCTGTATGAGAAGTTGCCTTATCAGAAGTAAGTCGGAGAATTTGTCTTCTTTGCAACTTTAGCAGGGTCACGAGCATCCAGTTTCAGTCTTATGCCAATGACGGGAAGGTTTATTTTCAATTGAAGAAGAAATTGAGAAGTGAACACACTAAACATTTTAGCTAAAATAGACTGATAAGTTTTTGAATACTACATTTTTTCTGTTGCCTGATTTGTGGTTTGATAACTACTTATGGACCTAATTGACAGTTTTATTGCAAGATCATTGAATGAAGATTTCTTTAAGAACAATGGCCACGCTAATATGCTTGGAATAGTAAAAAAAAGATAACAAAACGTCCCTTTATGAAACATACGTTTTTTCATTTGCCTATATAAATGTAATTAAGTTCGGCCTTCAATATTTTATTTATTTAGGTATGTCGATTGCGAGTAAAATATGATTTATGCTAGACCGTGGCGGTCGCGAGCCGAGCACCATCCGCGCCCCGGAAGAGACGTGCGGACACGGACGCCGCACAGTGTAGCATGGACCGCATCATATAAAATGTTCGTGAAGTTTTGAATCCGTGCCTCGTCCGTGTCTCGCACGTGGCTCGGCTGGCGCCCGCTACGGTCTAGCATTGCATAAATCATCCTTTAGTCTGTGCGTGTCCAAGATCACATTATCGTATAAAATATAGATTTTAAATTATTTTGACATAGATTTCTTTTTTGACATTTTAATAATTCCTCATTTAGGTCTGACATAATTGGAGTTTTAAATAATATGTAATTGTTCAATTTATTTTCTTATTTAATACCATAATTATGCATACTTTTCAATTATTTATCCTCAGCTAGATTTGCAATTTGAAATATGGTGTATATTTGTACTCTGTATTTATTTACCTAATTCAAATTCAAATAATTTATCGTGGATCATAGGTTCATAAAATGTTGTATTGGTTACAGGTAGATCTGCTATGTCCCGCCATTAAGGCATACAAAATTCATAACATCAGGCTATTCAAAATACAAATCATCAAATTGTCATGCAATACAAATAAAAATTAAATAAGTAAAATGAAATGTCAAATTATTAATGCTACAAAATAGTAAATTCAATGAAATAGTGTCTCTTCAGTTTATGAGTAATAGTTTACAAGTTCATGCATATGCACCCATTGGTTTGCTGTAATAAGCCGGCTATTTCAGTGTCTTGTCACTTAGAAATTCTAATATCGAGTAATAACATTTGCTTATCAATAATTCTTGGAGGTTTTTTTTAAAGGCATTAATATTAATACCTATGTTAACAAATTAATAAATAAATGACTTAAATTCATAAACTACTTAAAAATGCGGAAAAATGCGACACGCATTGTATGTTATTTATTTATTAAACTGTTTAAACAAATAAAAACACCATGCCAAGGTGGGTCTTCCAACGTTTTAGTGCCGAAAAACGGTTACTTTGTAGAGCATACTCCTTAGTAACGGCTAGGTTAAAAATATTTGAAAAAAAAAAAAGATTCATGTACATTTTTTATTTCGTGTAACTAATAGTTTTGCTTTAAATAAATAATTGTCCTCACGATATACTTTTGGATACTCCTCCAAAACGACTTGGGTGTTAAAAAATATTTTTACACAGAAAAATTTATTGTAAAAATTTCCTTATAACTGAAATAGCATATGTAAATTAAAAAAATATTTTGCGGGCGCACGGCCAGTACTGCGTTAACATTGGGGAATATATACGCCTTAATCCTTAGTATCTTTTACTAGTCTATGTTAGGGTAGTGTAATCTGGTGTTATTTTCTTCCTTTATATGTTTTATTGTAACTTTTTCAGGTTATACATGCTGTACCCTATGTATTATGTGAGAAGTAAACTGATCATGGATACTCTAATAAGGTTGCTCGCTGATCAGGATCAGAAAGTGAGGCATGCAGCAGCACAGGCTATAGCTAAGTAAGTTGCAGGTATTTTTTTTACACAGACATTTGTAAAAAAACATGAGAAGTATTACTTTTCGAAAAGCAAGAAAAATATTAGTATGATAAAGTAGACTTCTTGGAGTTGTCTATAATGTGATTAATAAATTTCGTAGACTAAACTGACAGCTACCAAGGACCTTATTTTTTTAATGTTGCAAGCGCGGGGCGTAGTGTTGTAGGTATTCATACACATGGTACATAAACTTTTATTGTGTTAAATATGAAATCAAAAATAAAATAAATGCAATTGATAAAATAAAGTCTGACATAAATGAGTAGAAAGGGCCGCTAGTTTCTTAACAAATGTATTTTTTTGTGCCGTGAAATAGTTCCATTTTCGATGTACTTTGATTTTCGATCAACTTTCGATCATTCAGGATAGTCAGGATACGACACTATTTTTATTTAACGATAAAGTGAAAACCCCCCAAATGTCAGTTTAGTCTACGACATTAAACATCAGAGTATAATATTTTTAATATTGATGAATCATTTGTAAAAAGACAGTTTAATAACTTTTTTATATCCTGCGATCTTCATACATTGAACTGCGTACAACCCGCAGCCATTAAAATAGGACATATTTTATAGTGTCTTCTCTGTCATTCATACCTACGCGTCAGTCTTCAAAACTTGACTTGTCATATTAGTGCCTAGGATATTGGTAGGGGTATTTTAAAAGTAAAAAAAATCAGAATCGACGTCTACAACTAACGTCAATTTAATGACTAATATTGTACATTTTCTCTCCACAGCATAACTCCCATAATCCACCCTTCAAAGCATTCATCCCCCACCACCATAATCTCCCACCTAGCCAAAGAACAAAGCAAGCAGTTCACCTTCGATCACGAAGGTCTAGCCTTAGACCTGGTCAGGGATATCTACTTCTATAGCGATCTGCCTCCACAACTGAGGCGCGGTGAACAGCTGAAGGCTGGAGAAGACAGCTTGAAGATGATCATCGGGAATCTAGTGGGGAATCTGATGGCGGCACATTGTAAATATTATTCGGTGAGTACAAAATAGGTTTTCCTCCCATGGCAGTGTTTTTCCAGGATAAAATGTACGCTTATAAACTATCTATATGTCGATTCATCGCTCCGTTGCTGTGTTAAAGATGAACATACATACACAATTTCGGATCATAATATTATATCATATTAGTCTAAAGTGTGATAGGATAGTGAGATAGGATAATAGGTTTAGTAAAGAAGGGTTAACTGTAGACCTGGTCAGGGATGTCTACTTCTATAGCGATCCACAACTGAGGCGCGGGGGACAACTGAAGACTGGAGGCGACAGCTTGAAGATGGTCATCGGGAATCTAGTGGGGAAGCTGATTGCGGCGCATTGCAAATATTATTCGGTGAATACAGAGCAGTGGTGGCCCAGTGGTATCGGCCGCGACTTACAAGTTGTAGGTCGTGGGTTCGAACCCAGGCAGACGCTTTACTTTGTGTAAGTTATTTCATCACCACTGCTCTCAAAAACGGTGAAGGAAAACATCGTGAGGAAACCGGCATGTCCTAGAATCAAAAATTCAAAGACATGTGACATCCACCAACCCGCACTGGGCCCGCGTGGATTACGGCCCATCCCCTCTCATAGAGAGGAGGCCTGTGTGTCCTAGCAGTGGGAACATTAATAGGCTGATGATGTGATGTGAATACAAAATTGTGTATCCCCACATGGGAATATTTTTGCCATGATAAAACGTAGCCTAGATTAATTCTAGGTTCATTAACAATCTACATGCAAAAAATCTGGTCGATCCGACGCTCCTTTGTTGCCTTAATGAAGAACATACATACTCTTTTTGCATTTGCAATAATGGGAAGTGGAATAGGACAAGATAGCAAGATAGGTTCGTGTTAATCCAGGCTATAAACTATCTATGTGACAAATTTAATCCAAATCCGTTCAGCCGATAGGCTAGTAAGCTCCGCCAAGCCATAGTATGGTTCGTGTTAATCCAGGCTATAAACTATCTATGTGACAAATTTAATCCAAATCCGTTCAGCCGATAGGCTAGTAAGCTCCGCCAAGCCATAGTATGTTTCGTGTTAATCCAGGCTATAAACTATCTATGTGACAAATTTAATCCAAATCCGTTCAGCCGATAGGCTAGTAAGCTCCGCCAAGCCATAGTATGTTTCGTGTTAATCCAGGCTATAAACTATCTATGTGACAAATTTAATTCAAATCCGTTCAGCCGATAGGCTAGTAAGCTCCGCCAAGCCATAGTATGGTTCGTGTTAATCCAGGCTATAAACTATCTATGTGACAAATTTAATCCAAATCCGATCAGCCGATAGGCTAGTAAGCTCCGCCAAGCCATAGTATGTTTCGTGTTAATCCAGGCAATAAACTATCTATGTGACAAATTTAATCCAAATCCGTTCAGCCGATAGGCTAGTAAGCTCCGCCAAGCCATAGTATGGTTCGTGTTAATCCAGGCTATAAACTATCTATGTGACAAATTTAATCCAAATCCGTTCAGCCGATAGGCTAGTAAGCTCCGCCAAGCCATAGTATGTTTCGTGTTAATCCAGGCTATAAACTATCTATGTGACAAATTTAATCCAAATCCGTTCAGCCGACAGGCTAGTAAGCTCCGCCAAGCCATAGTATGTTTCGTGTTAATCCAGGCTATAAACTATCTATGTGACAAATTTAATTCAAATCCGTTCAGCCGATAGGCTAGTAAGCTCCGCCAAGCCATAGTATGGTTCGTGTTAATCCAGGCTATAAACTATCTATGTGACAAATTTAATCCAAATCCGATCAGCCGATAGGCTAGTAAGCTCCGCCAAGCCATAGTATGTTTCGTGTTAATCCAGGCAATAAACTATCTATGTGACAAATTTAATCCAAATCCGTTCAGCCGATAGGCTAGTAAGCTCCGCCAAGCCATAGTATGGTTCGTGTTAATCCAGGCTATAAACTATCTATGTGGCAAATTTAATCCAAATCCGTTCAGCCGATAGGCTAGTAAGCTCCGCCAAGCCATAGTATGTTTCGTGTTAATCCAGGCTATAAACTATCTATGTGACAAATTTAATCCAAATCCGTTCAGCCGATAGGCTAGTAAGCTCCGCCAAGCCATAGTATGGTTCGTGTTAATCCAGGCTATAAACTATCTATGTGACAAATTTAATCCAAATCCATTCAGCCGTTTTTGCGTAATGTGATATGGTACAATTTTCATAACACATAATTCCACAAAAAAAATCTTAGCTATCCCGTATTTCGTATTCATATCAATAATTGTTTTACTATCCCAACCGTTATTGTGTTCTTGCCCTATGTTTTTTTTTACATAATCCTCGCTTTCTTTCTAGCAAGGTCTTCTCGAAGCCCTCCAAGCGATCTGTAAGAAGTGGTCGCCATGGAAGCACATGGAAGCGTACTCCGACCAAGGATTGTTGAGCTACTGTCTCGATAGTCTTGACTATTGCAACGGAACTGTTGTGGTTAGAACTATACTTATGGATCTGTGTTCGTTGATATATCCAGGTAAGGGTTGTTTTAGCTTTTTAACCGACTTCAAAATAAGGAGGAGGTTCTCAATTCGTCAGAATCTTTTTTTTAATAATGTTTGTTACCCTACTCAAAGACGCCTGGACCAATTTGGAAAATTCTTCTTTTGTTGTAAAGGGAATATTTCCCAAAATGGTCCCATATACAGGTCAGGATCTGGGATCCAATTGAAATTGAAGGAACTGCTCAATTATTACAGGCAAACAAACTTATAGCGATTTTGGTATTGGTTTGGTAATTGCAAGCATTTGTACTCGGAAAGTATCATTTGGTGAAGTGGAACTTATGAAAAAGACCACAGATGGCCACTGGAACTCTTTAATATGATAACTACGAGTACTGGAACTCTTTAATATGATAACACGAGTATGGTATGGTAATAGTTAAGTGACTATGATGAAACAAATACTTATAAATAAATGGTACCATCAAACAGATCTGATGATGAAACCGGAAGGTCGGCACTGGAACGCCGTTTTAAAACAATGTATCCTAGTCGTGTTTGGACTTATTTGAATTTTCATGAGATGTACTCTGGTATACTGGTTCTTATTTAAATGTTTGTTTCCAGTCACACAATGTTACTTTTATATTGTTTGATTGTTTTTTTTCTTTTTCTTTTTATATTGTTTTTGTTTAGTCTAAGTTTTTCTTTTTTTATGTTTGTGTTGTGTGCTCTGGCTTGTGTCAAATAAATGTGTTTTCTTTCTTTCTTTCTTTCAGTCGAAATCCACAACATAATGCGTCACAAAACACAAAACCGAGACATTTTCGAACGTGACTCACAAAATACCAAAGAAAAATGGCAACACTTAGAATGTGAGAGGGTTGCCAACTTAGCGGACAAGTTTCTACAAGTAACGTTAAAAATGTTGAATGTGCTGGTGCATTTGATAGAGGAAGTTAATCCTAATGTGCATTTGAATAAGGGTGGGATTGCGCTGCCTGGGAGTCCAGTTCGGAGGAAAACTACAGGTAAGATTTTCTTTTCTCGTCAGATGATCGAACAATTTCAAAACGGTAACTGTTTTATTGGTTCAGTTGTAGTCTTCAGTTGAATTCTCATAAGATATTTCATAAATACTTTTGTGTAATTGGTTAATAGTTCCCGCAAAGATGGTAGATCTTATATCAGCAAATAGTCATATTGAATTCAAATTACCTATTTGATTTGAAAGTTTTTGCTTTAATAGCTTGCAACGCTAACTTCTTGACTGATTTTTTTTGCCCAATATCGATCAAGTTTCCAATCACATAGCCTCATTGCTTTGATTGCTTGAAGTCATTTATATTTAAAAAAATATCAATCATTCAAAAAACAAACCAAAAAATTGCGAAAATTCTTTATTATCAATCGTTTGCCTTTTAGACGCAATGCCACGAAGAGGCAGTAATCCGCCCGAGCTGGACGACAAAGGTTCTCTCCGTAAGAAACCTCCCGCGCCCGCATCCAGCCTCAAGGCTAACTTCGTGGGACATTTCTTTAACGAACCTTTTTATATGAAGTTTTATGAAACTTTGAGGGCTACTTATTCTAATCACAAGGTATGTAATTCATATATGTATATAAAAGAGAAAGTATGTATGTATGACCGATTTTATTGACATTTTCTGAGAAAAAGATTCTCTTGACCCAGCGGGTAATCCTGTAAAGTTTGGTGGTGATCGGAGCATTTTTTTTAACTTTGAACACGGGCGAAGCCGCGTGCAGAAGCTAGTAAACTCTAAATAGTTGGGATTTACCGTCAGCCATTATTTGACTATCAAGAGAATCAAAATGACCTCATCTAGTCTGACTTTACTAATGTTTGAGGGTGTCTACAAACCAAATCCGCAAGCAGGCTCAACCCGGCAAGGCCACATTTTTAAACTTTTGTTTTGAGCTTGTTCCAAAATGAAACCGCCCGGTGGTTGCTTTGGTGTGTAGACACCATAAAGTAGGAACCTATGGTGTGACTAAGATGCCATCTTAAGAAATCGTCAGTTCAATGGGCTTTAAAATCTGGTATATCTCAAATTGTTGTGATGCTCTTAAAAAGCATGTGTAGCAAAATGTCTGGATTTTCGTAGGATCCAAAGAACATTTCCACATTTTTTTAAATTTCTGCCCACATGAAATTGTCAAAATGATAATCTATCAAAATTAAATGTATTAAACACTCTCATAAATTTTATGAGTATGGTTTTAAAATTAGCTTATCAAAATTAAACCTTACCAAACATTTTCTTCCACAGATAAACCTAGACCCAAAAAGTAGTATCTTCCACACATTCCTATCAACAGTACTAAACTCCTTAGCAATACAACTAGAACTGGCCACAGAGAAAGAAATAGGCAACGTCACCGAAGAGGTTTTATTCTACCTCAAAGTTATCATGCCTCTATGCCCGGATACAACTGTATACTGCATCACCCAACTTCTAAAATGTCTTTTTGGTACCAACATGGTGAATCAATACTCAGATTTTATGAGCATTTTGGACAAAACTGAAGTCTGTAATAAGTCCAGTTTCCACCAAGACGTTATGATGGTCAATATGTTGACGACGTTAAAAGAAGAATCAAGAAGAAGTAGTGTGTGCTCTAATGCTAGCCAGAAGTTGTCTTTGGATAGCAAGAACCCAAGGATGGTGGCGGAAAGGCAGTTGTTGATGACTATGGAGAATTTCGCGAAGAATAAATCTGATCGCAAGTGGAGTACTAATAAGAAGGAGTTGGAGAGGTATATTAGGCTGTTTGAGCCGGTTGTTATACAGGCTTTGAAGGTTAGTAGTTGTTGGCTTGTTGGTGTTTATTGTAAGATTATCAAGTGTTATATTGAAAAGGGTTGCCGTAATGACCGTATCAAGTATATCATTAACGGATTTGTACTGTTTTTATGATATCAAAGAGACTATACATTATTTTAACGGAACGAACACTTTTATAATGAAGCATTCGGGTTTTTTGATATTTTGTTTAATTTGTATTTTAATTACAGAGTTACACAATGCAGAACGACATCCCACTTCAGTGCCAAGTTCTAAATCTACTGAACCAGCTCCTAACGTTGCGAGTGAACTACTGTATGCTGGATAGTGATCAGATCTTCATAGGGTTTCTGATGAAGCAGCTGGATTTGGTTGAACAGCATGAGATACCGTAAGTAGAGATTATTAACTAGCGAATTTCAAATCTATTTTCATCGGCATAAAGTTTACGTCTACTTATCTGGTATGGTAAAATAATGTACAGTACAATAATTTTCTTAATGTCCCTCGGCAAACTTCGTGTTTCGTCCGCCGTCGGCTTTCTATCAGTTGCCCTTTGCACTTGGTGCAGACCGGACGCTCTCAATCAACTTGGAAGTCTGATAGGAAGCCGACGACTGACGAAATACGAAGTTTGCTGAGGGACATTAAGAAAATAGTTGTACTGTACCTGCATTGTGTTACCTAATTTCAACTCTATCGTGCGTGCTGGGCAGTTATCAGATCTAGGTTTCTCATGAAGCAGCTGGATTTGGTTGAACAGCATGAGATACCGTAAGTTGAAAGATACTTGGATTCGATGCGATTATTCTTCTAACGAACTGAGAATAAAGCTGATTTTTGAATGGCAATGTGGGTTCTTAGAAAGATACTGGCAAATATCCAGTTTGTTTTATAAATTTGATTTGATATGTGTGCTTAAGGTTACACTAGTCGATAATTCTTCCATACAAACGTGGCCTAGGGATTACTCAACTGTTTGACGATGTACGTTCAAAATAAAAAATGATATCAATATGTCTCATCATTATCTAGCCCCGTATGGAGCCAAAAAATAAAAAAAATATATATTTGAAAGTTATGAGCGTCGAAAGTTCCACATTTCGACACTAATTTTAACGCATTTTTGGGCGCAAATAAATACCATAAGAAGACGGAAAATTGCAAGACGGCCACCATACAGGGATAGATTATTAGTTCAACAATGCATTTAATTTTATTTTGAACAGATACGTTTAGTCGTTTTTTCATGATATCCAGACTCCCAAAGGTCTGTTTATAAAATTTCGCGCACTCGGTTTCGTCCTAAATCATTAACCATTTCGCTACAAATTTGCAAAAGTGTGTATTGGTACGCGAACTAGCTTCCTTCTGGTCATCAAAGAATATATCTCTTCCGCAAGTGTTGTCGGTTGATATAAAATGCATTTCAACCCCGCGCACAAAATAGTTCGTGCCGTCGACTAGTGTACCCTTAATGGGTCATCGTCCTTATAACATAATTTTTTCCTTATGGTATTGACGCGCAATTTACATTTTTTATCCCCCGACGGAAAAAGAGGAGTGTTGTAAGAGTGTTATAAGTTTGAAGTGTGTATTTATGTAACTGACTGTGGGTGGCATCATAGCTCCTAAACGGACGAACCGATTTTGATTTAGTTTTTTTACCTATGTTTGAGAATAGAACAGAGAGGAGTGTAATCGCCGTAAGAAGAAAAGATAAAATTAGATTAAACAAAATTAAAAATGAAACTTAACTTAAAGATGTGAATAAAGTATGCAAAACACTTAAATGGAAATGGACAGGACATATGCATATATAACGCCAGACGCACAAAACCCTCTACCACAGGCCGACTCGAGTCGACACTACTCGAAAACCGACCCCGAGCCGCCACTAATAACGAACCGGCGATCAAATCAGAAAACCTAAAAACCTCCATATCTCGGAAACGGTTGGAGCTAGCTCAATTCTGAGTAAAAATTTGTCCCCCTGTCTTCCGTCGCTTCTGGCAGGAAAACAAGATAGGATAATCCCCCCCCTTAACTGTTCACCTTCCCCCCCGCATTTTTTTTTACCCCAGTCTAAAATATTAATATGAAAAGTCTATAAAATCGTGCAACAAACACCTCCCCCCTCGGGGGCTTTTTTAATTTTATATTTAATTTTTCTTGTACGTATAGTCATAGGTAAAAAAGAGCTGAGATAGAACTGATTTGTATAAAATGTTTATAATAAGAAACCACAAGAATAATTTGGAAATATTTATATGCTAAAATAAGAAGTCTTTTCCTTTCAGAGATTGCTGCGATTTAGTAAACAGTATACTAATGTTTTTGGTGCAACTTTCATCTTCGAAACATCACACAAAACAAATTATAGAAATACCTAAGGTAAGACCACTTGTTTTAATTTGTTACTGTTATTGAATTTCAAAAACTTGTCACCATCATTGCATTTTAAACCTTATGTTGACCGTTCATGACGCACTCTCATTATTTGACATAGAAAATTCACTGTGTTTGGATGGTCACTAGAGCTACCATTAACTATTATTTTTGTTGCAGCTTATACAACTATGCGATGGTTTGATGGCATCTGGTGCTCATTTAGAATGTATAGCCGGTTTGGAGCCTGTAGCTGTAAAAGTCTTTAGCAATATGGGAGGTAAGGAAAACAAACGTACTTGTGTTAAAAGCAATAAGCTCGCCTCCTATTACTTGCGGCAAATTTCTAATTAAGGGTTTACTTACACCATATTATAAGCCTTGAGAGAGTTAAATTATGATAAAACACGAATATCGAAAGGATTTTTTATCACATCTATTCAAAAAGACCCAGTTTATTCTTCGTAAACAGGGACTAAAATAGCTCCTTAATCCCTAGGGACTAAAAGTGATTTGAATTTGGAATGTGGATATTTTTAGTAAAATATGTTCCAATCAGCAAAGAGATGAACTAAATGCGGTCCAATAAATAGGATTACATCTCTAAAATCGATTACGACGAATGTATGAGGTGAATGGCAAACGAGAGATTGTAATTCTATTTCGGATGGGTACATTGTATTGAACAAGTGACTGGCTGGAAAACCGCGCGCGAGCCAAATTAAAAATAAATGTACAGCTGTAACGCATGGTACTAATAAAATTGTTATGATGCACTTCCATAATTGTTCAAATATAAAAATAAGCCCCTAATTATTTATATGTTATGTCTTATAGTTCCTAATTACAATAAACATAACGTTCTCGTACATAAGTTGTACTTACTTATTTCCTCATAGAGGGTGATAAAAAGTAGAGTGTCCACCTCGGGTGCAACACTATTTTAAGCACGAATGACGTACTTTGAATCCCTCGCTACGCTCTGGATTAAAAAAAAAAACACTCGCCTTTAAAATAGTTATTTGCTCCCTAGATAAACAATCTACTATTGTTTATATTTAAATAATTTGGTTTAGGTACAAGTGTACTAGGCAGAGCACAGCAACAAGAAGCGCAAGCAACTAGAGAGGTGCTATTCTACATGCTACAGAAAACCATGCATCAACATAAGGTTAGTGTATTATGAAAATCTAAGTTCGAATAAAACTAACTGGAGAAACTTGACAGAACAGATAAAAGAAAAACTTATTTGTGGTTTAAAGGTTGAAATTACGATTTCAACTGACTGACTGATTACGTTGTGAATGGCCGTTTAGGTCTTTGTGTTGGATAATTTGAAATGAAAAACATTTGTATTATCAATAGACATCGATATCTGACACGCAAGTCTGCGAAGATACATCAAATAATTTAAATTGCCTGACTAGTGACTATCACAGAGATCCATAGAGCAGTCATGGAATATAATGTTGTCCCTCTCCCCAGGTATTAGAACTAGTATCGTGCGTGCTATCTCTCTCACAAGAACACCCGGAGAGTTACTACCGCTGGTCGGAGCTAGCCAGCGACACTCTACTCAACCTACTAACACAGAGATCTATAGAGCTGCCCTGTCATAGAGCGATCGGATCTCTGGAACAGTTACTGGATACGGTTTATAAGGACGTGCTACTAGAACAGGGTCGGGTGGAGACTCTGTTGAAGATATTGTTCAAGGCGCCGCCGGATCAGGTTAGTTGATTATTTTCATTATTACATAAATTGTTTTCATTAAATCTTCGCAATTTGAGAATTTATACTTCACCCAGAGTGGTGGAGTATGATGGTTACTTGTGCTCTAAAAAAACTAGTAACTTGAAAATCAAAGTTCACCATATTGGTGAACTTTATACGCCTTTTGCATCTCTCATTGCAGTTTTTAGAACTACTGAGGCAGTCTTTTAAATTTGTTCATTTTTGTTTTTGGAATCGTCCAAGCTAAATAATTTAAAAAGTGAAGAATATAATACAATCCATGTTAATATTCAGTCTTGGAAACCACGATTTGAAACGTAGTATTTGTAGTCTATTTGACAGGATTCCTCTTGAATTGTTTTTAAATATTCACTGTTAATAATAATATTAATTTCCTTTTCAGGCAACAACCCCCTTAAAACTAAAACTCCGTTACCTCTCAATCATAATGGTACTCCTTCGAAAAATTCTCGTTCTCATACCTGAGAGCGAGATCCTCCTTACAATCAACTACCTAAAAGCAACGTGCATATCTCCGCTATCCATCTTCTTCAACGTCAAAACTGACGTAGATCCTTTAAACGTTCAGAATGTGAACGAGAACTGTGCGAATTTGTCACCTGACGTGATCTTAGTCCGGTTTTTGTTTAAAACCGTGACGTATGCGGTCATGGAGATGGAACATTGTTACGAAAGTATGGAAAGTGAACAGAATAAGTTGCTGTATTCGGTCTGTGTGAATATTATTGTGCAGGTGAAGCATATGCTGCATTTGACGGGTAAGTTTCTTAATGTAAGCGATAGGGTAGTTTACTGAAAATTAGTTTTTGACACGTAAACATAAGATCCGTCCTGGTGTCCGTCTGTCACCAGACTGTATCTCATGAACCGTGATTGCTAGACAGTTGAAATTTTCACAGATGATGCCGCTATAACAACAAATACTAAAAACATTAAAATACATAATTAAATTAATGGGAGCCCCTCCCATACAACAAATGTGATTTCTTTGGCGTTTTTTGCGGTATTGGTACGGAACCCTTTGTGCGCGAGTCCGACTCGCACTTGGCCGGTTTTATTAGATACTAGCGACCCGCTCCGGCTTTTGTTTGTCTATAAAGTGACAATTTATAGACAAACAAAAGAAGACCTTCCTCGTTTCTCACTCTTTCTTTTGGTGAAAACCGCATGAAAATCGGTTCAGTAGTTTTTGAGTTTATCGCGTACAAACGCGGCGGGAGACATTATTTTATAATATGTAGTGATTTTTCTTAACAATTTATTCATGTTTCCAGACGGCTGTCTCTTCCCCTTATCAGCTAAAACAGCACAAAGCCTTCTCCACAACGAACAGAGCGGTCTAAACACAGGCTTGTACAGTCCCGAAGAGAACATTCCTCTAGATGTACTCAACTTGATCTGTTTGAAGTCGGCGCATCGGATACCGTTGCTAACTGTACACTGGTCGCATTTACTTATCAGGTATGTGCTGTTGCCATTTTTTAATGAAGAACAGACCACTTTTTGTTTCTCTAGTCTGTGGTGGGATCGGTTTCGCTCGGCTGTATTCGGCAACCTTCGTAGCGAAATGAACTGCACTGTATGAAGGTTACATTTGGAGTGAGTTTTAAAGAAACTATTGGATAATGTCCAAATAGTAGCTTCTGTAGCCTCTTGTATCATAATGAATACTTACCGTTACCAATGAGCATGTTTACTAGTTTTCAGTGAACAATATTGATACTAACAGATGCGTATGTATTGCCTCATATGGTACCTTGCCTTTTCCGATTAACCGGTTGAATGCCGTAATTACCGAAATAATTAAAACGCCATTGTGTCTCGAGTGGATCCACGTTTCAGGTTTCTGTTGATTATATTGTTTCAGATTAAACTTCCTGTCCCACAAATACTGGCAAAAACTAATCGGATTCGCTCGCAATCTTCCTTTAAGTGGTGACTGCGGTGATACTCAGCTGTTACGAGTTGACATACTGCAGATAGCCTGTGTAATGGCTTACTGCGAGTACTTCGTGAGTTTGTACACATTTATTATGTAAAGTAAATGAAATAACACTTTCTAGACTAATCAAAATCTAACGTAGTTCTGAGTCATAAGTAAGTGGTAGAAGGATTACAGATTTGTTGCCCGGTAAGCAATAGACTCGCCTCAGAGACTTTTTAAATAGGTATAAAATATAACGTAGTTCTGAGTCCTAAGTTAGTGTCAGATCGATTAAAGATGTGTTGCTCGGTAAGCAATAGACTCATCTCAAAGAATTTTTAAATAGGTATAAAATATAACGTATTTCTGAAACCTAAGTAAGTGTCAGATCGGTTAAAGATTTGTTGATGGGTAAGCAATAGACTCATCTCTAACTTTTGAAATAGTTATAAAATCTAACGTAGTTCTGAGTCATAAGTAAGTGTCAGATGGATCAAAGAATTGTTGCCGGGTAAGTAATATACTCACCTCTAAGAATTTTTAAATAGGTATAAAATCTAATGTAGTTCTGAGTCATAAGTAATAGTCAGATGGATCAAAGAATTGTTGCCGGGTAAGTAATATACTCACCTCTAAGAATTTTTAAATTGGTATAAAATCTAATGTAGTTCTGAGTCATAAGTAATAGTCAGATGGATCAAAGAATTGTTGCCGGGTAAGTAATATACTCACCTCTAAGAATTTTTAAATAGGTATAAAATCTAACGTAATTCTGAGTCATAAGTAAGTGTCAGATGGATTAAAGATGTGTTGCTGGGTAAGCAATAGACTCATCTCTAACTTTTTAAATAGGTATAAAACCTAACGTAGTTCTGAGTCATAAGTAAGCAACAGATGGATTAAAGATTTGTTGCTGGGTAAGCAATAGACTCACCTCTAAGACTTTTCAAATAAGTATAAAATTACACAATAAATCCGGTTGTACTAAAATCTTTGCATATAGAAATCGCGCAACCACCCTATTTTGGCAGGCGACTAGAGACTATTACCAATCATAATCGTACCCGCGCAATACACGCTGAGCAAAAGTATCGACTGTTACAACCATGGTGTGAATACTCATTTCGTCAATTTCAACGAGTTAACGGTGTCATTTATTTGTCAGCACCGTTTGATTTTTATGACAAGTGTTGGCAATGCAGCCTCCAGCAGGGACCGCCATCTCGGTACTCTTTGGTCTAACTCTTTGTGAAATACCGACGTGATACTATGTATAAAAAGATGCGTTGATAAGTTGTTGTACCTAAATATTGTTTTTTTTTTTTTTTTTTTTTTTAACGAATTAATATGGAGTTTCTTGTGCATTCTTCTCCATTACAAGCTACTTTCCGAATGCACGGTAGAATCAACTATTATTATTTGTAAAATGTAACGTTCAAAAGTGCCGCTTGGTGGCCTACTTGAAATAAAATATGTTTGTCTTTGTTTTTTTTATCCAAAATGTCATGACCCCTAACAACCCTTTCGTTTCAGGTAGAAAACGGTCTAACAGAAGCGGTGCACCTAACCTGGTTACTAGTCAACCGTGTACATATCCTCGTCAGTCAGTACAAAGAAGAGATAGTACAGACTCTGATAGCTAAAGTTCAGCAAATGCCAGGCGCATCAGGGTTACTGCTGCAAGCTGTTGCTGCTAGATGTCAGAGCTGTTTGAAGGTAAGCTATTGAGATGTCATCATCATCTAGACTAGTATTATAAAGAGGAAAGATTTGTATTTTTGTATGTAACGAAAAAACTTAAAAAACTACTGGACGAATTTCAAAATACAATTACAATACACTATCCCCGGGTGACATAGGCTACTTTTTATCCCTGTATTCCCACGGGAACGGGAACTTCGCGAGTGAAACCGCGATACGTCAGCTAGTCTGCTATACTAAAGTTGACTTCCAGTCTAATCGGGTGGGGCTGAATATCAGCAACCTAATTGCTTAACTTTCATTGCTTTATTATGTTTGAAAAACCGGCTACTCGACAGCGTAAAACACGCAATGAACACGGTTGAGTTGTTAAAATGAAAGGGAGCGCGCGTGCTTCTGCTGTCAACACAATTACACAATAAGGGTGTTTTTATTATCACGCGGATTTGCTCATGCACGCGGAATTGGCCTGCATTTGGCCCCGCATGCTTAGTACCCTTTATGTAGGGCCCGCGTGCGCGAGCATATCCGCGTGATACTCAAAACACCCTTGGGGTGAAGTATTTTATATAGAGTGATGGCTTATCTAACATATTCAACTGTGCTAAGACTAAGACTAAATTACAATATTTAAAACAGTTGCTTAGTAAATACATCCGATCCTTGTCCGCGAAATTTCGGGTCCGAAGTAGCCGTAGAACTTCTTGTAGGGAAGCTTACGCACTACATCCGAACTCTATCCGTCATTATCTGTCATCATCATCATTTCAGCCATCATGCAAACGATAAAAAACCGACAAGCTGGAAACTCGACGACGATGTTCAAGGCTTTGGAGCTTTGACTCGACCAATGCCTCATTGCCGATGAGCCTCTTGGCCCGTTTTTCGTTTCTCGGGACTCAAATCACGGACACAGGCGTGTAGTGCGTATCCGCCAGCTAGAAGCGTGAATTTTATATTATCATCATTTGTCAGTCATAATTATGGTAAAAGCATACAAGCTGTCGATGTTGCGACACTTAGGAGGAGGTCTTTGTTTAGGAACCACCTTATGCACCTGCGGTAGGAACAAAGATACAGATATTTGTTTCGGGATATTTACCATGGATATTTAGATTATTGTTCGAGCTCTCAACAATAATCTAAATATACATGGTAAATATCCCGAAACAAATATTAATTCTAATGATTGTGACCATGTCAGCTGAAAAACTTATAAAGATATATTCACGTTTTACTGATTTTATTCTCAGGATGAATTCGCACTGAACACGTACAAGATACTGTCTTTATGTCACGAGAGTCAGTCGGGACCCCTCGTATTTCTTATTTGTCGGATCATTGGGAAACTGGAACCTGCAATTGCTGGGAGGTATGTCATTATTGTAGAATTTTTAATTTAAAAGTATTTGTAATATATTTTCATCAAAAAACCTCACAAATAAAAATATAACGGTTATTGAATGTTGCAGATTTGCCAAACTAGCAATAGACAGATGTAGGATATTAAAAGAGTTGCCAATTGATAAGATAAACGTGCAGCTATCGAAGGAAGATGTTCAAGTCGCTTTGGAGTTACTGCAGAGGGATAAAGTTCATACACGGTAAGTGTTTGGATAGTGGTTGTTTTTAACCAAGTGGTTGTTTGGTCGGGACCACGGGATCCCAGCGCTAACAAAGAAAATTTGGTTCAAATAAATGTCACTAGATGGCGCGATATGCATCGATTTGTTATAAATTTGAGTGTAAAATTTACATTTTCTAGAATTGATTATAAAAATTGTATGTTCTTGTTCTGTTGTTTCGCTTAAATATTGGATTCTTAATTCACATTTCAAAGATTATTTGAGCGGATCATTTAAAATTGATTACAATAGATGGCGCGATTTTAAATGTCTGAGGCAAGCCACTAGATTTTTTAAATTTGTATTATTTGTATTTAAATATTTTGCTACAAAGAAACTGTAAAAATGTACAAAAAATACTATACAAACCAACTTTCAAAACAAAACACTACAAGCCACGGGGTCTCAGCGCTAAGAATGAAAATTTGGTTCAAATAAACCTCACTAGATGGCGCGATATGCACTGTATGTGTTATTGAATGTGTGTAAAATTAACGTTTTCTGGAATTGAACATAAAAATTCTATGTTCTTGTTTAATTAACTCTCATAAGTACAAAATAATGGAATACTGGGCTCTTAATTCACATTTCAAAGGTTATTTAAACGGATCATTTAAAATTGATTCCAATAGATTTTAAAATACATGAGGCATGCCACTAGATTTTTAAAATTTGTTTTGTAACTCATTTTTGTACAAAGAAACTGTAAAAAGGTCCAAAAAAATACTATAAAACAAATCGTCATTGTTTTTAAAGAAACATAGTCACAAACCGAGTAAACCGTTTTAATTCCAAGTCGCTGCTAACGCCATCTATAGCCGTGGAACGGAACCGAACGCTATCGATGTACTTTTTAATAAATAGTCCGTATAATCCATCGAAAAATGGTATTTACGTCGGCACAGTTTCTTTGTATGGGATGAGGCATCTTTAAGCTAGTATTATTTATCTGTGACTTGTCAAAACTTTCATGGTTGGTATTACACTGTGAGAGAGAGATGGAGCTATACAGGATGATTAGCTCTGTCCCTTTTTCGCAGCGCAATCAAGATGGTGTTGAAACGTTTTAGTACGGCCCCAGGAATCAGGATTTCATTACTGCCAGATACTACATCATATTAGTCGACTCCTATACGTCTTTTCTCCGTTTCAATAGAAGCGAAACCTTATGATTTTGAACTATTAAGCAGTTCTAAGTTCAGACCCTATGACCAAGGCAATAAGGTTACTTTCTATAATTTGTTTCTAGGTACTCAGCTTTAGTAGTGGAATTAAACACGCTAGCATCTAGCGTGTTTGATCTATCACCGTTGGACTTGTCTCAAGACAGAGCAATCAACCCACAGTACATTGTCACTACGAATATTGATGGCAACTGGTTACTGAATCAAGTGAAGAGCAGGTAATGAGACACTTTTTGTTTTAGGTGCAACCATAAAAGTAAATTAGGGCTTCTAGAATAAGAAGTGTACAACGTAGCGATATTGACCGTGACCCAATAATGAAAGAGGTTTGCAAATTATTCTTTGCATGTAGTTTTTGAAGGATTAATGATATTCGCTGCATGGATAAGGTATCAAACCGAGAATCGCTTGAAGCTCAGAATGCTATCCGGTAATCTCTATAATATACGCTTGCAGGGGCGATTTCAACATTAAGGTTGCACTAGTCGATTATTCTTCCATACAAACGTAGTCTGGCGATTACTCCACCGTGTGACGGTGTACGTTCAAAATAAAAAAATATATTAATTTGTCTCAATTATGGAAACAAAAAAGTTAAAAAAAATATATATTTGAAAGTTCCATACTGATACATGAGCGTCGAAAGTTCCATATTTCAACACAAATTTTAATGCATCTTTCGGCGGAAATAAATACCATAAGGAAAATGCAAAACAGCCACCATACAGGGAAAGATTAGTAGTTCAACAAAGCAAATAAATTAATTTTGAAAATATACATATAGTAGTTTTTTACTCTCTTATACTCTCAAAGTTCTGTTTATAAAATTTCGCGCGCTCGTTTTCTTCCTAAATCATCATCCATTTCGCTACATATTTGCAAAAGTCCTAATTCGTACGCGAACTAGCTTCTACTGCTCATCACAGCATCCATCTCTTTCGCACGTGTTGTCGGTTGTTTGTTTTGCATTTTCACCCCGCGCACTAAATAATTCGTGCCGTCGACTAGGGCAAACTTAAACGAAATTATTTATCTGCTTTTTGTAAACAAAAACAAAATGTAGATGGTTTCTTGAACCATTAAAACTACTCGTAATTAAAATCGAACTGCTATGATATTAAATTAATTTCCTACAGGTGCTGCCAAGCAGATTGCACAACACCAAAATCACTTAAACAAAATGAGCTAGCACTATTCCTCTCGAACCTATCCAAAGAAGAACTAACAACCGTAATGGCGTGTCCAGAATTTGACAGAAAAATACTAAACCCTGCCTTTGGCATCGCCTGCGATAATTACTTGAGAGAATTTCTGAATATACTGTCAGTACATGAAATAAAAGAATTTGAGAAAGAGTGCGCAAGAGAACAGAGGGAGATGAAAATGAGAGAAGAGATGACGGCATCGATTGATAGTAACAAAATCAATGTTGTCAACACATTACACGTTTTTAAAAAGAGTGACAACAAGGAATCTAAATCTCAGTTCTTCATACCTATCACAGACAACGAAAACTTAAAAGAGAACTTCGGTAATCTACAAATATCTGAAGATGACCTAGAAATTGAGCCGCCAGAGTTGCCAGCTTTATACACCATCGGTGTTGTTACACTAGAAAAATCTTTATCAGATATTATAAGACTGTTTCCCAAACAAATTCGGCCGTTGAGTCAGTCTGAGAATTTCAGTTTGAATGTGGAACAGACTATTGATAGATACACAAGGCGATGCCATCAAGTCTTCCAAGATAAATTGTTTTACCAAGAATTTAACATACTACAAACAATAATGACAGGGTTTTTGTCATCTCTAGACAGAATAATATCCTTCGTCGACGAAGCCGACTGTGATTTACTCGATAAATGTATTGAAAATATCTTGCCTCCATCACTAGCAAAAAACATGGCAATATTTGCCGTAATTTCTTTGCAATATCTATCTTTTCTAATCAAAAATAAAAAGATAGTTGAAACGCCGGTCAATGCTGACGTGTCATTCAGAGTGACGGCGTCAGTATCTGACAATATTGTCGTTGACAACGTTGTCAGTGTGACTATTGACAATGTGGCTAAAGCGTTGAATTTCAAGGAGATTTGGGCGGAATTGAATACGGATTCGAATGTGAATAGAACTCAGTCGGCTGTCAGCTGTTTGTATGCGATTGTCAAGTATTTGGTTAAGGTAAGATCTTCCGTTTTATATTTAAGGCCGTTTGTTCACGACGCGACACATGACACGACAAAATGTGGTCACGATTCAGAGCTCCTAATATTTGTATGGACCGTTTGTTCATTGCACGACACCGCACTACACGCGAAATGATTTACAAAATGTTTTTCGGCTATGTCGTCACGACTTTTTTGCAGTGAGGATTTAGCGGCTGTACAAAACAAGAATGAGCTTGTTGACGACACGACACGCCGCACCGCACGGCTCACGCGTGGTTCGTCACTCACGCGCTTATTAAACAATACAAGTGCACTGCAGTGTCGTTGCACAATAGTGTCTAGTGAACAAACGAACGGATGCTCGTCTGCAGTGTGTTGTGTGTTAAACATCGTGACCGCAAATCGTGTCGTGTGATGCCTCGTGAACAACCAATCTTAAGTAAAAGACAACTATAAGAGCGGTTTCGCGCTGCACCCGATCCGAAGTAGCCTTAGTACAACTTGTAAGAGGTGTAACGCACTAGATTCGACCTTCGTCCAACCGAATTCAGAACATATTCAATTCGGATAGTATTCGGAACTTAAAACCCTGACTCGGATCGGATGCAGTGCGAAACCGCTCTAACTCATTCTTCCGCTTAGAAATTGCTTTTGCTATAGCGAAAATTAATGCTTGCAAGCGCTCGTGTATACACGAGCCGATTTTGTGCGGAAGCGATTAGCTGTCGACTATTTTCTCGCTGAAGAAACGAACAAAAGATACAGATCCCGCGTCAACAAAAGAGATATATAATAATAGTTGATACTGGAGGTTCACACTGCCGGCGGATACTTTCTCACCACAAGTTTGTCGCAGCGACAAGAGCTATCAAAGATAATACTCGCTTCAGCGAAACTTGCTCGGCGATGCTCGCTTTACGGTCAGAACGTACGCCGAGAGACCAACCAACCCACGCGTGCAGGACTGACCGCCAGTGCGAGCGATGCTAGTAATCTCCCGTCGCACAAAAACATTCGCTAATAGCCGAGCGGTAAAAACTATCGGAACTACAAACTCGCTTTTCGCTGTTCGACAACTCGTATCTAAGTTCTGGCTCGATTCGCTGATCGTCGGCGGTGGGACAAGTGCCTAATTTCGGCAATAAATGTCTATTATCATTTTCCTTCATTTCAGGACATAAGACCCATAACACCTAAGAACTACATGCAACCTCAAGACCCAGGTCCTAAGCCCGACATGGTCATCACTGGCGACAAACTAATCACTCTGCTAGAGTATTGGGAGACCAACTTCTATTCCAAAAGCTCTGGAGATTTTCTAGAGAAGTGCTATAGAGAACCTATTGAGAGTCTGCTTGTATCTCTTGCTAGGTGAGTTGAATATTGATGTTTAGTTCTTGTCCACCAAGCAGGCACAATTTTTTAATTATATTAAAACCTATTCTCCAGCCATTTTGAAGATACAATGTTTACCGAAAAAGTAAAACAGCTTTTTTTACGGCTACCCTATAAGCAACAAAACCAAATAATTCGATAAAAAATGTCGTATCTGTTGTACATCGATTTAATTAAGTAAGTACAGATGTAAGATAGGGGACAAAAATATCCAAAGTTATAAGACTAAAAGATTATAATTATTAGAGCGAACCTAAAATTTTCACTCCTACTGTCAGTTGATTGAACTGTCAGTGCTTTGGTAGTAAATATTGTATCTTCATCTTGGCCAGACTATAGTCAAAAGATAAGACAAAGCAAAACCGGCCAAGTGCGAGTCGGATTCGCGCACGTATGGTTCCGTACCATTATCGCTAAAAACGGCAAAAATATCACGTTTGTTGTATGAGAGCCCCACTAAAATATTTATTTTATGTTTTTAGTAATTTTTGTTATAGCGGCAACATAAATATTTAATCTGTGAAAATTTCAACTGTCTAGCTATTACGGTTCATGAGATACAGCCTGGTGACAGACAGACGGACAGTGGAGTCTAATAATAGGGTCCCCATTTTACCTTTTGGGTACGGAATCCTAAAAATGGCGAAATTATAAGCCTTTTACACCACTACATGCGTTTGACGTTACAAGCGAGTAATGCCATAGTGACTTCGACATTTTGCGTACAAGAAAACAAGAATAACTTCAAAAACTTCTATATTTCTTACCGATTTTTTTTTTCTCAAGTCGCATTATTTTAGTAACATCTTAAGAATATTCATTCATGTTTATTTTTGATAGAATTCTAATACGCTATTAATGCACAAATAATGGCTGTGAAAATTCATCAATAACATACACTTTATTTTCAGATTAGACATAGTCAGCCACATAGCGTTAATACCTCCCATAGCGTGGTCTTCAGTGGACGTCGTTTCAAAGAAGGATCAAATACAGAAGATTGATCTGCCACTACAAGCCTTACAGGATATGGATGTGTTAGAAGCGTTCTTGTTTAGGTAAGTTATGAGCATAAACTCACGCCTTTTTCAGCTACCTATATTTTCTTAATCATGCTTTTTTTCGTATTCTTCTCAGCAAATCCTTTCATTTGATACCCATATCATGGCAGTGCTAAAAAAATAACTAATCCGCCATCTTGAGCCGTCCTCCATATTGGATTTAGAACGACGTCACTTAGCTAACCATGCATTAACATCCAAACTAAACGTGTGTGCAAAATTTCATCTTAATCGTTGGAGGATATATGCTGAAAAAATTCAGTAGCAAGATTTGACCCGAACACACTTACATACATTGCAAGTTAAATAAAAGCTTGTAAAATATACAGAATCACCCTAAAACAAGTATATAATCGTGAGTCGTGATCTCAATAAGATTATGACAAGGTATTCAATCTTTAAAGGCTTTGATTCAGTTCTAAGTCTAATGTAGGATTTCCAACGACAGGGCCGCGCCGCCACCGGAGTGCATTTTACAGTGTGCTAAAACAATTGAAGAGCCCATGAAGCAGTTATATTTATGTCATATTATGTCTGACCGGCTATCTACCGCGACTAGCGTCCAAATCCGATCAATTTCAATTGTTATTTCAATACCATGTAGGTACATAAACATTATTATGACATCTAGCCACTTCACAATCGCTTCAATTTTCAATTGCGGCCCGGCCTGTGGAAATCGTAATTAAGACTTATTTACTTGTGAATGTAATGAATTCATCTTGAAAACTTCTCCCCCTAGGGTAAACCTAATAGGCTGGTCATCAAAGAAACAATTTGAAGAAATGTGGGTAGGCCTCCTGGGTGCTTTACAAGGGAACGGAACTCACTGGGCCGTGCGCGGGATCACTCAGCTGCTGCTAAGCGCTGCACCTACAGCGCTGCAGCGTCGCAGGGAGCTTTTGCATGTGCCCAGACATAGCCATAGTTGTAACGAAGGGTAAGTTTGTACACATATGACCCATTTACAGTTTAAGAAATCTAGAATTTAATAAAAGACCCAAGGAAAGTGTATGAGAAAGACCTGTTTCCATTTTTGGATTTGAGACCTTATGAGATGTATCTCCACTGAGTAGTGTCCGACTGAAGGTCGATTTTTGACCGAAAAAACATGTTTCCATTTTAGGATTTGAGACCTTATGAGATCTATCTCCACTGAGTAGGTTCTGACCGAACGTCGAGTTTTGACCGAACGTCGAGTTTTGACCGAAAAAACATGTTTACATTTTTGGGGTTTGAGACATTATGAGATCTATCTCCACTGAGTAGGTTCTGACCGAACGTCGATTTTTGACCGAAAATACATGTTTCCATTTTTGGGTTTGAGACCTTATGAGATGTATCTCCACTGAGTAGTGTGGACGATTTTTGACCGGAAAAACATGTTTCCGTTTTTGGGTTTGAGACATTAAGAGATCTATCTCCACTGAGTAGTGTCCGACCGAAGGTCGTAGGATTATGCTTTTGACCGGTATGTATGTTCATTTGTTCCCTCATAACTTCTAAGCTACTTATCATAATTTGACAAATGAGGTGTCGTTGGAAGCGTCTTGTTTGTCCACTGGTTATAGGCCATGGTCGTATGTTGCTTTGCAGAATGTATTGTTTTGCTACGGTAGGTGGCATGCGTGCACGGTTATATTTGAACACCACTATGAATTTGTATGAATAGAATAAAATATGTATTACATTCAAGTTGTTTATTTAATACCCGACACATATCTAATAGTTTGAACATAACAATTTCAGATGAGAATATTTTCTTGTTTCATACTTTTTAGAGAGTGATTTTTCAGTAGGTAGTCGGGTTTAGTTTTTGAAATTTTTTTTTTTGACCGAAGCCATAGCCGGTTAACCGGCTATCACCACAACCTCCAGCCGAAGCCGATGACGGACTTTTGGCCACTACCATTGAGATTGTATGTAAAGAAGAAGGAAAAATGGTCAATGACCCTAGTGTACAATATCGACATTACAATTTGCTGAAATAAAAATTTTGGTTCTAAAAATATCGTGCAATTAGAAAAATCTATGTGTCACCTCACAAAAAGGTATTATGTATCTCCACAGAATGCAAAGACTCCGTAACATCCTAGTCGGCACTCCATCTTACAATCTATTTGAGTGTGTTAATCTAGAACGAATACCTCTGATGAACGACGGTTTCGACGGATACCATATGGCGCAGTTCAACACTGAGTACTTGAAACTGGCTTCAGGTGAGTTTTTACAATTATCTTTAGTTCATCATCATTATCATAATTTCAGCCGAAAGACGTTCACTGCTGGGACACAGGCCTTCTCTCTGTGAGAGGGGATGGGCCGTAATTCACCACGCGGGCCCAGTGCGGGTTGGTGGATGTCAAATGTCTTCGAATTTTTGGTTCTAGGACATGCCGGTTTACTCACGATGTTTTCCTTCACTGATTTTGAGATTATTGTTGATGAAATAATTTACACAAAGTAAAGCGCCTGCCTGGGTTCGAATCCACGACCTACAACTTGTAAGTCGCGGCCGATGCCACTGGGCCACCACTGCTCTAATAAGCATCTATCTCTAGAAGGCATATGTGTGATTTTATTATTTCTACATTATTTTTGCTTTCTAACTTGAATATAATACCTAATGATACGATTTTTTTTTCTTCGTACAGATATAACAGATGACGCGAGTTACAAAGTGAAGAGAGAAGTGAAGCGAGTAAGAAGAAACAAAGAGATCGACATCAACAGCTGTTTACAAATACTGATGGATGTCACCTCGCAGATGTTAGAACCTAAAGTAATGAAGGAGCCGATTTATAATAGATATACACATGAAATACACATGAACGTTAGCTTTCAATGCCGCACATAAGTTTTTAGACCTATATTGCAAACAGATTTTTTTTGCTGTCGCTAACGCACATCATCGAATCATGCAGCTGAGTTTCTACGATACAGAGTTTATCTACTACCTTGTCTATTATATATAACAAATTGCCTAAGAAATTAGTTTCGAAATATGAACATTTAGACAAGATTATAACATAAAAATTAAAAATAAACAAAATTACATAATAACAGTTACGAAATGACTTTTGTTTAGATCATTATGTAACCGGCAGAATGATACAGACCTGTTACCTCTCGAAAAAGTGCGCATTGACTGTGTGCATATAGTCTGTGGTTTTTAGTCTGAACGTTTCTAATTAATTTTTGGTGGAAGTTATTTACATTTAATTAAGCAAGCAAAGAATCGTTCGTGTCTTGCATAAAAAGGCTTTATTTTAACACTCGTATGTAGCCTCGCTCGTGTTCCAAATCTCGAATTTTTATGCTCGACACGAAATGTACTATTACCTACCGGGCCCGACCCAATAAAACGCGTCATACTTTTGTTTTATTTCGGAGTGGCTTGGTGATATAATGTCAAATGAAAAACGCTGTAACCTTCTAAATTCAAAACTTGCTTTCCAGGCACCAACCGGCCTAGCAGCGCGCGTGGCCCTCCTCTCCTGCATGTCCCAGACCAGCGCAGTGTTCACACAGCCCGCGCACTGGTGCTGGGCGGCCGGACAGCTCATCTCGCTCAGCTCAGCTGCGCACGCCACGCTCACACAGTACTCCACAGCAGGACGCGCGCTACTACTTGCTCTGTCCCACTGTATGTGTGTGCTGGACGGGTTTGAGGGGCTACAGGTTAGTGTTCCAGCTCAGCTAAGATAGAACTTTAGGTTTATTTTAGTAAACTATTATGCTAATTTCAAATCTGGCTTGGTAATAATAGTTAACCTAGCCAGATATTGCGCTCTGATTCCTACAGTTTCAAAGACTATCTGGGGCCAGTAAACAGCTTGTCTGCTAGTAAGTCATATGCGGTTTCTTATCTCGTACTGCCGCCATAGTTTTGCTCGAGAATTTTTCGTCTGATTGAAGAGGTTTTTAATAACCAAGATACTCATATATTAATTTTACTCTCTGTCTTTCCAGGAACTCTCAACAGTCCACCAAAAACTCCTGAAGTCTCTCTCCTCAAGTTACGCGCCTTTACGTCAAGCAGCGCTCCAGGGTTGTCTCCTACAGTTGACAGGGAAGGCACACCTTTTGGCCAATGTGTATGGTCAGCCCAACCCTTATCATGAGCTGGTGTCGCAGCTGAATGTCGCTGTGAGACAGTACCTGGCGCCTAATACTAAGTAAGTATAAGTATGAAATTCTTGCACTTATATTTATGCAAGAAAGGTTTTTGAGCTGATTATTTTATTTTTTATAAGCTAATATTTAAAAATGTAAAGATTATGTACGTAAAGTGAATTAAGGGGATAACCAGTTTGTTTTAGTTTGAAAGGAAATGTCTAACATGATATTTTATTTTCAGAATTTCCCTCTATGAACAAAGTCTATACTGGACGGTGCTATTCACACTCATAGAGCTCGGTCATCCGGAGCTAATCAACATTGCTGTGGACTTCGTGCTGACCAACCCTAGGCATTACTGTATTGATCTAGTTGTTAAGGTAATTTAAAACTTATTTTAATGTCCTTAGATACTATAATAATCACACTGCATGTGAAGAATTTCATTATTAGATTTATAAGAATTTAATTTATTGTTAAGGTAATTCAGAACATACTCGTATGCATATAGACTGTACAATGATATAACTCGGACATCTGGAGCTGATCAACATTACTCTGGATTTCATGTTATCACACCCAAGGCATTACTGCATCGATCTAGTTGTTAAAGGAATATATAACTTATTTCGATGTCAGTAGAGTCTATAGTGATAGAATTCGGATATTCAGAACTGATGAACATTGCTGGGGACTTCGTTCTGAACAGTCCTAGGCATCACTGCATCGATTTAGTTCTGAAAGTAATTTAGAACTTAAAACTATGGTTTAAAATCGATTATACTTTAAAGTGTTTTATATACACTCACAAATATGAATTCAATTTTTTTTGTATAAACAAGTACTTTTTTTTCGTGGATAGGTAAAATAAAAAAAAATACCGTGACAGTGCAACATTTTCCTTCGATTTTCAACTTAATGCGTATGGGCTCATTGACTTAATGTAGAAAATAGTGTTATTGTCTATGGATGCGCGCGCTGTGCAGTCACCCGCAATGACAATCTAAATTGTCCGCCATACCACATATTTTTTCCGTTTCCACTTTTGTTTTATTTCAACTGTATGAGTGAAGATAAAATAGTGTCTGCAACGGCATATAAATAGGTATTAAAACACTCGTATGATACTATTATATGACTGTTGCATAAACTAGTATTATGTCTTAAGACTAATCTGAAAGCTGATGTACTTGATATAGGTATTAACTTATGGTAGGCAGGTAATTACAAAAATACTATAACTGTTTTCAAACAGATAAAACACTGTTTTAATCCAATATTATGGTGATTTCAGGGTATCACGACGACAATAAGACAACAGGTTCTACCAAAAGACCTAAAGAACACAATCATCGAAAAACTTTTGGATAACATGAAGAGTTATTCAGAACATCATGCGGTACAAATATTGATGGTGCATTTATTCTCAGGTAAGTTTATTTATTTATTTATCAATTTTGGACTTACAGCTAAAACAAACAGAATAAAAAATAGTATGTGAGACTGACAGCTAATTAAAGTATTAAAGTGATCACTTCTAAAAATAGATTGAAAAGGATGAGTGTGAACAACACAACTGAAAAAGAAAAAAAAACCGGCCAGTGCGAGTCGGACTCACGCACGAAGAGTTCCGTACCATTATTGCAAAAAGAAACGACAAAAAAATCACGTTTTTTGTATGGGAGCTCCACTTAAATATATATTTTATTCCGTTTTTAGTATTTGTTGTTAAAGCGGCTACAGAAATACATCATCTGTGAAAATTTTAAACTGTCTAGCTATCACGGTTCATGAGATTCAGCCTGGTGACAGACGGACAGACAGAAAGATGGACCGCGGAGTCTTAGTAATAGGGCCCCGTTTTTACCCTCTGGGTACGGAACCCTAAAAACAAAACAGTATAACAAACAAGCTTGAAACTAAATTAACATATTTTATGTTAACAGTATAACATTCAAGCTTAAACTTCTTGTTTGCCTAATAAGTAAGCTAAGGTAGTAAGGGTTGCTGGGGAGATGCTCTACAGCAAGTCATAATTCAGTTGACTGTACCTATTAATCTGTTATGGTACTTATTTTGTTAAGTATGTACTAATTCGGTACACATTGCGTACAATTGTGATATGAATGTATAAACAGCAAAATAGATGATGGGGCGTCTGGGGAGCATGACGTCTAAATTAACATAAAGTTTATTATTCTTGTTCATATTTACTCGATTGCGACGGAACCCAAAAGGAGGATAATGTTTAACTTGCTTCAAACGAATTGACTTCTGTTTCTAGTCAAATGCAACCCGGTTTATATTTAATTGTTATGAGAAAAATGCTTGAATGTAATCTACTCTTTCAGCCTTTAATGCAGAGACAAACAAAACTTAATTTCTTAGTCCTTTCAAATGTATCTATATCCCTAACTTTGTTACAAAAAACCGGCTGGCGGACTTAGCACATTTAGGGTTCGTACCAGACCCCAATATTATGTTGGTTCTAATAGGAAAACTGAGGGAATTTCAAAGAAAAATCAGTTTTATACATATTTTGGTATTTGTTAGTAAAATATACGTAATTATATAAACATTATCACCAAATTTGAAGTTCACAGGTCAATGGGAAGTTAGGAAATTCTTCGAAACAAAATTTTGTAAAAAAGCTAAGTTTGGTGGCTTCTCATTTATTTGTTTTCCAATATTTTTTTAACAAATAACAGTATTTATTTACTCAACGAGTAATGAGAGAGTGGTGACTTGAGAGCAGTGGTGGCTCAGTGGTATCGGCCGTGACTTTCAAGTTGTAGGTCGTAGGTTCGAGCCCAGGCAGGCGCTTTACTTTGTGTAAATAATTTCATCACCACTGCTCTCAAAACGGTGAAGGAAAACATCGTGAGGAAACCGGCATGTCCTAGAACCGAAAATTCGAAGACATGTGACATCCACCAAACCGCACTGGGCCCGCGCGGTGAATAATGGCCCATTCCCTCTCACAGAGAGGAGTCCTGTGTCCCAGCAGTGGGAACATTAACAGGCTGATGATGTGATGTGATGATGATTTACTCAACGAACTCAAAACGCTCCTCTTTCGCGCTCCCTTTTGCTTGTTTGGGAGACTTCATAATTTTTTTTTTTTAAATGTATGGCTTTGGGTCAACAAGATACTTATTCTGTGAAAATTTGGTTATAAAACCCGAGTGACAGACTACGGACAGACGTACGGACACGTGAGTGACAGCCATAGGACTCCGTTTGGCCCCTTTGGGTACGGAACCCTAATTGAAGGCTCTGACTACTTTTATAGATTTTTGTGCTGTATTTTGGTGTGTCAACCATCAAAAGACCACGGTATTTTTATTTCCAAAAGTGAAGAAATACTAATGTTTTAAAAATCAATAATCATTTAATTTTCATTCCACAGCCGATAACAAACTCCTGAGTCCAAAACTAACATCAGACGTGTCCAACATGGACCCAGACATTCTAATGAACTCAATGGAACGCATCACCCTACTCTACAAAGTTCTCCGCCAATCAAGAGAGAGAGAATCCATGAAGATCATCACAACTTCTCTTAAATACTTCTTGAGAGAGACTCTGCCGCCAGCGGCGACTTTGAGTAGAGTTGTCATAGAGTTTCTAGAGTGCTGCAAAGAGAGTGAAAAGATTAAAATGGAGATTGCTTCAGATAGAGATCGGTGGATTGATTGCGCTGTTATGAATGCTGAGATTGTTTTTGAGGTAAGATTTATTAGTGTACAAATTGTTCTATTATTTATTTATATATACTTTATTATTCAAAAAGACATCTTATAACAAAGACGAACATACAACAGGCGGCCTTATCGCGATCTCTTCCAGGCAACCTAGAATGGAAAGTGACAGCCTGGACAAAATATGGTATTGCACTTGGTGCAAATTTTTCAAAAAATAATTAATTTATTAAGAAAGTAGGTACTAAATAAAAAATACAAAAAGAATAATAGATACATACATACAACTAAAATAAAAAAAATAAAACAATTCAGCTTATGTGACAAGTAGTGCTCCTCCACAAGTCGCTTAAAAATAGGCCGAAGATATAAATAGGTCTTCTATGGATGACTTTAACTGATATTAGAAGATAGTTGGCCGCGTCCAGTCTCCGGTCCGTTAAGAGCCTTACTATGACATGCCAAAACTATCATGGTTTCACTGTGAGGGAGAGACGGAGCTATACAAGACGAATAGCACGATCCCTTTTCCATAACAGAATCATGATGTCATTGAAACATTGTAGTACGATCCCTGAACTGTTTCCCAAAGGTGTTGATTTTGAAGTAAAGATAGTCTCGCTGCGTTGATTGGAAAGCCCATTTAGTCCATTGATATTTATGGGCTAGTTTTCCTGTATTGGCAAAGAGCCTTAGGGCAACAGTTCATACCATGGTCAGTGGTGTCTCATCCCACACAAAAAAACGTTTTTATACTGATTATTCTGATTATTTTTTGTATATCGATCGCATTCGGTTCGGTTTCGTTCCTTTCCACGGATATAGATGATGATCTATCTATCGCCGTGGAACGAAACCGAACGCGATCGATTTACAAAAAATAATCGGTATAATCAGATGAAAAACGCTAGGTGCGTCTGCACGGTTTTTTTGTATGGGATGAGGCATCTGTATGCTAGTATTATATTATCTGTGCCATGGTGGAAAAATCAAGCAGTATGCAAGGTCTATTTTTGTGCTTTCAGATATTTTTTTTATTTTATTTTTCAAAACAAGCCATTTTTCGTATTCTTCTCAACAAACCCTTTAATTTGATACCCATATCATGGCAGTGAACAAAAATAACCAGTCCGCCATCTTGGGCCGTCCGCCATATTGGATTTAGATTGACGTCACTTAGCTAACCATGCATGGTCATTAATTGCAGAATTTCAACCTTATCGGTGGAGGATAACTGCTCTAACATTCGGTTGCAAGATTTGACCTGAACACACTTACATACATACATTGCAAGTTAAATGCGAGCTTTTAAAAAAAAACACCAATTCACCGACAATTTTAAATGTCGCATAGTCATTGTCTTCGCCTAATAATTCAGATGCAGCTGAATATTATTATTTACTTGAAACTACTACCAATATCTAATCATTACGATGCAATTATTGAAAAAACCGATAAGGAGTTCTATTTATGATATTGTAATAGATGATTAACTTAAGATTATTCTTCTACAGGTATTCCAAACATCGATAACTCAAGACCAGCTCCCAGTGCTATCCGGCTGGATATTCGAAGCGTTATGCCATTTAATGAGCGGCAAAGTAACATCAAACCTACTCCCATACTGTTTACAAACCCTACTGGTATCAGCCAGTTCAAACCAGTTTATTAGACATGTCTCCCCTCTGTGTTACCATATATTAAGGATAGGCTTCCTCAGAAGCGGGGAGATGTCGGAAAACTGGGGTATTTTTAGGGAGTTCTTGAATAATAAGGCAGGTATGTCGTTCTCTGACAGGAGATTGTTGTGTGTGGTGTCAATAAAGTCTAATTTTACTGGATCTCAAATTGAACGGTTGAAGGAACTTTGTAATAGTAACGAGTGTTTAGCCGATCTGGCTTTGTGCTTGAATGTATAGTTTTAGGTGGAAACGTTGAAGAGTTTTAATGGTACCTTAAATTATGATCCTTGATATGAGGAGCTCGTGGCTAAATAATAACTGCCGCACTGGTCGATCATCAAGGTTAAGCAACGCTTGACGAGGTCGGTCCGCGGATCGGTGACCATTTCAACATACCGAGTTTCCTCCGTGCCTCGGAAAGCACGTTTACCCGTTGGTCCCGGCTGTCATTTGAAGATCTTTGACAGTCGTTACGGGAAGTCAGAAGCTTGAGATCATCTGACACCAGTCTTGCCAAGGGGTACCGTGTTACCCAGTTACTGGGTTGAGGAGGTCAGATAGGCAGTCGCTCCATGTAAAAACACTGGTACTTAGCTGAATCCGGTAAGATTGGAAACCGACCCCAATTTAGTTGGGAAAAAGTTAGCTTTGCGAATTCAATATTTAGTTTTTATTGTTCCGAAACTGAATCGAGGTTTGGATGAAAAAATATCTAAATTGCATTGCATGTTATTGTTATTCTGATATAATTTTTTAAATGTATCATCATCATATCAGCCGAAAGACGTCCACTGTTGGACATAGGCCTCCCCCAAGCGTCACCACATTGACCGGCCCCGTGCGTCCTGCATCTAATGTATAGTAAAGCGTTATCCCGGCTTTAAAATCCGCTTTGCTTTGATGAAGATTTTTTCGCTGCTTTTGAAAATCACTACACTCATTTGAAGTAAATAAATATAGGTGCTTTTAGATTAAACTAAATAGCATCTTCTATTATATCATTTTACAAATCGATTCGAAATAAAAATCGTTTTCAATCTCGACAGATTTATAACGATTAAATGATCTGTCTAAATTGCACATGTTAAAATAAAAGCATGTTCAGTCAGGTACCTTGCGATCTTGTCAGGAACCGCACGGTCTCCGGAACGAAATTACTTATCAATCAACTTCCTAGAAATCACAATCTTACTAAACATGTACAATTTAATTAACTGCCACTCACTAACTATCATGCATTTCCTCGATTAGATCTTACTGTCTCGATAAACTTACTTATCACTTTTAAACTTTTGTTCTGCCTTCCTTACATATTTCTATCCAACACATAATTCTGACACCTGACTCCTGTCATAAAGATCCGCCTAGTTCGGGAGTCAGAGACTTCAATAACTGCTGCAAAAAATCGTGTCATCATCATGATTCGAAGACATGTGGCATGTACTAGGACCAAAAATTCGAAGACATGTGACATCCACCAACCCGCACTGGGCCCGCGTGGTGGATTACGGCCCATTCCCTCTCACAGAGAGGAGGCCTGTATCCCAGCAGTGGGAACATTAAAAGGCTGATGATGATTTAAAATGGAGCGACTGCTTCCACCTCCACAACCCAGTAACTAGGTAATACTTTACCCTTATGGTTAGACTGCTGTCAGACTATCCGTAACGACTGTCTAACAGAAAAATAAAACAAATTGATAACCTCCTCCTTTTTTTGAAGTCGGCTAAGAAGTCATTATCATTTTTGTAATTCATCCTCTTGTTCTTTTCCAAATTTATTTGGGGTCGGCGCAACATGGTCATCTTCTTGTATACATTTATATTTGCCATAGATTAAGGTACCATTAAAAACCATTTTTAAAAGATTAAGTGTGGTAGTAATTGTAGGAAATTTTATTCTGTTTACTTAATTCTCGAAATGCCTTCAGAGCAAAATTTTTCATTCCAAATTAGTAGGTATTTTTGATTGAGAGTATGAGATTGTTTGTTTTAGAATAAGTGTAGGAATTTACTAAGCAGGCAGGCTCTAATTTGTATTATAAATATTTGAAAGATGCGGTTAGAATCTCTGCACGAATAACTTTGCGTCGTGTTTAAAAGATACAAATCCAATGTGACGTATTGGAAACTTAATTCGTTAATAAAAAACATTATCCTCGTTTTGGATAGGAGCTCGTGGCTAAATAATAACAGCCGCACGGGTCGATCATCAAGGTTAAGCAACGCTTGACGAGGTCAGTCCGTGGATGAGTGACCATTCCAACATACCGAGTTTCCTCCGTGCCTCGGAAAGCACGTTAAGCCGTTGGTCCCGGCTGTCATTTGAAGATCTTTGACAGTCGTTACGGGTAGTCAGAAGCTTGAGATCTGACACCAGTCTTGCCAAGGGGTACCGTGTTACCCAGTTACTGGGTTGTGGAGGTCAGATAGGCAGTCGCTCCAAGTAAAACACTGGTACTTAGCTGAATCCGGTAAGACTGGAAGCCGACCCCAATATAGTTGAGAAAAGGCTAGGCAGATGATGACCCTCGTTTTGGATTCCTCTGAAGTTGGGTAAAAAATGGTATACACATAATGGTCTAAACTAAAAGAACTTACGCTATCAGTGTCATTAAAATTTTGTTTTCAATTAGCATGATGCAAAAATACTACAGAAAGAGAATCAAAGTTTTTTCTACCTAAGAAAGTTAGCTATGCGTTGCATGCCAAATTCGACCTTAAAAACATTACAATCGTTTTGGATGCCTACGAATTCGAGTAAATAATAGCATACACACAACGGGCCAAACTAGAAGTTAAGCTAACAATAAACTAAAATTACTGAAAGAGAATTAATAACACAAGTTTTTCTTCCACTTTCGTTTGAAATTGTTTGTTATCTGTATCGTGTTTTTTACTCCATTCGAGATAATCAATCGATTTTGACTTCTATTGCGTTGTTGATACAGCTAATGGCAGCTGTAGTAAACAGTTATTTTTGGTAACAGGTTTATGCTTTTTATGCTACCCTTATGATTATGGGATAGAACTCAAAATGGGTTGAACGGACTGTAAAAAAGGTTGTAGAAATTACTAATGTAATTTCAAATGGAGTATAGCTTTATATTGGTGCCTGCCTGCTTAGTACGTTAAAGAAAGTTATAGAAGAAATTTTATAGAAAGTATATTGCTTGTTTCTCTTCTCGTCCTTTAAGGACAACATCGTGAGTTTAAGAAATCGTTTGAGTGTCAGATTAATTGTAAACCTGTCTTCGGCAACTCCGTAGAAAGTTTGAAGAACAATAATCTAGTTTGATATAAAGCGTCTCGACCATACAGAATCCCTAATTTCACAAAGAATTTCTTAATGACAGTGTGTCTTGTGTATAACTCACTAAATCTAGGTCATTACCAGAGATCAGAATAGGTAGTTATATTTAACTAAAGTTTGAGGAAGTAAGTTACATGGAGTTAATAACACCTTCTCTAAAATCACGGAATCATAAACATGACGATTAAATCTCGGGATTTAAGAAATTGCGCTTTGCATATTTGAACTAAATTATTATATTGAAGAATCTTATTATTCTTCTTATTTATTATTATTATTTAAATTATTATATATTGCAAATGTATATTTGAACTAAATTATTATATTGAAGAATCTTATTATGTTTTTAGAGTGCCGTACTAAAACTGTTAAATTGAAGAGCTTTGTTTTACATACAAAACTAATTCTTGTACTAAAAATGTTTTAGAGGAGATAGTATCAACTCTATGTTTCTTACTGCCTCGAACTGTAGGTAAATATTACCTATGCCGATGTCTGGTAATGACCTAAATTCTTTTTGCGATGACATTAGACGTTTAAATTAGCCCATTTTACAGCCCGTTCAACCGATTTTGACTTCTATTGCGTTGGTGATACGACAAATGATAGCTGTAGTAAACAGTAGGTTTTAGTAACACGTTTATGTTTTTTATGTCATCCTTATGGTTACGGAATAGAACTAAAAATCGGTTGAACGGACTGTAAAAAGATTTGGAAACGTGTCTAATGTTATTTCAAATGGAGTATAGCTAGAGTGATTTATACACAAGAAAAACCGTCATAAGAAATTCTATCTTCGGTCATTTCAAACACAGTGACTTTTAATTTATCGTCAATATTTGAGGGGATGAAAGTACAAATGAATATCAATAACTTTTACTACAGCATAAGATACACTTTAAATATGATAAACAAAACTATACTGTTTCAAATATATCACTATTACTATACCCTCGCCGCGTCTGTTCGCCATAAACTCAATAACTACTGAACGGATTTTCATGCGGGTGCACCAATAGAAAGAGTGAGAAACGAGGAAGGTTTTTGTAAATAATTTATCACGGGTGAAGCCAGGACAGGTCGCTAGTATCTTATAAACCAAACATTTATGTTCGCTTTACTCGACGAAGTGTAGCGAACTCTTGACTAATACTTCGTGATTTCTGAGCGAAGTTCCACCAACGAAATAGTCTCCGGCATGTAACTTGGCAAGGCTTTGTAGTGTAGTGGGGATAAGTTCACGCATAGTGTGCGAACTGACCAACCACCATAAAGAGCGAACGGAACGTGGACACGACGCGGTTGGTCAGTCAAAATTCAAAAGTCATTTATTCAAACTAGGCTGAGAATCAGCACTTTCCGAACGTCAAAACTACATAAGACAGTCCCCCAAAAACGCCCGCCCTTCACCACTTCCTAGTGCTTTTGCTGGGAAGAAGAAGTGGCGCAACAAACTCCCCAGCAGCACAGCTGTCTGTTCAGTTAGAAAAAAAACAAAAACTTGATTCTATACAATAGTATGCAAATAATTTACATTACTCAACACAAAAAAATAAAATAAAATATATTTTCCATAATGACAGCTAGCACACGCCAATATACCAACAAAAACATCGAAATCTAAACTCAAGCGAAAATAAAAACTAAAAATAAAAACGTAAACGGAACTTAGTACCCGAATTATAAAGCCTCCAGGCATAAAGGGCGTGCCCGCCTACATATAGCTAATACAGCTGTAACTCGAAGTCACATAATTATGATAAACTAGGACCATCGAAGTAAAAAATAAATCAACAGTTAGGCAAGAATAATATATGATCCACTGTCGAGGTCGCTAGCTAACCATATATTGCAAATCGGTCCTTGTGTCAACTGACCAACCAATCGCGCGCTCGGAACGGTGCTAAACGTTCTCCTCGTCCCGCATGGTAACCAAAGAGACCTAAAAAACAACTTGAGCGCATCTAACGGCTCTTGCCAACATACGTGCCGACAACTTATAACAACTTCACTTATGGGACCAATCCCACAGTGCATGTTGTTCATATTTGTAAGTACTTTCACCTTCTGAAAGATTACCAAAGAATTAAAGTTCACTCTGTGTATAGAGACTGTGCTATGTCTCAGAAAACTATACTGTTCCATTTCTAAAAAAAAAGTTATGAGACCCGCGTATAAGGTTATTAGTATACAATATTCGAATACTCCATAACTTAGGAATCGATACTTTTGACGTGAATTCAGGGCGAGGCGCTAAACAGTTATTTTTATATAGCAGCAATATTTTATTAGTACATAGTACAAATTTAATGAACAATGTTCTTTCATTATTCAGATACTAATGAAGTTTACTCACTCTCAGTTTCTTTAACGACATTTATCGCAAAAGTAATGTGAAAACATTTAAATGCGTGCAAACTGCTGTAAATAGTGAAATGAATTGTCAACAGCCAAGTTTATGCGCGTTTAACAGTTTGTCACTTTAATTTTGCAATAATTTTCGTTAGAGAAACTGTGGGTTAATATAATAACAATATATTAAAATAATCGCGCTTATATTTTTTGATGTAGAATAATTTATTAATTTCTAAACTAATGTAATGTTTTAGTCACAGATATAAATAAATCTAACAAGATGACTCGATTGTATGTACTTCGCGTGTCAAAAAATGGAGTAAAATTACGATCAAATCGTAATTTCAGCTTTCATTTAGCATAATCGGCAAAAATGCTTTTTTATGCCATATTGAGCTGTAAAGACTATACACCGTGAAATTTAAGTGGTTGTTTTCCCGCGGCAGAACGACTTGCCTTAAGGAGTACTTTCGAAGCATAGAGTTAAAGTAAAAAAATAACGATGTTTTGTTTTAAAATAATTAAAAAAAAAACATAAACTCGAAAAAGTGAGTAACAATAGTAACTTGTAGGTACTAGGTACTACTCGCGTCACCACCGTATTATTCACCGTAGTACCTAGTACCTACAAGTTACTATTGTTACTCACTTTTTCGAGTTGATGAATATTTTTTAAATTATTTTAAAATAAAAACATCGTTATTTTTTCACTTTAACTCTATGCTTCGAAAGTACTCCTAAAGGCAAGTCGTTCTGCCGCGGGAAAACAACCACTTAAATTTCACGGTGTATAAACAAAAGTTGGCCGAGTCATTAGAAATGTTTACTTTCATTGGTAAGTAAATTTGTTTTTAAATTCTGTGTTCAAGGGACTTGCGTTATCTAGTTAGATTAATGTCTGTGGTTTCAGTACTAAGAAAAGATAATATTTTGAAAATCCATAAAGGAAACATTATTGCAATAATATTGTACTAAAAATATTTAAATTATTTACCATAGAAGTAAAATAAAGTAGGTTCTGTTTTTGTACTATGATTGCGTACATACACAATATGAATGGCAAATATAAGAAGCGTGTAGGTAGTTCAACACAAATTTGCGCGCGGCGCTATATGTGGGTGGTTCTTGCTCGGTCGGCCGGTTTTTTTTTTCTATCTTTTTTGAATTTTTTAATTCGCTGCCTCTCGTATCTGGAATGATCTTCCTCCGCCGTTTCGCGCTATAAAGACGAACATTTAGTACTAATTTCAAGCAGTACTTATTACGCAAGCAAAAGGAAGCCAGCGGATAAACTTACCCGGCCGGGGTTTGCACGCAGTTATATTATCTTCTATCATGTTCCTTGTTCTTAGTTTTAAACTTTCTGGCGAACACTTCACCGAACACTACACACCACACACAGTAATATTCACACAATTCTGTTTTATCGAATACTAGCAATCTTTTCACCTTGTTTAATAACAGCAATTTCTTACATAATTTTCCATTATTATTATTTTGATATTTTCATTTTGACAACCGACGTGACGCCGACCACAGATTGACACGCGCTCTGTCGTTTGTCTACGGTTTTGACAAATGATCATAGAGCCGTCGAGATTTTGGTCGTATATTTATTGTGTTTTATTTAGATATTTATTTTATACGTATACACTTACTTATAGCGACTCACCTACTGTGTTTATTTATAATATTTTGATATTATATATCTTGTTCTATTTTTATTTCTTAAATATGATAATATGATCCGTTTCCGTAAATGTGTCCGTGGCATCAACATTGGGCCCTATCAGAATATCAGCGCAGCGTTATTTTCTTTTTGATATCGTTGCTCATGCTGAGATAGGAGCCTTTTTGGTCTCGCACGGGGTAATTTATTTTTATTTTTTATTATTGTTTGTGTTTTTCTTATCTCGTGTCTCCTGTGCGGGTCACAAATAAATATTTTTCTTTCTTTCTTTCTTTCTTATTGACGTTTTCTTAGGTACGTTTACGAACACATACTCAAACATATATTCGCGTTGCTTGGGAGTACAAAAACCAGCATATCAGCCAATTTGTAACGATTTAAGAAAAGATTTTGTCAAGTCTTGCGAAATCTTTTATATTATGCATGTACGCAGTCTGCCACCGAGTAAATAATGTGAAATAACTAAGCTTTTTCGTTTTTTACGTTGTATTAATCAAACCTTTTTAATGTATAAACGATGAATGTAATTATGTTCATAACAGTTTAAAAAGGCTTATATTTTAGTTATAAGTATGTAGATTTAATTTCAATTTATTCGTCTCAAATTAGAAAGATTTTTCAATATCTGAACAAAAAATGTGTTTATTCGAAATACTCGTTAATTTCTGTATTTTCTACTTCCAAATAATTCTAATCTTTATTCTCTGAGTGACAAAGTTCTATTTCATTTGGATGGCAATCGCGAGAGACGTCAAATTGACGTCATTGTTCTCTAGTGTCTTATAAATTATTTCACTGTAAAACTGTATGATAATGTTGTACAATATGTATATTTTATGAAATTATGTAGTTAATTGAAATTATTACTTATAATTATATTTTTAACTCGAAGCTTCAGCAAGTTAAATAAATAAAATAGTGTAACGTTTTTTGTTTTTTATTTGTTACCTAAAATGACCAATTTTATTTTTTTTGTTAATCAGCTAATGACTTCTCCAGCTCTGGGTGAAGCGGGAGGGCGTGTCAGACTTACTAAAACCCACCCGTGTTCCTTCAGTTGGCACAAGGCCAGGGCCGAGGTAACTTTCTTTCGAATTTATCCGCGACCCAGACAGGAAAAGTCAAGATGGAATTTTGTAAACAACAAGGTGAAGCTGGTTCAAACTATGCCTTGCCGTACAAATACACAATTACACGCACTCGCGTACAACGAAATTACGCCTTAGCTTGTCCTTTGAGCTCACAGATCAAATAATAAAGCTCAACTGACAAGCTAAGTGGTAGTTTCGTTAATAAATAAAATAGTGTAACGTTTTTTAGTTTTTTATTTGTTACCTAGTAATGTCCAACCTGGGATTCGTATCTAGCTAGGATCTTAGGTCCAGTGGTTGCGCTTGTTTACTATAAAGATAGTCGAGTAATAAATTAGGTTCAACAAACACTATCTTAATTAAGTATATAACTAAACAATTCAATAGAAATTATCACGACTTGTCTGCTAGTTTTGATTTTTGTAGTATGTCTGCTGATTTTGATAAGATTATAATCTTTTAATTGAAACTATTGAAAATCTTTGTATTATTTATGTAAATTGTTTTTTAAACAATTATATCGGGCCATGTCGAACTGTAAAAAAGTGCAAAATTCGAATACATCCCTCCGAATTAGAATTCTCCCACAATAATATGAAGTTTAGTACCTACCACAAAGTAATTGGAATTATTCTATCCATAAGTGCAAGTAAGCAGGAAACTGATCGCGGATGGCCGATGTGGTCAAAAGGTTCGGGCGTTGCACCCGCATACAGTTATCGCCAAACTTCTTGGCCGCCCTGAAGTTGGCTACAATGGCTGCGCAGTAGTAAATTTCACACAAAAACAGCACCGTTTCGTGCCTTGCGCATCGGAAGGCCAACTTCAGGGTGGCCCAGAAGTATGCAGAGCATTATACCGGAGAACGCAGCGTTGGAAGGCCTCGCACTAGGTGGACCAATGAACTGCGAAGAGCACAAGACCGATCGTTGTGATGGCGATTGGGTTAGAACTGTGTCCAGCAGTGTCCAGTATACATCTTTCGGATGAAATGATAGTGATGATAATCTACCCTATGACTTTCTTACTTTTTTTGCAAATCAGCATAATACGGAAGGACAGGCAAGAACAGAGGCCTATGCCCAAAAACGGTCTGCGATAAGCCAAGCATTTGTAAGTTCAGATAGGTAATCAGGCAACGCATTATCAAACACGACGCGGCAAATACACTGAGTCACTATGAAAAATATTCACGTATTATCTAAAGATTATCCCTATCAGTGATAATTGTTGATCGAAATAAAGCGAAATATCTTGTAGAGTTGTGTATTTCGGTCAAAATGGCCGAAACCCGCCGCGGTTACATTTTTGGTGCGTTTTTATCGAGTGTGTTTTCTGTTTTACTTATTGTGGTTGCCCTTGCAAGTGACAGTTGGGTGAGTTGAGGTGTTTTCTTTATAAAATCGCCTGCTTTAATAAAAAAACCTGAGTATAAAGAAATTTAGATGGTATATTGACTAGGCTAGCGAGATTGTCGACATAAACGGAATGTGTGGGAGGATCGGATGTAGTGAGTAACCGTCCTTGGGGCGGGTAACCGACCTGACCGATATGACCGAATGACAAGTACATTGTGCCGGAGGATTTTCTGAAAAATTTAAGCCATTAGTTAATTAAGGCTACTTTGGCAAGAGGTCATCCACGTTAAAAAAAACATTTTCCTATAATGACGACATGACGTTGACATCAATTTAACTAATGTGTTCCTACCTGATGCGGGTTCTCTCAAAAAAGTCTCATTGTCTAATAGCAAAGAGTACCGACCGGAGTAACACGTGAGGAAGGCTTCTTTAGATAGGTAATCGCCATAGGTATAAAGACATCATATAGGAAGGTAAATTCACTTCTCTCCACTTCCTACTCTCTTTCTATTTACCAAGGGTTATCTAGGAACTGGCCATAACACATTAAAGTCGGAAAGATAGTCGTTCCATGTAAAATACAGGTATCAGCTGTAAACGGCTAGACTGGAAGTCTGCTCCAACAATTTTTTTCTTCATTTTTTTTTTCTTCTAAAAACTATGGAAAGAGCAAAGGCATATTTATTTATTGGTCTATATCTAAATGAAAAGAGATTGAATGAATGATATTAAAGATGAGAATGTTGACATGGATGTGCGGAGTGACGAGAATGGATAAAGTGAGAAATGAGTATATATGAGGAACTTTGAAAGTGGCGCCAGTGACAGAAAAGTTGAAAGGAAACCGTTTGTCCTGGTATGGTCATGTGATGAGGAGGGATGAAACACATGTTACTAAAAGAGTTATGAATATAAATATGGATGGACGGAGTGGGAGAGGATGGCCAAAGAAAAGATGGATGGACTGTGTGAAGAGTGATATGAAAGAAAAGCGAGTCGGTGATAGCGTACCGGAGGACAGGACGGTATGGAAGAAAAAACGTCTTGCGCCGACCCCAAGTAACATGGGATAAGGACAGGAAGATGATGGTCTATATCTAGATGAGCCACATATTAAGAGGAGGGATCATTAGAGACAGTATCATCTGACTTTAAACGCTTTGAGTACACATCAATATTGTGAATGAATGTGATGTTTAAACAAATAAATTATGCGTTGTAACTGCATCCGGTTATTTAGCATTATCGTTACTTAGATCGACAATTATTTAAAAATTAAAATTTTAGTTCATTTTAGTTGCTTATCAAAAAGATAGTAACTTAATTTACAAGGAGTGGCAAATACTATTAGGTGCGTTGGATTTTCTATTATTGTCTATCTAGCTATTTTTCAACTATATTGTGGTCGGTTTCCGAGCAGTTCCGGGATGCAGTTGAATACCAGTAGTCTACAAGGAGTGACTGCCTATTTGTCCTCCACAACCCAGTAGTAGGTAGGACGATACCCCTTGGCAAGCCTGATTTTCTGGCTTCTAACTACCCGTACCCAATGACTGTCTATAAATGACAGTCGGGACAAACGGCTTAAGCGCTGTCCACACATTGCCGGGTTCCACGGCAGGAATCGGTTACATACGTTTTGTACGAACATTTTCACACATCTCCCTCCGTATCAGGGGGATCGGGATCGACCATACAAATTGTATGTAAGTGTTCAGTCAGGGCCGGGAACCCGGAAATGTGTGGACAGCCCTTTAGCACAGTATAAATATGGACGAACGGTACGGAAACTACATACAAACATCGACGAGACCCCTAAGCGGCACGCATTACTGACAGCATCGCGACAACCGCTTAGAGGTCTCGTCGTTGCGCATGTTTGTGTGGCTTTAGCATGCTTTCCGAGACTCGTATGTCTCTCGGTATATAATGAATGATTCCCTCATCTACGGACCGACCTCGACATATAACCACGAACTCCTCAATAGTTTTATTTCATTGTTAAATGGCTAATAAGGCTACACAGAGGTCAAGGTGTAAAAGCGAAAGCAAATCTACAGGGAGATCTCTACAACAAAGAGATAGACAGGAAGAGGTGTTCTGTGAATCGTAGAATAGCTGTGTACCTTATTCCAGAAGTTGGCCTAACTAACTTAAAAACATAATTATCCTTTTGTATACATTGCGTCGGGAAAAAGGGCACAGAAAAAGAACGATGTAAAAGGCTTTAAGGAAATTATGGTCCAAAAGTATAACATCATCAATTGAAGAGACGAAAAGAAGAAAGAAAGAGCGATGTGTGACCTTGGCCCAGAATTGGAACAATTACCTAAGTATGAAAAAAAGTATGAAAAATATGATAAGAATTTGACCCTGCTTCTGTAAATCTTAAGGAAGAAAATAATCATTTAAATACTAAGGTTTTAACGAATAGCAGATTAAAATGTATCGTCGATATTTTTTATAGCCTTTATTGTCTATAAAATAAAACGCATATCAGTTGATAAACTTCACAGAGAATTGTATTAGCCTATTGCTTAAAATAAACATTGCATGGTGAATACCTTGGTTGCAACCAGTCGTAAACAATGCTGAAGTATTTGTTCATCATCTTCCTGCTCTTGGCCCATATTACTTGGGATTTGCAACACGTTTTCTCCTCCAATCTCAACTCTCCACTCCACTCTATCCGATAATAGAGTGGAGTGGAGAGTATTGACTGTAATTTTAAATTACTCCATAAGCCATCCCATCTTTTGTTTGGCCTATTTTCTCTCTTCATACATCCACATATATTATATTCATTACTCTTTACAACTAACTTCAAAAAGGAGAAGGTTCTCATTTCGATTGTATGTTTTATATGTTTGTTACGCTATTAGGTACTTCGCCAATTATAACATTTAAAGAAGCTTTCAAATAAATGAAAAATCATTAAAATCGTTATACATTTAAATTTAATCAAGATTTGACGAGTAGTTTAAAGTTATCCTTAATTATGCGTATTTTTATGGTCATAAGGTAAAATAAAAAGAAGATATAAAAGCTTAACAAAAAAATTAAACCGACATCCAAAACAAAACACGACGGAGCGAAAAATAACTTTTTTTCGGAAGTCGGTGTCCAAAACGAAAAAAGATAGGTACCAAAGACACGGTCTTCCTTAAATAAATTTATTTTTGTCACATCACATCATCAGCCTCGCAGTCTACGGCTGGACATAAGCCTCCCTTCGATTTTCAGCTACTCTCATCCTTTTGCCTCATTTTGGTTGTTATAAACAAGTGAACGTTGCTACCAACTTCTTTGATTTTAAATTAACTGAAATTCTATCAGAGAAATCTATTGTCCAAAGGACTGAAATGTATATAACTGACATTGCACGCGCCTCCGAAATGTCAAATAGACAATTCGAACATTTGACATTCTTTATAACTGATACAATAATTAACTTTGCATAGGCTCTCTTGACAATATAGTTAGATTTAAGAGATTGGCCTCATTTTCGCTTGGCATCACACGAAAGACAGTTCAGCAAGCTAGGATAGACCTTTTTAAGCACAATAAGGATGAAGAAAAGACTTGGGTAGTTATTATATACTTTTTCCTGTCGCAGAATCCTGCTTTGCTTTACGGGTTTCTTGAGAAGTAGAGCTTACTAAGCCAGTTAGGGAAAGGGAGCAGAATATTCACAGACATTGTTTCGCAAAAGGTTGGAGAGACCAGTCCGTCCCACTGGTCCCATTGACCCAACCCCATGATGGGACAATTGCGAAGATATGTCCCACTTGTCCCATGGGGCAACTGATACTTAACTGATATAGGCTTTTTATTCCTCAAACACGCGCATTATCTGCGAGTTATTCCCCTTGAGGGGGCTATTTAACTTGGCTGAGCTTAGTCGTCTTTTTAGGAAGAACGGTAGAAAGCTTTCAATTACACTACACTATGTCAAAGAATCCGTCTGCAGTTTAAAGGTCGTAGATCACTTACACCACCGCGCTCCAACACTGCTCCCTCACTACACCGCCTTAAACGCAGATGACTGCGCTCGCTGTCCACGCTCGCCCAGGCAACCAGCTGTCCACCCGCTTACAGCTAGCAGTCAACTAGCTGTCCCCTTACCGAACGCTTTCGCCTTACCTTTTTCAAAAAGCTAGCAACGTCAGCCGCCCGCTTGAAGCGCGCGGTAAGCATCTGGTAAGCGAGACGTCAACTATCGAGTGGTATGATGGCAGTATGTTCGCTTACAGCGAGCTGTCTGGTAATTTGTTTTTTCAATCTAAAGTATGTCTACAGAGGACGCCCTGAAGCTCACATTTCAATGAACATTATTTTGCCGGGTCGGAGCGGTGTCGTTTAAGTCGGCTACGACCTTAAAACTGTGCGAGCTGCGTAACAGACGGACCTAGTTATCTCGTCCTTTGTTCTTTTAAATTTCCTTTCTGTTTAAGAATATAACTAAGTTACTCTTGTCTGATTTCAGTACTGACGTATCTAAGCTATTTAGATTACTAGGCAAGTAAAATGAGTTCTTGACGCATTCTTCCAGGTGACCTCAACAGCCACGGCACCAGTTCAAGCAGATGACAGCAACATCAGATATGGCCTGTTCAGAGGAGAGTTTATTATACGAGAGCTGGTCACACCCAGTCATAACACGCTTTACTGTAAGTATTTTTAGTACTTAAATAAACTTCTCAAGTATACAGCATTCGCGAAGAGCTCGTAACTCGTAATAATAGCTGCAAGAATCGAACTTCATGGTGAAGCAACGTTTGCTGAGATTGGTCTGACTAACCGTAACGACTGTCAATGATCTACAAATGCTTAAGTCGTATATATTCCCCAATGTAAACGTAGTACTCTCGGAGCCAGAATATCAATATTGAACCTCCTTTTGGGCAGTTTTGTTCGTAAAATATTCTTTGATTTACAGTGATGTATGTATTTATGTTATGTATTCTTTGATTTACAGTTATATTTCAGTTATGAAGAAATTCTAGCCATAAATTTTTCGGTGTAACTGTGCAGGACGTAGCGTGTTCATTGGCCCCGAGAAAAGAAGGGCGTAAACCTTCTGGCCATTGCCGCTGAACGCCCCATCCACATCAACGAAAACAAAGGTTCTTGGATGCCTAGCTGCAGCAGTGACGTAGGGTTGCAAATCGACTCTAACGATTCAACGATGTGTTGGCTGTACTTGAGTTATTTCCAGATTCCGGGTTGCCTACTTCTGGATCAGCACTCCTGGTGTCCAGGTTCCGAGGTTCAGCTCGACAGGATCGAAAAGGGATGTCTTCATAAGGGTTGAAGTCGATGAATTAAATGAAACACTAAGTTATTCAGTACACGGCACGATTCTAGGGCTCTCAACTATTTCTGAGACTTGATTCTATATAAGAATTACTTCTTATTTACTAAGACAAGTACAAGCGACTAGCTTTGGATGACTACAAATTCTATTTTGGGCCCGGGGGTTCTTTATACCCTCGCATCGTGCCATTATTGAGAGCCCCGCAAATTCTCGCCGAAAATAATTTTTATTTATGTAAAAAACCCTTATACATATTTGGTAAACAGGGTTACCGCACCCCTTCCATGGTGCTATCAATAGCTGGATTCCTTCGTACTGTAACACAGTAACGCCCCCTATCTATGTATCTAATCAATATACCTAATTTCCAGGTATTGATAGCTTCCCTAGACTATTTCCATGAAATAAAAGGACAATTCCCTTTATTTCCCAGTTAAAACCTTAATAGTTTTCAACCTAGCCTAAGGATATCTATAGGTTGGGTTGACCTGCTGGTGCCAATAGCAGGCTGTCTGTTGACGTCTAGAAAAAGCTTATTTTCGGGAATCTTCTATGGGATATCATCCCTTATGTAATGAATCTATAAATTCCTAAGTCATTTCACCGACTTTAGGACTTCCTACTTAGGCTAACCAGACAATCACCGCCTATTATGGGGATTCTGGTAGCCAATAGACCACACTTCACATTTCCAGTGTTTATGTAAGTCTATCTAGGTCATATGCACATAAGGTGCCTTGATATGTACAACTTTGATAGCCGGTCACTTTCTTTGCGCCCAGCTATCAGAGAAATTAGATATAAAAACACTAATAAGATTGGGACGACACGATGGTGCGTTCAACGGGCCATCGGGAGGTCCCCAAAAATTCCTTATTTTCGGAATTCCCAGGGGTGTATAGTCTCGGGGAATGCCAAAAACTGACTAAAATTACATTTCCAGAAACCTATTTTCCGGAATTGTACTTAAACTACTTGAGCGATTTTCGCTCCAAAGTGATGGCTTGGTAGCTAGTCCAGCAAGCCATCCGAAAGTACTTATACCATGAGTACATCTATTCCCTTCATGGAGTTATTCCACCTGAAGGGTCTACAAATTTCAACGTTTTACGTTGTTTACATTTTTCACGACTGCTTATCTCGTTGACTATCCAAGCGATTCTTCCCATCTAGAAACCGCCTGGAAGCCCTTTTAGCAAGCTTTCCAATGGTAGTACTTTTACCAGTACACCTATATGTTTCTAGGTACTTAGGGCACCTAAAACCGTAAGCGATTGCCAAAAACCAGATAAACAGCAGTTTTTCTATTATATACTGACTTGATATCTCAAGTAAATGGGCTTTATATAAAAGACTACGCTAACTATGAGGTGTATATAGGCTTCCTGTCTCGGTCTAGGTCCCCCATATACCCTAAAATGACCTAAAACCATATATTTGGTGTTTGAGATATCAAGTCAATATTCCTATTTACATAGCAGAAACTATGTGGTCTTCACATAGTTTCATCATTATGTACTGATTTCATGTCCAGTACATAGGATAAGCCCTTAAAAACATGATTTTAATTACTATAATATTTTCGAAAACCACCAAAACTATATATATCGTGTGGTTCCCTCTCACGGTTCATTCGGAACTAATCCGTCGTCGAGCACAGACGTATCGTATGACAGAAATTTATGTTTTTTACTATGATAACTCTTATCAGTATGCTTTCTAATGATTTTACTCTGTTAAGGGTGAACTATTGAACCCTATAACATACTGACAAACACTAAAAACATTATACTACTATCTCAAAAAATGTAGGTAAAATTTTAGTATAAATATAAACGTGCCTCTAAAATTCATTTTAGTATCAGGTGGCGCGCCGTGGTAAGCAGACATGTCTACACATACAAACTTCAATTTCTATGAACCATTTAGTATGGTTGATGACGCTTCGTCGCGAACAACTACTATCTCAAAAAATGTAGGTAAAATTTTAGTATAAATATAAACGTGCCTCTAAAATTCATTTAAAATCACTAGATAGCCTAGTATTCACAAATGGTCAATGGGTGCGCAAGTAAGTCGCAACCTTGACCCTTTTATTATTATTTACACAATAAAAGTGTAATCTCAGTAACATCATGTTTTTCGCCAACTTAGGCTTTGTCCTTGACCCCATGACCTCTCTACCCTGCTCCTTAAGAGCCGTAGGGCGTAGATACAAACGTACATACACAAACCGATTCGTTACGTCCTCGCCGCCGAGGGCCGCCGCGTATTCTTTTAATATTTCCCGCCAGCCCGCGATTAGCTGAGCAATAGTTAAAATATTAGATATAAAAGGAGTTTCTTATCCGTTCTTCTCCACCTAGGTAGTTTACGAACGGAAAGTAAATTCATTAAGTTAGATCCAGCAATAGTTGTTCCCCAGCGACGCCCTGAGCCGAGGTTCGACCCCAACTGGGGTAGCCCTCAGCGTTGTCGCTTAGGTTAGAAAATTTGCGCCTGGCTGGATAGGCTATATAGCTTAGTCTCAGCAGGATTAGTCCGGTTAAGCAGTAACAAATCACTTTGATTGACACTGCGAGACGCCACGTAGAAAAAAAAAAAAAAAAATTCATTTTAGTATCAGGTGGCGCGCCGTGGTAAGCAGACATGTCTACACATACAAACTTCAATTTCTATGAACCATTTAGTATGGTTGATGACGCTTCGTCGCGAACAACTACTATCTCAAAAAATGTAGGTAAAATTTTAGTATAAATATAAACGTGCCTCTAAAATTCATTTAAAATCACTAGATAGCCTAGTATTCACAAATGGTCAATGGGTGCGCAAGTAAGTCGCAACCTTGACCCTTTTATTATTATTTACACAATAAAAGTGTAATCTCAGTAACATCATGTTTTTCGCCAACTTAGGCTTTGTCCTTGACCCCATGACCTCTCTACCCTGCTCCTTAAGAGCCGTAGGGCGTAGATACAAACGTACATACACAAACCGATTCGTTACGTCCTCGCCGCCGAGGGCCGCCGCGTATTCTTTTAATATTTCCCGCCAGCCCGCGATTAGCTGAGCAATAGTTAAAATATTAGATATAAAAGGAGTTTCTTATCCGTTCTTCTCCACCTAGGTAGTTTACGAACGGAAAGTAAATTCATTAAGTTAGATCCAGCAATAGTTGTTCCCCAGCGACGCCCTGAGCCGAGGTTCGACCCCAACTGGGGTAGCCCTCAGCGTTGTCGCTTAGGTTAGAAAATTTGCGCCTGGCTGGATAGGCTATATAGCTTAGTCTCAGCAGGATTAGTCCGGTTAAGCAGTAACAAATCACTTTGATTGACACTGCGAGACGCCACGTAGAAAAAAAAAAAAAAAAAAAAAAAAAAAAATTCATTTTAGTATCAGGTGGCGCGCCGTGGTAAGCAGACATGTCTACACATACAAACTTCAATTTCTATGAACCATTTAGTATGGTTGATGACGCTTCGTCGCGAACATATCTCCCGCCGTGCAGTGCTGTGTCGACTCGCTGTGTCGACTCGAAGTGTTGTCGGCGCGGCGCTGCATTCCTTCGGTGAGCGACGGACGGCATTTCTCGGCTGCCGGCCAGGCCCACCGAGAGGACGGTCGCCGCTCCGGCATCTCTGGTTACTGGGGCAGTGGGACGAGTTTCTTCACCGGACGCTTCAAGGTACCGCCAAGCGTGCGTACCTCAGCGGTCCGGATTTCTCCGTCGATTCCTGGATACACGGCCACAATGCGGCCTCGCGGCCACGTATTGCGGGGCAGCTGGCCGTCGGCTATCAGGACAGGGTCACCCACTTTAAATCTGGGCCCACTACTATGTGGCTCCCGCCGGTTTTGGAGCTCCGGCAGGTACTCTCTGACCCAGCGACTCCAGAACATATCAGCGAGGATCTGTGATCGTCGCCATATTTTCCTGCTGTCTATATCTTGCTCGGTGAACGTGCCAGGTGTAGGTAGTCTGGCTGACCCACCGAGCAAGAGGTGATTCGGTGTGATGGATTCATCATCATCACCATCTACCGACACGTGTGTCAATGGTCGGCTATTTACAATGTACTCTGCCTCACAAATCAGTGTGGACAACACCTCTTCGGTGGGGTGTTTTTCTGTAAGTACATTGTATAGTGTGTTTTTTACACAACGAACTAGGCGCTCCCAGGCGCCTCCCATGAATGGCGCTGATGGCGTTATGAAGCGCCATACGATGCCTCTACGACTTGCCTCTGTTTTGAAGGCGTCTCGCAGCTCTCTGTCGGCGCCGTGCATGTTGGTGCCATTGTCTGAGTGTATCTCAGCTGGGCATCCTCTGCGTGCGGCGAATCGGCGCAGCGCCAATATGGCGGAGTCTGCGCTAAGGCTGGCGGCGATTTCAAGGTGCACCGCCCTTGATGTGAGACACGTAAATAGTGCTACGTATCTCTTCTGATGCTGCCGACCGACGGTGACGGATAGCGGGCCGAAATAGTCGAGCCCGGTATATGTAAACGGCCTCTTATGGTGAGCGAGGCGCGTTTTCGGGTGGTCGCCGGTCGCAGGTACTGGTGGCTGTGCCTTGCGTATACGGCAATGCAGGCATCTTGCTATCACCTTCTTCGCTGTTGGTCGCATCTTCACGACCCAGTAGTGCTGCCGTACCTCATCAATTGTGAGTTCGGTGCCACTATGTTGTAGACTGCGATGTGTCCAGTCTATGTACAACTGCGTTATGTGATGGTCGCCATGTAATATAGGCGGGCGCATCACTTCTTCAGCTACCTCTTGCGTAGCTGCTATGCGACTTCTTAGTCGCAGCACGCCGTCGACGACCTGAATTTGTAAAGGTCGCAGCGAGCTATTTTTATTTATTTCTTCAACATTCGCTAACTCTGAAGCGAACGATTGTTGTTGTGCGACCTGGACAAGTATTTTCTCAGCTTCTTGGAGAAATTCTGCTTCTATGATTTGTCTGTTGACCTGGGTTGGTGCTCTGCATGCCTGCTTCTGCTTCTGTGCAGGTACAGCGGGCTTCTTGCGCCAGTCTGGGTCCTTTTCAGCGTTTTTTCTCGTCCGTTTATAGGACGTTATCTCTGTTCTATTTTTGCAAAGAGATATAAAACGCAGAACTGTGGCGGTCGCACGAAGCAGTCGCTCCCATCTGGAGAATCTGCTTGGCTCTGGAACGGCTTCTATGAAGCTCTTCTTGTCCCCTTCTGTGACAACGAAAGTTTTTTCTTCTCCCGTGTCGTTTGTAGTCGGAGGTTTCTCTGTGGGCCATAATTCGGGCCCAAGAGACAAAAAACTCGGCCCGCAGTACCACTCGTGGTCCGAGTTGAACCGCAGTGGCACGTCACGGGTTGCTGCATCAGCGATGTTCATCTTGGTGGGTATCCATCGCCAATCTTCGACTTTGCTATTGTCTTCAATAGCAGCTATTCGGTGAGCAACGAAAGGTTTGTATACTCTCGCTCCTCTTCTAATCCAGGTCAGTACGGTCTTGCTATCTGACCAATACGTTACTGACGTGGGCTTGCAGTCGTGTTCACTCATCACTGCTGCGGCTACGCGGGTTCCCAATACCGCGGCCTGAAGTTCGAGTCTCGGTATCGAAAGCAGTTTCAGTGGGGCCACCCGCGCTTTCGCCATAACAAGGCTTATTAAGTGCTTGCCTTCCACGGTCGTGGCCCGCCAGTATATAGCGGTAGCATATGCCATCTCGCTTGCATCAGTGAACACATGCACCTGCATTTCTATAGCGTCGCTATATCCAGGATAGCATCTTGGTACGCTAACGTTTTTTAGTTGGCGTAAATGTTGTACCCAAATTTTCCATTGTAATGCTAGGTCAACATCTAGCCTCTGATCCCAGTCGACGCCTCGCCTCCATGCTTCTTGCAATATTTGCTTCGCCTTGATGGTTACTGGCGAGGCGAGTCCGAGTGGGTCGTATAGCGACGCTACTATTCTGAGCGCCTCTCGCTTGGTGGGCGCCTCTCGGTCCAAGATACCCTCAGGCAGACGCGCGAGTGTGAGGTTGAAACCCAGCGTGTCTTCGCCTGGCCTCCATATGAGGCCGAGTATCTTTTCCGACGTATCTATATCTCCAATGGATACCATCTCAGTTTGTATATGCGATGGGTCCATTTTTTCTAGGAGCTGCGAGCTATTTGAAACCCATTTCTTGAGTTCAAACCTCGCCTGTAGGTGTATTTTTCGCACCATACTAGCGACTTCTGCCGCCTTCTCGATAGTTCTATAACTATCTAGGTAGTCATCCATATAATGACTACGTAGTATAGCATCCACAGCTTCAGGGTGCTTCTCTATATATTTGTTTGCGTTCCAGTTCTTTGCAAAAATTGCTGTGCAAGGCGAACTGGCTGCGCCGAAAATGATGGACGTCATTCTATATTCTTCTGGCGCTCCTTCTCTGCGGTTTCCCCTCCACAGGTAGCGAAGCGCGTCTCGGTCTTGGCTCCGCACCTTCACTTGCATGAACATCTCCGCTATGTCACCGGTTATTGCGACGCAGTGGCGGCGAAACCGCATCATTACGCCTGGCAGCGACTGTAATAGGTCGGGCCCAGTTAACAGGAAGTCATTCAGTGACATTCCTCTCGATTTGGCGGCAGCGTCATGTACGATGCGAAGTTTGTCTGGCTTCATTGGGTTGAAGACATCGAAGTGTGGGAGGTACCAAGTTTTGCCCGGCGTGCTAATTGCGGGTGCCCTTTCAGCGTACCCTTTCGCAATTAGCGAGTCCATCTGGTCTGAGTATCTTCTTAGAAGTTCCTGGTTCTTGTCCAGCTTCTTTTCTGTTGAGACGAGCCTCTTCAGAGCTGTCTCAAAGCTATCTGGCATCTCAGCATGCTCGTTACGCCAAAGCATGGCGGTTTCGATGTGTCCATTCTCTAATTGGACAGTTGATCGATTCAAAATGTCCTCTGCCCTTCTTGCTGGGTCAGAGGCGGGTCGCTGTGGGTTTATGCACAACGATTCTATGGCGAAATGTTCGCGCAACTGATGATCCAAATTGTCATCAGTTGTTATTCTATTGACATGATGTACTTGTTGTCGTAGTAAACTACTGTGCGCGCCATGTAGTGTCCAACCCATTGCTGTAAGTGACGCAATTGGTTGGTGTCTTGGACCTCTGCGAATCTCGCTGGCCAATAACAAATGCCAGTTGTCTTGGCCGACGAGTATTTTTGGCACGCCATTGTTGTACATCAACTCTTTTCTCAAGTCGGTTAAATGCTTGCAGCGTGCGACAACCCTATCGCTCACTGTTTGTTTTGCCAAGCTGAGTTTAGGTATAGTACGTGCTTTAAATTGTACCCTTCTCTCTTGCGGGCTAACCAGCGTCACCTTGACTCTTCTTGAGCATGGGGTGGTGAGCATGGTGTTGCCTATCGCACCGATCTTGAGCGGGTCCACAGGGCCCTCTGCCCCGACTTGCCTCGCGATGTCTTCATCCATCAGCGAAACGGTGGACCCATCGTCTAGGAGAGCGTATGTTGCTACCTCTCCCGCCGGTCCGATTACCCGGACCGGCACTATCTTGAGGTACGCCTGGCTCGATGGTGACCCGAAACTGGCCACCGTTTCCTGAGGATCCTTGCGGGATTCAGGAACATCGGGCTTCTTGTTGGCTTCCCTCTGCTGTTGCTTCTTCCTATGAAGAAGCCGATGGTGCGTATCTCTGCACCCGTCTTGGCCACACTGTTTTCTCTTACAAGTGTGGTTGCCTCGTCGATGTTGAAGGCAGCGATAACATAGATTGTGTTTTTTCGCTAGCTCCCATCTTTTCTCGACAGCTACGCCCCTGAATTGTGCACATCCAGTGGCGTAGTGATGTCCCACGTCGCAAACACGGCATTTTCCTACCGGTTGGTCCGTAGCTATATGCGTCCTTTGTGTGACGCGTCTGTTGGTGTTCGCCTCGGCCGAAGCGATGCCTTCGGGTGGGGCGAATGGACTACAGAAGTGTGCCTGTTCAGATATAAAATTACTGAACAATGAAATATCTGGCACCGATTGGTACTTCTCCGAATATGATCGGTACCATTGTGCTCGTAGCGAATTGGGTAACTTCTCTGTTAACAATCGCATAAGCTCCGCGTTCATAAGGTAATGACCCTTTTTTAACGCGCGGAGCGTGACTACAGCACCTCTTACGCGACTTGCAAACGCGCAGATGTCTCTTGGTGACTCACTGCAGCGTGGCAGTCCGCGTAATCTATCTGTTTCAGCTTGCGCTATGGAGTCTGGACGGCCGAACTGCAGCTCGAGTTCCTTCATGATGTCATCGGGCCTGGCATGTCCGATGAGTTCTGAGCTGACGGTTTCCATTGCACGTCCATGTAAGCTTCTCCTCAGCCTCGCTGTATTCTCGATGTCCGTAAAGTACGCTCGAGTTGTCTCATATATGGCCCGAAATGATAGCCATTCAGTATGAGAACCATTGAAATTCGGCAATGTCATGACGAATTTCGACGCAGAGGGGTTCGGTTGGTCCCGCTGTTCTATTTTCCTGTCGGCTAGCGACGCTATAGCGGACGTCAACTCCGTCAAGAATGGACGGAGACTATCCCTCTGACCTCCTGTACCCTCAGCTGACGCTGCAACTGGAGGCTTTCGCACTTCTCTCTCCTTAGGATGCTGACCTTCTATTTGCGATTTGGTGGCGGCCGCAGTCAGGGGTCTATGCATAGAATTTCTGGTTCCCCCTTCAACGACGTTATCCTCCTTCTCAGGCTGAGGTTCTGGTGCCTCTTCTAGCCATGAACGCACGTACTCGTCATTCGAGTTTCTGTCATCCAAGTATTCAGCTTCGGAACCCTCTTCCTCCGCTCTCTGAAGTGCCAGTTGTGCAAGCTCCAACTTAATTTTGAGTAAGTCTTCGCGAGCTTTGTCTATGTTTTTTCGTGACCGAGTCACTCTAGTTGACGGCGGACGGCTATGTTCGATACGGGCGTCACCCCGGGTAGTCATCGGCATCGCTGTACGTCTGTCTTCTTCGGAAATCTTCTCTTTCTGAGAAGGTTTCAATGTTGTGTCTGAAGCTCCTTCTAATCTGGTTACTCTGGTAGAAACCGCTTGATCAGTTTCTATTGGTTGATGCGTCGGAGTGCTTTCAGTTTGAGGCGCTAGATGGCGCTGCTCGTCCGACGGCTCGGTCCCTTCGGTTGTGGAAGGTGAACACGGCGGCAGCTCATGTCTGATGCCAACTGGCTGATCCAACTCCACGGTCCATGCCTCCGGCGTCTTGCCTTTGGATCTGGTTATCGGCATTGTTGTTGAAATATTTTCTTTTGAAAACTCGAAGTTAGTTTTCAAAGATAAGTCCCAGTTCCGGGCTTCAGCGTTCAAACCGACGATCTCCAGAAGTTAACCTCCACTTCGATTGACTATAATTCAATCTTCAAATAAAAAATCACTAAAAACTTACGGTCAGTGATAAGTCTTCAGGAAACTTCAGGCATTTGCTATACAAGTTTATTTTTCCCATAAACGTGTATGTTCTATTTGATTGACTATAATTCAATCAAATTCTAAATCACCGAAAAGTCAAGGTTACTTTTCGGTGGTGATGCTTCATGAACTGCTTGTCCAAAGCATCAGAGCCGTGCATCAATCTTCCGAGCACGTATCTTGCTTGATTGAAGAAAATTCAATCTTCAAATAAATCACCGAAACGTCAAAGTTATTTTCAGTGATAGTGCTTCAGGAACCGCATAGTCAGTACATCCGAAACGTATCTAAGTCTTCAGAGTACGTTTCTTCCATTCACTGACGAAAATTCAGTCTTCAAAATTTTCCTGAAAACATAGGGGTTGTTTTCAGTCATAAGGCTTCAGGAATTATTCTTCAATCATCAAGGATGCACATCAGCCTTCTAAACGCACGTCTTGTATTTTTCTGACGGGCGCTCGTTTTTTAAACAAATCGCTAAAAACATAAGGGTAGTTTTCAGCGATAAGTCTTCAGGAACTATTCTTCCGCGTCAAAGACGTAATCCAATCTTCTGAACGAGTATTCTTGGTTGAATAAACAAGCGTTCAGTTCTAGAACAAATCACTGATAACATAGGGTAGTTTTCAGCGATAAGTCTTCAGGAACTATTCTTGGGGCTTCAAGGATGCGCATCTGTCTTCATACAGCATTTTGCGGCTCACAGAAAATTTCTTCTATTTTCTTACAATTATTGAAAAAATAGGGTATTTTCAATAACTGTCTCCAGAATTTTACCTCTTGGATCCAGCGGCAAATAGGGCACGTAGGACTTGTTCCCTGCAGTGCACGTCGATTTTTGGTTTATTTGTGAAATTAATTTCTCCAAAATTCGAAAAATTAATTCCACCACTGTTTCTTCCTGACGTCCTGGGGCGCTCCAGACTTCGAATTTCGGCTCGAACGGGTCAACGTTGTGTTGCACGTAGCCGACTTAATATGCAGGCACCCAGTTGTTTTTTCTGGATCTACTGTTCCCGACGTCCTGGGGCTCTCCAGGCTCCAAAATTCGGCTCGATAGGACCATTAAATGTGTGTCCGTCGTCGAATTTTGCCGGGACGCCAGGCTCCAAAATCTGGCTCGCAAGGACCATTAAATGTGCAGGACGTAGCGTGTTCATTGGCCCCGAGAAAAGAAGGGCGTAAACCTTCTGGCCATTGCCGCTGAACGCCCCATCCACATCAACGAAAACAAAGGTTCTTGGATGCCTAGCTGCAGCAGTGACGTAGGGTTGCAAATCGACTCTAACGATTCAACGATGTGTTGGCTGTACTTGAGTTATTTCCAGATTCCGGGTTGCCTACTTCTGGATCAGCACTCCTGGTGTCCAGGTTCCGAGGTTCAGCTCGACAGGATCGAAAAGGGATGTCTTCATAAGGGTTGAAGTCGATGAATTAAATGAAACACTAAGTTATTCAGTACACGGCACGATTCTAGGGCTCTCAACTATTTCTGAGACTTGATTCTATATAAGAATTACTTCTTATTTACTAAGACAAGTACAAGCGACTAGCTTTGGATGACTACAAATTCTATTTTGGGCCCGGGGGTTCTTTATACCCTCGCATCGTGCCATTATTGAGAGCCCCGCAAATTCTCGCCGAAAATAATTTTTATTTATGTAAAAAACCCTTATACATATTTGGTAAACAGGGTTACCGCACCCCTTCCATGGTGCTATCAATAGCTGGATTCCTTCGTACTGTAACACAGTAACGCCCCCTATCTATGTATCTAATCAATATACCTAATTTCCAGGTATTGATAGCTTCCCTAGACTATTTCCATGAAATAAAAGGACAATTCCCTTTATTTCCCAGTTAAAACCTTAATAGTTTTCAACCTAGCCTAAGGATATCTATAGGTTGGGTTGACCTGCTGGTGCCAATAGCAGGCTGTCTGTTGACGTCTAGAAAAAGCTTATTTTCGGGAATCTTCTATGGGATATCATCCCTTATGTAATGAATCTATAAATTCCTAAGTCATTTCACCGACTTTAGGACTTCCTACTTAGGCTAACCAGACAATCACCGCCTATTATGGGGATTCTGGTAGCCAATAGACCACACTTCACATTTCCAGTGTTTATGTAAGTCTATCTAGGTCATATGCACATAAGGTGCCTTGATATGTACAACTTTGATAGCCGGTCACTTTCTTTGCGCCCAGCTATCAGAGAAATTAGATATAAAAACACTAATAAGATTGGGACGACACGATGGTGCGTTCAACGGGCCATCGGGAGGTCCCCAAAAATTCCTTATTTTCGGAATTCCCAGGGGTGTATAGTCTCGGGGAATGCCAAAAACTGACTAAAATTACATTTCCAGAAACCTATTTTCCGGAATTGTACTTAAACTACTTGAGCGATTTTCGCTCCAAAGTGATGGCTTGGTAGCTAGTCCAGCAAGCCATCCGAAAGTACTTATACCATGAGTACATCTATTCCCTTCATGGAGTTATTCCACCTGAAGGGTCTACAAATTTCAACGTTTTACGTTGTTTACATTTTTCACGACTGCTTATCTCGTTGACTATCCAAGCGATTCTTCCCATCTAGAAACCGCCTGGAAGCCCTTTTAGCAAGCTTTCCAATGGTAGTACTTTTACCAGTACACCTATATGTTTCTAGGTACTTAGGGCACCTAAAACCGTAAGCGATTGCCAAAAACCAGATAAACAGCAGTTTTTCTATTATATACTGACTTGATATCTCAAGTAAATGGGCTTTATATAAAAGACTACGCTAACTATGAGGTGTATATAGGCTTCCTGTCTCGGTCTAGGTCCCCCATATACCCTAAAATGACCTAAAACCATATATTTGGTGTTTGAGATATCAAGTCAATATTCCTATTTACATAGCAGAAACTATGTGGTCTTCACATAGTTTCATCATTATGTACTGATTTCATGTCCAGTACATAGGATAAGCCCTTAAAAACATGATTTTAATTACTATAATATTTTCGAAAACCACCAAAACTATATATATCGTGTGGTTCCCTCTCACGGTTCATTCGGAACTAATCCGTCGTCGAGCACAGACGTATCGTATGACAGAAATTTATGTTTTTTACTATGATAACTCTTATCAGTATGCTTTCTAATGATTTTACTCTGTTAAGGGTGAACTATTGAACCCTATAACATACTGACAAACACTAAAAACATTATACTACTATCTCAAAAAATGTAGGTAAAATTTTAGTATAAATATAAACGTGCCTCTAAAATTCATTTTAGTATCAGGTGGCGCGCCGTGGTAAGCAGACATGTCTACACATACAAACTTCAATTTCTATGAACCATTTAGTATGGTTGATGACGCTTCGTCGCGAACAACTACTATCTCAAAAAATGTAGGTAAAATTTTAGTATAAATATAAACGTGCCTCTAAAATTCATTTTAGTATCAGGTGGCGCGCCGTGGTAAGCAGACATGTCTACACATACAAACTTCAATTTCTATGAACCATTTAGTATGGTTGATGACGCTTCGTCGCGAACAGTAACAATATTTTTAAACATCGAATTCGTTTTGAAGGAGTATCCAAAAGAAACGAAAAAATTTGGTGTTGTTAATTATTTTACAATGCATGTCCTCGAAAAGAGCGTTTTCCAAGCAGCCAAACTGTGCGGAAAGTGTCACTTTTTTTTACTAATGCTTTTTACTTGCCTGTAGTTTCTTAATTTTTAACTCCAACGTCAAATCGCCGCATAGAGTTATTATTATTTGAGAAAAGTTTAAAAAAATAGTTAGGTACAGGTATATTATCATTCATATAAAAGGTAAAACAAAACTAATACTTCATTTAAGGCGTTTTTAATTACTCTAGATTTAGATTTTGATCAATAAATTAATTTTAAATATTCATTAAATATGTTTGGCATGTTATTAGTTACACGAAAAAACCATCATCACAAATAATGTAAATTACACTTTTTTTTTTTCAATCCTTTTAACCTAGCCGTTACTAAGGAGTATATGCTTTAGAAAGTAACCGTTTTACGGCACTTAACGTGCAATCGACACCAATGATTAACGGCTTAATGTGCTTTCCGGAGCACGGAGGAATCTCAGTATGAAATGGATGGTGATTTCACCCATCCAAGGACTGACCTTGGCTAGTGTTGCTTTACCTTGAAAAATGACTCGCGCGGCAGTTATTATTATTTATCACGAGCTTCTCAAAATTCTTTACAAGGCTTAATAAAAGCTCCCTGAAAAACTCCAAACGATCGTTAAATTGTAGGCCTGTGTGGGTATCCGATATTACATGAACGATACTACTTTTAATTTCAACAAAATCATTTCGAATTTTCCGACGGGGTATACAGATTTATGATATTAATAAAGAATGATTTATACCTTAATTAGGTCGGGTCAGTGCAGTCTTGGTACACTTTAATATTATTAACCGCAAAATATTGTTTGTTACGCATTTTCAGTGAAACTTTTGTGATTTAACTCCGTGATGTTGCCACGTAATGAAACATGAAATTTTAATCGAAATTTAAACTCACAATTTCTGGATTGATGAGCTATCAGTGAATGTCATTAATGTCATGTTAACTGTCATGGTATGTTATTTTAATTTATTATTATAGTTGTAATCAGGCTCAATATGGGGTTTTGTGGGCAATGGAAATAATATAAAACCCTGCCGGAGTCTGTGTTTCCCGATAGCTACAACCTAGGGGTCTTTAAGTCAAGAGTGAATAGGTTACTTCTAGGCAAGCGTGCTCCATCATCGACCACATCATCGCTTACCATCAGGTGAGATGGTGGTCAAGCGCGAGCCTACACAAGATAAAAAAAATAAAACAAATGATATAATAACGTAGAGTCACGCCTGTATTTATCCGAAGGGCTTACCCCTTGAGATTTAAAGAAAACCACCGTCCAGATTTCTAAAGATTTAATGACATGAGGCCCATGTGAAATGTGGCACAAACCCAAACTCAGGGCTCATACTGAGAGAAAAAAATCAATTGATACGTTAGGTTTTGGGCGCACGGTTGGCGCAGTGGTTGAGCGATTGACTGCTGCGCTGCGTGTCGCGGGTTCGATTCCCGCACGGAACAAATATTTGTATGATCTACAAATAGTTGTTCCGGCTCTGGGTGTTTGTGTATGTGAGTTTATATGTTTGTAAACGCAGCCACGATACAGGAGAAATTCCTAGTGTTGGGCAACGTTTTTTTTAAATAAATAAATAAAATAATAAGGGGTTTCATTGATATTATTTATTAGTTTATTCTTGCACTTAAATGTCTTACGGCAATTACAGCAATGGAGCAACATCTTATAATAAACTCACTATAAGTCCAGGTTTCCTCAAGATGTTTTCCTTCACCGTTGCCTGTGATGTACAAGATAAACTTCTAAGTACGAAGTCTATGAATTGAAAAAGTCACATTTGCCCGGATTCGAACCCACGACCTCAAGCACGAGAGGCGAAGTCTTAGCCACTGGGCCACCACGACATTGATGACCGTCTCAGCATTCGTATTTTTGACATTAGATCAAGCTTATTATCCAACACCAGCTTTCTCCCGCGCGGCCGCGGCTTCGCTCCCGTGGTTTATTATCCAACACCAGTTTTCTCCCGCGCGGCCGCGGCTTCGCTCCCGTGGTTTATTATCCAACACCAGCTTTATCACGCGCGGCCGCGGCTTCGCTCCCGTTGTTTATTATCCAACACCAGCTTACTCCCGCGCGGCGGTGGCTTCGCTCCCGTGGTTTATTATCCAACACCAGCTTTTTCCCGCGCGGCCGCGGCTTCGCTACCGTGGTTTATTATCCAACACCAGCTTTTTCCCGCGCGGCCGCGGCTTCGCTCCCGTGGTTTATTATCCAACACCAGCTTTTTCCCGCGCGGCCGCGGCTTCGCTACTGTGGTTTATCCCGCAGAGACCGTATACTTAGGACAAAATTAGCCTACCTATGACATTCAGCGATAGTCTGTCTTTCTATCAATCAAACATTTTTTAATTCGTATCAATACATCCTTTCATTTCATTTAATTTCCTAGAGTACTTACAATATAAATTAAGATAAGAATGAAACCCACAAAAACCTCCGTACAATACCACTAAATCCACCACTGAACTAAAATCTAAGCCAATAGATACCTACCACGTCTTACCTAAACCTCAAAAACAAGTCTTTAAAAGCCTTAAAGGCGCCAAAGTCATGTCAGTTACCTTTTAAAGGGTTAACAAAATAATACCTTTACTGACTTCAAGAGTTCAGGGTTCTATTAATAAAACATTTTGATCAAAATTCTCGTTGCTTGTTACAATAGATTTTCGAGTAAAATTGCAAAACTAATAACTTTTGTCGAGGGAGTGCCGGGTTTTCTTGAGGCTAGGAAATACGCGGGGATTATGGTTTTAATGTCGGAGAGCCGCATGGCTAAATAATGATGAAATGTGAAAGCATGAAAGCATGAACGACTCGTGGGATGCTATTATTTAGCCGTGTGGCTCTCCGACATTAAAGCAACACTTGTTACGAATAGTCCGAAGATGGGTGACTATCCATTACAAACTGATACCCAAAGGATCTTGGGTGCTTCATGAAGTACGTTAAGTAGTTGGTCCCACCTTTTATTTGTAACCATTTGACAGTCTTTAAGGATAATCAGAAGCTTGTCCAGTCTTACCAAGGGATACCGTGCTATCCAGTTAGGTACTGTGTTTAGAGTTTATATTTGCAGTCACTTCATGTGAAATTATGGTATGCCTCGCATTCGGTCAGACTGAAAGCCAACCCCAACAAAGTGGGGAAAGCTAGACAACTATTTTGTTTTTAACAAGAATATAAGTTTTATTTGATTCATTCTATTTGAACCATCTATCTCTAACTATTCTTCTTCATTTTATTTCGTACTGGTATGGTAGTATTATAATTATTATCTGTGGTATTGGCGTGCCGTGATAAAAATATTAGCCAATCAGAAGACACGTAGAGTGCGCGCAAGATAAGTCTGCGCGCGACGGGTGGCGTGCTTAATGTTGCCAGCATAACTGATCTTTTGTCCGTCATTTAACCAATAGTCATTTTTCATAACTCGAAATTTAAAGTAATTTAAGTTAAGCCCTCACAGAGAGGAGGCCTGTGTCCCAGCAGTGGGAACATTAATAGGCTGATGATGTGATGTGTGATGTGAAGTTAAGCATAATTAATAACTATCTTTTTCTACTTGCATAGAATATGATGAAAAAAGCTTCATGAAATTTTTGTAAATCTTTTGTTGAATACTCTATAATATTTATAATTGAATACTAATTAGTACCTAATGTTAAATTTGGTCTTACAATGCTCCTGCAGTGGCTAATACCGTCCATTTCAATTCTTTTAAATTTCTTCTTCAACAATTTGTGAAGAAGCTGCTACCATCCTCGGCTCTCTTAAGACCCTCACCTACGGCTCGGGTCTCAATGGCGCCTCAGCGGTAATCACTAACATTGCACACTTGTACCATAATGTATTATTAAACGAGCAATTCTTGTACATATATATAATATAATCTGAATCTCGGAAACGGCTCCAATGATTTTCATGAAATTGTGTATGCAGGACCTTTCGGGGGCGATAAATCGATCTAGCTAGGTTTTATTTTTTGAAAACGTCGTTTTTTAGGCTGTATCTCATGAACCGTGATAGCTAGTTGAATTTTTCACAGATGATGTATAATGCTAAAAACAGAATAAAAAATATATTTAAGTACAAAATACGTGATTCTTTTGCCGTTTTTGCGATAATGGTGCGGAACCCTTCGTGCGCGATTCCGACTCGCTTTGGCCGGTTTTTCTATTTTCAGCCGGTACAGCTACATTTTAGTACTTTTGCGTTTGTGCCACATTATATGGATCTAAGGTACTGTTATTTTTCTTATCTCCATTTCAAGAATGAACATGATCGCATTATTTTGCTGTTGGTTTCGTGGCCCAACAGAAAGGAACAAATTAAAGTAGAAGACAATAGGCTTTTTGTTTGCAACATTAGATAAATTCATCTTTAGCTGTCAAAACCTTAAGAAATGCCTTGAATAAAGACTTGCTTCGTATCTCAGGCAATGGTTTATGACTTTAATTAAATAAAATTCACTACTTCAGTTTTATCCATAGTTATCTATACTAATATTATAAAGAGGAAAGATTTTTCTGTTTGTTTGTACCGAATAGGCTCCGAAACTACTGAACCGATTTAAAAATTTATTTTATTCCTGAGTGACATAGGCTATTTTATTATCCCGAAAACGGGTCCTGTCGGATGGCCCACGGGAGCGAAGCCGTGGGGAACATCTAGTTAATAATAAAGATACTGCCGTCCAATCGATTGGTTATACACGTTCACGAAGAAGCAGTGGTGGCCCAGTGATAACAACCGCGACTTACAAGTTGTAGGTCGTGGGTACGAACCCAGGCTTTACTTTATGTAAATTATTTCATCACCACTGCTCTCAAAACAATGAAGGAAAACATCGTGAGGAAACCGGCATATCTTAGAACCAAAAATTCGAAAACATGGGCCCGCGTGGCTTTTAGATAGAGCGAGATTACGGCCCGTTCCCTCTCACAGAGAGGAGGCCTGCACGCACAACGGATCAAAATTGGAGTCTTAAGTGCGTAAAAGTGAGTCCATCTATCCTATCCTATCCATGTGTTTAAGAAGATGGCCAACCACGTGGCGAGTTCGCATCGGCACAGATAATATAATACTGGCTTCGTATAGTCTAGTATAAACTATGTATGACCAAATTGTGGCGTCGGGAAAACACGCAGTCCTCACCTTACTACATAAAAATATACATGGGCTTATAGTATCTCCTTTTTTCACGGGTCTGAACACTATCGAGGAATCGGTTATGAGCAATTCATCGTCTTCCTGCCCTTGTCCCATGTCATACGACTCGGCGGGTGCTGATAGAGACAGCATTTCCAACACTTTCCATACAAATCAAGCGCGTCAGTAATTGTCGCCGTTTTCTTGTAGAAATTGAGGCCCAATGACAATTCTGAATATACTGACTATGACTTTGACAGCCGAAACGTATGCTTTATTATTATACGTGCTCGATTGCGTTAACCTAAATGTTCTCTGATATAAATTTGTGTTCAAAAAAAGAGTTTTCTCTTAGAGTTACCAGACAGCGCTTAAATATCCAGTTTCAATACAAATTGACGTTTAGGTTATGCCCACAGGTTCTGCACACTTATGCCGAGTTTTTAACGTACTCACTCGTGGTAACGTAAACGATCTCTTATGTCAAAATGCATACAAAAAAAAGAGGTTTCTCCTAACCGTCACCAGACAGCGCTTATCCAGTTTCAATACAAATTGACGTATACGTTAACGCGATTGCGCGTGTGTAAAAACTCGCACTAAGGCCTCAGTAGGCTTATTCCGAGTTATGTCAATACATAAAAGATCGTTTACGTTAACGCGATCGAGCACGAGTAAGACAGACATTGGTCTATCTTCTTCTCTTTTGTTCTACAAAAAAAGATATTTCTCCTCACTGTCACCAGACGGCGATTATCCAGTTTCAATACAAATTGACGTTTACGTTAACGCGATTGAGCGTGAGTAAAAACTCGCACTAAGGCGAGTAGGCTTATTCCAAATTATGTCAATACATAAAAGACAAGACATCGTTTACGTTAACGCGATCGAGCACGAGTAAGATAGACATTCGAGATTCAAAACTCGCACAAACACTACAGTTCGGTTTCTGCACAGTGGGTTTCTGGTATCTAGACCTTAGCGGTGCGGCGATTCCGTAATTCGTGGTAAGTTGCATAGTTGACATAATAACTATATTCAATTTTGTATTTTTTCAGTTACATGTGTCCCAGACCTCGGCGTGTGTGCATTGAGCTGTAAAACAAATGAACTCGCCAGGGAAGCAGAGGTAAATATCAACTAATGATTGAATTCCGACTATGATATCAGATAAATAAAGAAATCGGTGACTTGGCGACATGCTTGGAAGGCATATGTACAGCGGTGGTGGTCTTGAGGCTGAGCAATGAACTAGGCTTTTTACCCGACTGCCAAAGGATGGTAATGTGATTTTCAGTCTAGGTATATATGTAGGTTTTTTCCTATGTGGCGTTCTAGAGACTAAACGCGTTGGCCGATTTTGACGATTCTTACGTCAATCGATTTGTCTTAACCTTGCGAGTATCACTGACTACATTAAAATCGGAAAATATAAAAATGGCGGCTTTTGGGTGCCATATTGTGGTGGACCAATATTTTTCTAAACCCATCGTGTGAGGTGTCAAAACGAAGGGTTTTAAGGTGTAATTTCAAAAATACATAAGACTAATATGTTTAAATGTACCTAATACGAAAAAAAAAGTTATAAATAAAAAAAGTAAATTCAAAAAATCTAAACACCCGACTGATTAAGAAGCGAACTAAAAACATATTCGCGAACTGGTTGACCAAAACCAGATGTGTCCTCCGACTGTACAGCATGATTTTCTTTTTGTTTACGTCTTTTTAACCGTCTGTTTATCGTCATCAGGTTTTTTGATTTTTCGCAGTAACTTTTTTTTCTCAAACATGCTTGGAAATTTGAGCATTATTTTGACAACCTTATTCAAGATAAATCAAAATTGCTGTACTGGCCAAATACATGCGAGCAGTGGCCGGCAAAAGTTTTATGAAAATCCATATCTGTCGTGTTATCTGCCAAATAAATTACATAGAAAACTCATAACTGTCGTGTAATTTAAAAATGGACGGATCTTTTAATCCGAAACATGGCAACCAATGAGTTAACTTATCAAAGGTTTTATTTAAATTTCGAACCTCGACTTTGCCTCGGCCCACATTTACACGTTCGTCCATTAATGCCTCTTTTGCTGGCCACTGCAGTAATGTACTATTATTCTCGAAGCCAAACAGAATAACCGAATGAAAGAAGCTATCCGTGCTTCAATGACTTGTGATTTTCGTATTTCTAAAATACAAAAAGTATACGTTTATTAAAGTAAAACAAGTAACCCAACGTAGCAGTCGCCGAGCTAGTTTTCTGATTTTACCAAAGATGAGAACTAAGTTTGGCAAACAAAAGTTAACTATTGAAGGAGCACAATTATATAACAAAATACCCTCATGTATAAAAAGGTTGCACTCATGCAGGAATGCATTGACATTCAAAACTCAATTAGCTGCATATTTAATCACAAATAACACCGTTTCTTAAAGCTGAATGCATTGGATGGGTGCATCATAATTGCTGCCGTGACGTCTGTGACGAATTTTATATATTTTACTCTAAGCATTGTTCTCATGTAAGTGACTTTGTGTCTTTTTTGAGAATAAATATTTTTTAACCTAAGTTTTTTAAGTTTTACTATAAACCAGCTTTAAAATAACCTACAGTAGCCCACAAGATCCTTTCAGCAAAAAAAAATCCTCTTGAGAGATTGTTTAATAAAAATATATCACGTTTTCAGGTGCGAGCGCTGGCTGTCGGCTTCCGACCGAATTCCGCTTGCGGTACCTCCACCACTGTCGATGAAGACGATCCATGTATGTATTACATTTTAATTCATGAATTATTTATTTTACACCAAAAACAACATTAAATACAGTGTGATAATAAAGTACATGTATAAAGGTGAGCTTAACTCAATGCTTCTCTAGTCTACCAGTATTTTTTGAAATTGTAATGTCAAAATTTATTCGCAGTTTTTTGTTTTTCTTGGTTTTATTTTACCACTTTGTCGGCGTGATTAATATGAATATCCGATAGCTAAATGATAGCTTTCTAGTAATTAGGCCGAGTTTCCCACCTTAAAATTATCGCAGAATTAATGTGACAACTTGTCAAACACGCGTTATCTGCTTTGAATGGTTGAATAAATTTTCAACAGCCAATCACAGCAGATAACACGTGCTTGACAATTTGTCACATTGATTATGTGTTAATTTTAAGGTGGGAAACTCGGGTTAAGCGAGTCTCTGAGTTAAGCTGCGGACAGACAGACGGACATGGCGAATGTATCATCCTTACCTTGTTGCCATTCCACCAATTCGAACCAAGCGCTTCCAAACATCCTTTATAATGCGCACAGCGAATGAATGGAACTCACTACCTGCGTCTGTGTTTCCGACCGCATTCAACCCGAATCTCTTCAAAGTTAGAGTAAACAGGCTTCTTCTGGGTAAGCTCACTCCATCGTCAACTCTGTCTCTGTCACCTATGACCTAGACTAGAGTCAAGAGCAAACCCATTACAAATAAAAAAATAAAAAAAAATGTATAAGGGTTCCATGTTGACTACGGAACCCTAAAAAGCAAGATTTAAATTAAAAATTTATTCTTCTTTCAGTAAGCGTTCCTCCGGTGATTTCGTTCGCATTCTACGTGTGCCAGATAGCTCTTCTTATCACACAGCTGGTGTTAGCCGTGGGTTCAGCTGGGCTCGCCATCTTGAACGCGACTAAGAACCCTACAGAAACTGTTTTTGGATTGCCTGGTAAGTTTTTGTTTACAATCGTAGGTATAAGATACTTCTTTTTAAGAGGTTGATTACATCGGAGCTTTAGTTTGATGGTAGATAGAGGAATGACGTGCATTGTTATTACAAAAAGCTGGTCAGACTTTACCTACACAACCAAACACAATAGATTAAAAGCGGTCTAGGCCAGCAATCCAAAATTAACCACTATACAGTTGGAATATAATATAATAAGAACGTTTAGTACATTCGGCTCACTTCGCTACTCGCCGGGTGACTGGTTAGACTTTACTAGGCGCAAAAAAAGCCAGTGCAACCAGTGTTAGAGCAATTTTAGTCTTATAAATTCCATATATTTTGAGAAGTCTTAAACGTTTGTTTATTGTCACCGAGATAATGTTGGGACTTGAATATTAACGTTTTTAACCGACTGCCCAAAAAGGAGGAGGTTCTCAATTCGGATGTTTATATATATTTTTTTAATGTGTGTTCGGGCATAACTTCGTCATATATAAACGGATTTGCAAAATTTTTTCTTTGTTCGAAAGAAGTTTATTTCGAAATGGTCCCATTTAAATTTGGTAAAGATCTGATGAAGAACTTCGGAGATATACAACATAACTCTTCAATAAATGACGGCAAATTTCTCGGGATTGCTGCAATCGCGTGTCTGTTTATTGTTTACACCATTTCATAACATACCATCTCTAAACGGGTACGCAGATGTGTACAGTTCACTCTGGTACACTCTCATTCCACTGGTTATGTTCAAGTTACATGTTATTCGTGTAATCTATTCTGGCATCACTGTGGGCATTATAGGTACCTTACTATAGAACTTGTCCATTATGTACCACTAAAAAGTGAAAAATAAAAAAAGTTTTTTACAAAAAAATACAACCGACTTCCAAAAAACCATTCCAAAGTGAAAAATATCTTCAATTTCGGAAAGGCCTTCAGAAATTGAAGATATTTTGAAACGAAAACAGGAATACCGACTTCCGAAAAATAAGTTATTTTTTACTTTGTAGTGTTTTTTTGTAAGTCGGTTGTATTTTCATGAAAACAAGTTTTTTAACTACGAACAATGATCTCGATATTCTGATGTGCCATTTTAATGGCAGTGTACCTTCTGTAAGACTTGCTTTCTATTCCGATTTTCTTCTGTTTTTCAGGTTGTCTATGGACGAACGTAGCAGCTGCTCTAGTTGGCGTGGTGGTGATGCTGACGTTCGGCATATACTGGCTGACATCAGGGTTGCAGGACCACCTCGCTATGACCCACATAGCGCTAGGTCTGTTCGTGCCGGGGCCGGGACTTGGATACTCTTATTGGTAAGAATATACTATATTTTTAACCGACTTCAAAAAAAGGTGGAGGTTCTCAATACGTCGGAATATTTTTTTAATGTATGTTCCCCGATTACTCAGACACCTGAACCGATTTGGAAAATTCTTCCAAAACAAAACACTACATAGCGAAAAACAACATTCTTTTCCGAAGTCGGTGTCAAAAACGAAAAAAAAAATGGGAACAAAGATACCGACTTCGGAAAAGAAAGTTATTTTTCGCTTCGTAGTGTTTTGTTTTGAAGTCAGCTTGATTTTTTTTGTTATTTTATTTTTTTAAACCTACCTATATCATAGGATGATATAAAATTTGTTTTATCTGAAGATTAGGCAAACCCTGCCTGTAGTTCTTCTCCATTTCGGCAGTTGTGTATTTAAGCCCCATGGTTCCCATGGTCGGACTATTGCAATAAACATGGCACATATCCAAATTCCAAGTAGTGAATTTTAAAATGATGGAAGAACCTTATAACACTTTGTCTGATCTGGGGATACAATTAAGGACTAGCTATTGTCTTAATTATTTCGTTGTTCATACTTCCTAAATATTATTTTGGTTAAGGTTCTCGGTTGGGTTATGTTATTAGGTTTTTCGGTCTTGCCAAATTTGGATGTAACATACACAACAGCACAGCTCTTCGGAGAACACACGTGAGATACTATTTTAAATATTGGTAAATTTGCTACTGAGGAGCCTTTTAAGTCAAGCACGGGGTCCTTTTCATGATTTTCTCTTTTTCTCTCGTGTTTCTTGTCGAAACAAGAAAGCATTTTTCTTTCTTTTTGCACGACTGGCCAAAAAAAGAGTATCATGTTTTCAGGGTTCATGTATGTTTGTGAGGGTCTTTATTCCACCAGAACTTCTAAATGGCTTAACCAATATCAATGTTTGTGGTATCGTTAGAAGCGTTGCGTTATTCTGGTTAGCAAAGGCAGATGAAAATTAAAAATAAATAATGGAGGAGTCATGGTTGAGCCAAATTATGAAAAATAAAACATAGTATATTTGACTACGCGAGGAGCTCGTGGCTAAATGAGGAGCTCGTGGCTAAATAATAACAGCCGCACGGGTCGATCATCAAGGTTAAGCAACGCTTGACGAGGTCGGTCCGTTGATGGGTGACCATTTCAACATACCGAGTTTCCTCCGTGCCTCGGAAAGCACGTTAAGCCGTTGGTCCCGGCTGTTATTTGAAGATCTTTGACAGTCGTTACGAGTAGTCAGAAGCTTGAGATCTGACACCAGTCTTGCCAAGGGGTACCGTGTTACCCAGTCACTGGGTTGTGGAGGTCAGATAGGCAGTCGATCCATGTAAAACACTGGTACTTAGCTGAATCCAGTAAGACTGGAAGCTGACCCCAATATAGTTGGGAAAACGGCTAGGCAGATGATGAGTATATTTGACTACGTATACTGTCTTCGCCTAGAACTTGCGTAGTACACAACAAAATATATAACAGTAGTATTCAATATGTATTCGATCACTAATAACATAACAAAAGAAATGAAATACATATAACAGTAGGTACCGCTACTATTAGATACTCCATAGAAAAACTTATAAAAAAATGTGTGCGTTTGCAAAAATTTCGTTTTATCACTAAAATGTATCAAATAAAAATTAAAAAAACTGCTTTGTCGAAATTTTTAAGTTCATTTTTTTTCTTTTTTTTGACATGGTTGGCGTGGTCTTTTTTTTAATAATGTTGCTCCATGATTAATATTAATCTTCTTCTATTTTCAGGTTACTAATAGTAGCATGCCTTTGCTCCGCAACCAACGTGGTCCTCATCCAATTGAGAGCATACCTCTTAGAAAGAGACCCACCCCCACCGACGATCAAGGTGGAGAACCATTCTGATGGAACCATATTCTTGTATTAAGAGGATTGTTTGTATGTGTAATTGTGTACTAGTATTTAGTTAGCTAATAAAATTGGGGCCAATCTAAGGATAGATGTTGGGATATTTAGAAAGAAAGAAAGCAAAGGAGTTTATTTGCGCCAGGTAATAAACGAGTTATTTCTACTTTTATACCAGGAGTCATTAAATGGTGGACCTGGACCTGGTGTTACTTGGGTACGTAATTTTTTAATTTATCCCGCGCTTTGTCTTTATTGTCGTCGATTCGACAAAGGAAGAGCGCCGAGTGCAAGGTCGCCAGTCGGATGAGACTTACTGATAAACGTGTCCAAGATTTAATGATAATAGCCTGAAACAACTTCAGTCCAATCTTCAGACGGATAGTTCAAGGTAAAAAATTACATGCAAACTAATATTAGGTTTTTTTTTTTTTTGATGTATAATTTTCAATTTTATTAACATATATACAATTGATTATTCTAAAAAAACAAACCTATATACAAATAGAAAAGGGAGACGGAAAAGAGCTCATTGTGCATCAAAAAATTCGTCCACATCGATGTCAACGGGAAAAGTGCCAGAACGCTGGCAGCATTGCCACGTTGGATGGCAATGCTGATTCTCTGGCCGAAGAAAATGCCAGCCCTCTGGTCACGTGAAGAGTCGACGAGCTTTGTGCTAATTTCTCGAAAAAGTCTATGCGCACTCGGACCCCATGGACCTAAAGTTTCAACCCCAAACGGCTCAAACATATAACTTACAATAAGGTTGTTATATTTGCGCCGTTTGAGGTTTTCTGCACCAGCAGCAGCTGCCCCAGCACAGCCCGCCGTGCTAAGAAGATGGGATGGCGCAAGGGTGTCGATACATGTTGCATCGCACACCAAAGGCCTACCCACCTTCCAAGGCATTATGGTCATCCCGTCTGGTCTCTTCCCATCGTCGCGTGCCAAGCCATTGGGTTCTAAAACAGCTGGCACCCCGGCGGTGACAAGAGCCCGACGTATGATGTCATTAATGCTAGCGTGCCGTGCTATCCGGCCAGCGCTCCTACTGCAGGATAGGCCATAGTGACCGAGGCGGTCGACTGCTTCACCACATTGACAACGATGTGGAGCTCCGCTAGGAGCACCCAAACGCAGACATGTAGCGATCCGGAAGGTGTTGTCACTCAATATAAAAATATGAGGTTAAAAGATTAAAACTTTAGGCTATTTTCCGCAACTCCACGACCAAGCGCGTATTTTGCGTTTGCGTTGCAAACTAATATTAAAAAAACCGGCCAAGTGCGAGTCGGTCTCGCGCACGAAGGGTTCCGTACCATTATCGCAAAAAACGGCAAAGAAATCACGTTTGTTGTATGGGAGCCCCATTTAAATATTAATTTTATTCTGTTTTTAGTATTTATTGTTATAGAGGCAACAGAAATACATCATCTGTGAAAATTTCAGCTGTCTAGCTATCATGAACCGCATGAGATACAGCCTGGTGACAGACGGACAGATAGACAGACAGACAGACTGACAGACTGACAGACTGACAGACTGACAGACTGACAGACTGACAGACTGACAGACTGACAGACTGACAGACTGACAGACTGACAGACTGACAGACTGACAGACTGACAGACTGACAGACTGACAGACTGACAGACTGACAGACTGACAGTCTGACAGACTGACAGACTGACAGACTGACAGACTGACAGACTGACAGACTGACAGACTGACATACTGACAGACTGACAGACTGACAGACTGGCAGACTGGCAGACTGACAGACTGACAGACTGACAGACTGACAGACTGGCAGACTGGCAGACTGACAGACTGACAGACTGACAGACTGACAGACTGACAGACTGACAGACTGACAGACTGACAGACTGATAGACTGACAGACTGACAGACTGACAGACTGACAGACTGACAGACTGACAGACTGACAGACTGACAGACTGACAGACTGACAGACTGACAGACTGACATACTGACAGACTGACAGACTGACAGACTGACATACTGACAGACTGACAGACTGACAGACTGGCAGACTGACAGACTGACAGACTGACAGACTGACAGACGGATCGCGGAGTCTTAGTATTAGGGTCCCGTTTTTACCCTTTGGGTACGGAACCCTAAAAAAAAATACATTCAGATATCCTTGATGGAACGGGGGGACGAGGACGGTAGGCTTTAAACCTTACGGACCGCGACGTATCATTTTATTTTCAAAAACGGACCCCAAAAGGAAAGTAATTGGTGACCCCAGTTTTATTCTGTATGCATCGTCCTATTTATCTTCATCTTCTAATTTCATCATTGTGTGTTAAAATTTACTTTTAATATTATAGTATAAGTACGAGTAGGGAAATTAAATTTTATCACCAAGGTCGAATTAATGAATTTGACTATTTGTGACCGTGATAGTTAGATTTTTTTAACCCAGTTTCAATTTACTGGGCAATGTTAAGGTCAGACCGCACTAGGCGTAACTGCGCGTCAGCGGAGCGACGCGACAAAATATATTGTATGAGATAAAGTGTCGCGTCGCGTAGTTCCGTTGCCGCGTAGTGGGGTTAATCTCATACAATATCATACAAAGTATATTTGGTCATGTCGCGTCGCGTCACTCCGCTGACGCGTAGTGCGGTTTGACCTTTATCTGTAAAAAATGGTAAACAATAAATTTCGCTGAATTACTCGTACTTACATTTAATATGCAATCATATACCATCCACGAAAACTAGAGCCTTAGTTTTAATTCTTGACATATAAACGATGGTAAGGTTCTTGTAATTACTTTTATAATTAATTACTCACCTACAGACTTACATCGCTTAGTTTCGTAATTTTAATTAGTTTTAAGAATTTATGATTCTTTGTAAATAATTTTAGGTGTCAAATAAATATGTAATTTTTTAGATTTCGTTTTATTTTCGTAGTCGTAATATTAACCAGGTATAATAAGGCCTATATTCTAAGTCTTATTGAAGTTATTTTTCTCCACTCCAATCATAACATAACATCTCGCCTGTAATACGTGAAGGGTTAGACAGTGGAGCACCTATAGTGCACCTAATAAATAAAAAGAAATAAAAATAAAATAGTAGTTTATGCAATGGTCATTTAATAGGGGTCATTAAAACATGAGAATGTAATAATAATAACACGCGAGTGTTTTAATACCTAATGATATGCCGTTGCATACACTATTTTATCTTCACTCATACAGTTGAAATAAAACAAAAGTGGAAACGGAAAAAATATGTGGTATGGCGGGCAATTTAGATTCTCATTGCGTATGACTGCGCAGCGCGCGCCTTCATAGACAATGACACTACTTTTCTACATTAATTCCTCCTATGCCTAGCCTTTTCCCAACTATATTGGGGTCGGCTTCCAGTCTTACCGGATTCAGCTAAGTACCAGTGTTTTACATGGAGCGACTGCCTATCTGACCTCCACAACCCAGTAACTGGGTAAACACGGTACCCCTTGGCAAGACTGGTGTCAGATCTCAAGCTTCTGACTACCCGTAACGACTGTGAAAGATCTTTAAATAACAGCCGGGACAAACGGCTTAACGTGCTTTCCGAGGCACGGAGGAAACTCGGTATGTTGAAATGGTCACCCATCCGCGGACCGACCTCGTCAAGCGTTGCTTAACCTAGATGATCGACCCGTGCGGCTGTTATTATTTAGCCACAAGCTCCTCTCACTTTTCTACATTAAGTCAATGAGCCCATAAGCACCAATAAATTAAAAAGTAAAAGTATGCTATAAAAACTAAAAAGTTATTTTATGAAAATTTTGTACTGTAATGGTTATTTTTTTAATTTTACCATTCCACGAATATAAAGTACGTGTTTATACAATATTTTTTGAATTCATATTTGGAACATTACGTTGTGAGTGTAGATAAAAAAACCCTTTTATTTCATGCATTACAATTCTACATCTTTAAATTGAAATTTTTCAAAACCTTGCCAAGTTGTCGGCATGTAACTTGGCAAGGTTTTGGCGTAGTGGTGACTAACGAACGGAACGCAATTGGTCATTCTATCCTTGTGTCATCTGACTAACCGATTGCGCGCTCCAAACGGTGCTAATCGTTCCCCTCGTCCCGCTTCGTAACTGAAGAGACTTAAAAAACAATCTTGCCAAGTTACGTGCCGAAAAAAGAGCGAATGGAACGAAAACGCGATGTGATAATCATCTACCTTCCTCCGATATATTTGTCAGACAGGCACTCACAAAAAATACTGATATTCAGGTGCGTACCCCAACATGGTTTGGAAAAGGCTAGGCAGTTGGTGAACATCTCAGTAGAAATATTTTTAATTATACTAAAGAGATGACTTTTCAGACCAGAACAGAAGTGTTTATGAACCTAATAGCTTAAGTTTCTACCCACGTCATATAATACAGATGACGCACTATTGTAACACGTAAAAAAATATATTATTTATATTATTTTTTTGCGATATGCTCTCGTTTGGTAATTAAATATTTCACCTGATGGTAAGCGATGATGTGGTCGACGGTGAAGCACGCTTGCCTAGAAGTAACCTATTCATTCTTGACTTAAATCAATGTACTTCATCACCAAAAGGAATGTTCAAACATTCAAATCAATAAAAAAAAATACCTATTAGTAGGCAGGTTTTGCTCTTTGCAAACCCTTTGTCAAATACATTTCGAGTAAACTTTTACAAAGTTACAAAAAAGTAATTTTCGAGTGCTGTGACTTTTAAAAGATTTGCATAGAAATAAGAAAATTACAACTTTGTTAGAAACTTTTCTCAGTTAAACGTGGGAAATGGGATTTTACTTGGAATCGTCGTGATTTTGTTTCGGATTTGATTGTATTTCTAACTGAGGTAATTAAGTGGTATTTTTATTAATGTAACATAGTACTATTAGTTATTACCACGTAGGTATTATTCATTGGATATACATTCTTATTAGAGTTTATTAACTAGATAATCACCGACACAGTCGTAGCTGCTATCTTATCTTATGGAGGGGCCGAGAAATACCTCGGACACTTCGACCTATTGGGATCTTTTGTGGTCCCCTAGACAAAAGACAAAAGACAAAGATATTTTATTTCAAGTAGGCCACCAAGCGGCACTTTTGAACGTTACATTAAAGTTTACAAATAATAATAGTTGATTCTACCGTGCATTCGGAAAGTAGCTTGTAATGGAGAAGAATGCACAAGAAACTCCATACTTACTCTTTTAAAAAAAAAAAGCTTTTTACAATATTTAGGTACATAAGTACATACCTTGATGAATGAAATTGAGTTTATACAATACAAATATATATAGACAGTCTTCAGAAGGTCCAACAATAATTCAAAACAATAATGTTCTGCAAATCACTTGTTTTTGCGCCCTAGTGGCTGTGGAGCAGGACTAGCATAGATAACATACTCCTCCTCATTCTCGTTGAAAACTGTTTTCATGAGTTTTACAACGAGACTAGGAGATGTGAGCCTATAATCTTCTGGTTTTGGGTATCCAACCCCTAGGAGACTCATTCGCTTACCAGCCAGTGCATCGCATGTGCACAGTAGGTGCTCCATGCGTTCCGTATGTTCCCCACACAACCTGCACATGGGTGTCGCGGTTAGACCCATCTTGTCGTCGTGTGTCGTAGCTGCTAAGTGATGAGTAGAGATCGGATAATCGCATGCTTATATGCATATTTACGAGTAATTTATGTACCCACGGATTTTTTTTGGCTTTTCTATTATGGTGTCTTATCTATACTTCTATACTAATATTAAAAAGAGTAACGATTTGTAATTTTGTCTGTAACGAATGACTACTGGACCGATTTCAAAAATACTTTGACCGTTGGAAAGCTACACTATCCCCGGGTAACATAGGCTACTTTTTATCCCTGTATTCCCACGGGAACGGGCACTACGCGGGTGAAACCGCGAGGCATCCGCTAGTAAGTAATATTTCTATGCAAAATTGTCAATGCTACGCATTCCATAATAGCCCATCACATAGCCATCTCTTCTACTCAACTTCAGATAAAGATGAATCCGATTATTCATGCATACATCATTTATGGTGATCAAAATCAAAATCGAAATCATTTTTTTTTATTTTACATAGGCCTACATGGGCACTTATAAAATGTCGACAAAAGGTGTACGGTTCGGGTTAGTCGTTTCCTATGGAGAAGAACCGGCAAAAAATTCGATGGTTACTCTTTTAAAAATTTTGTGTTTACAATATTTCCATGTTACAGTATTAGTACTTGGATATGGGGGGACAACGTAGGCCCGACAATAAGTCGAACGAAATTAAAAAAAAACAAACAAAACAAATAATGTTAAACGAAATAAAAAGTTAACAAATGTTAACAATCATCTAGAAATCTAGAAAGCCTACAATGTTCACACATTCACAATCGGTAAAAGAATCTATACAAAGATAAAATAAAAAAAATGATTAAAAAGAATGATGTCCTTCAGAAAGACCAGATGCATGGTTCTCACAACTAGCGTGCGTGTAACGAAGCAAAAGGAGTACTTATGTAGGAATCGTAGCAGGTGGCGTTCTGCAGTGTCAAAGAAAAAGACAAGAGTTTAAATAAATTAAATTAAAATTGTTTATTCAGGTAACTTTTCAAAACCCATTCTACATTAATTATAAACATCAAAACTAATAAAAAATAAAATCAGATAAATAAAGGTCAAAACAAAAAATAATATCAAATAGATTAAATTACAATAGTTACACAAAATTAAATTCATTAAAATAAAATAAATTTAAAAGTTGGTATATAGTTGGTACCTTCTCTCCGGCACTGGCACAGTGACATGTCTGTCAGAAAAAATCCGGAGGAAAGGCCAATCCAATAATATGTGTCTGTGTGTATTTTAATTTATCTCACATTCTTCATCTGACCTATAATATTTAAACCAATATAAAAGGATACACTCACCACTTAACAAATAACAGTTCAGAGATCAAAAGCACCAATAAATGGTCCTATCCAATTAGCCGTGCGGTTTTCACGCCTGCATGTTCACACTTCGGACCTAAGGACTCGGCAGAGAGGAGGCACCGTGACCACGAGTTGATTGCTGTGGTTAGTAAGTATCGTTCATTGGAGCTGTGGTCTAAATGCATTGATGAGAGGTTTGCTCTAGGATGTCATTGTTAGAATAGAGGAGTTGTTATACAGGGTTACTGGTAACTCGATTCCCAACAGGACGTGATATTGTGACTTATTTCCGTTTCATCATCGGTCTACCAGACGTACGGCGCGCGGTGATGCGCTATCAATAAATGGTGGAAGACCGGTGTGGAATTCCCTGCTGGAGTCTGTGTTGCCCGATAGCTACAATCTAGCGGACTGCAAGTCAAGAGTGAATAGGTTATTTCTAGGCAAGCGTGCTTGATCGTCGACCACGTAATCGCAGATCTCTCATTTCAACGATTATGTTAAATTTTCATGTTATTCGGGTAATCTATTCTGGCGTTAAAGGTACTTACTAAACAACTTGCCTATTAGATAGTTAGGTACATCTAAAAAGGGTAAAATAAAAAACTTTTTTGCAAAAAAATACTAGCGACTGCCAAATAAAAAACTACAAAGCGAAAAATAACTTTATTTTTGGAATTCGGTGTCTTTCGTAGGTACCAATTTTTTTGCTATATAGACACCGACTTCCAAAAATCAAGTTATTTTTCACTTTGTAGCTTTTTATTTGCAAGGCGGTAGTATTTTTCTGCAAAAATTTTTTTTTTTGCGACCACGTAATCGCTTACCATCAGGCGAGATAGTGATCAAACGCAAGTCTCATCATCAGCCATATAATGTGCCCACTGCTGGGACACAGGCATCCTCTCCGTGAGAGGTAATGGATGCAAGTATGAATAAGAAAAAAAAAATTGCAACAATTAAGCACCCGGAGAAGCCTAGGCGGAACCCATAAGTTTCGAGAAAATCCAATAGGCATTTATGTTTTTCTTGAGATATTCCCAGAATTTCTCGCAAAAGAGCACGCAGTGCGTTGGGTTACGAATATTGTATTACTACATCGCTTCTCGCTATGCGTTTTAATTGGATCAGCCTAGAGCAGAAGCCTTTCAGAAAAATACGTCCACCAATTTCAAAGACCGTATGGTTAACCTTTTAACCAGCCATCACCACTCACAATATCGGTAAATGTTTTTTTAATTTTTTGATTTAATTCGTCAGTAAGGCAGTGAAAGTTCTTTCTCCTTCCTTCAACCTTTTTCCTTCAGGTCATTGGATCTTCCGTCATCTTTGCCATTAAAGGTCGGAAAAAGAATTATCTAAATAATTCTTATCAGTTGTGGCCCAGTGGTAATGGCCCCGCCTTAGGTGTCATAGGTTCAAACCCAGGCATGCGCATTACTTTGTTTAAATTATTTCATCACCACTGCTCTAAAAACGGTATACGAAAACATCGTGAGGAAACCGGCATGTTCTAGATCTAGAACCAAAAATTCGTAGACATGTGACATCCACGAACCCGTATTGGGTCCGCGTGGTGGATTATGGCCCATTCCCTCTCTCACAGAGAGGAGGTCTATGTCCCAGCAGTGGTAACGATAAAAGGCTGATAATGATGATGATGATGAAAAAATTCACATGAAAAGTAATTTGCGGTTTAACAAATGTAAGTTACCCGCCATTCAGACATAAATATTTACCCGTGGTTTACAACGGGTTTAAGGGGCTGACTCGCTCTGAAATTAAAATGGATCTACCCTTTTGTTACGAATAAAAAGTCTATACAATTGTTTTGGTTATCCTAATGTGGCTTTATACAATTCCACAGGAAGATAATTATGAGGACTTTTAATGATGTGGTGCGTGTCTCATAATTTACTGTTTTAATACAAACACCGAACGCGGGTGAATGAGCATTCTCTCTTTCTTCTTTGTAAACATATATTACTGTAGGTATAACAGGCAGTAGGCTTAATTATACCGTCTGCTTTATATTTTAGCCACAAAATGTTTCTGCTTGAAACTCCAGATCACCAGTTTCAGAACTTTCACACTTTTACCTAATTAGAATTAACTTTTAGAACCAAAAATTAATTAACCGACTTCTGAAACTTTACATCATTAAGGACATGACAAGCCAAACCCACTTTACAACAGAAACGCCCAAAAAAAATGGCTGAGTGCGAGACTAAGAGTTCCGCACCAGAAAAATTGGTGTTAATTACTCGTACTTCATGTCATGTTAAAATAGAATAGAATATACTTTATTGTACACGAAAAAAAGTTACACATCTCTTTTAGAAGAAATTTCTACGAGTTCAAAGGCGGTCTTATCGCTGACAGCGATACATGAACTCGCTGCTAATTAGGTACCTACGTCTATAAAGATACTTTCATGTGAGAGATGGACAGAAAGGGCCACTGGTTTAGTAGTATCCATCTTACTAATAATATTATAAATGCAAATGTTAGGATGTGTGGATGTATGTTTGTTGCTTAATCACGCTACAACGGCTGAACGTACTGGGTATTTGGCACAGAGATAGATTACAGTCTAGAATAGCACATGAGCTACTTTCATCATATTATGTTCCCTTGGGATAAGAAAATACTCACGCGAGCGAAGCCGCTGGCAGTAGCTACACATTATAAAGAAAAAAAAACTCTGCAAACATTTTGATGTTTTTGGATGAAACTTGGCAAACGGGTATACAAGGCTAAGATCGGTGCTAATCATAGAAATATAAAATACATATCTACGTATCTTGTTTATTATATCTATGGTGCTAAGCTTTACCACTTAAGGCGCGTCCCCGAGCAAACCGCCGCGCTAGTCGAATTTTGTGCAGTAGAACTTTTTTAAGAGCTACCTACTCTTTATTTAAAAACAAATATCAATTAATAAAAATACAATTAATTTCTACATAATGTTGATTCCAAAATGGTAGTACACTTTTTGTTTTAAATAGACATATGTGTCACTAATCTCCTTCCAACAAAACCATAAAAATGTGCAATAATTATTGATAGCATGCATGTCCTCGTAAAGAGTTCATTAATTCTTTTTTATACTAACACTAATGGATAGACAATTTGATAACGAACATTTTGTAAGTTTTATTTTTTTCAAAAGACCAATATTCGATTTTATAAAGATTTTAGAATAAAATCTGGGCGTATTCACTACTGTAATTCATGCGCCACCAGTGCCGCTAGGCCAATAGGATTGCTCATATCTCATGCTGATTTTGTGGTCAGGGTACGGCCTTAAGGTTACACTAGTCGACGGCACGAACTATTTTGTGCGCGGGGTTTAAATGCCTGCTATCTCATCTGACAAAACGTGCGAAAGAGATAGATGCTATTATGAGCTATGAGCAGGAAGAAGCTAGTTCGCGTACGAATTAGAACTTTTGCAAGTTTTTAGCGAAATGGATGATGATTTAGGAAGAAAACGAGCGCGCGAAATTTTATAAACAGACCTTAAAACGACTAAATGTATATTTTAAAAATATTATTATTTACATTGTTAAACTACTAATATATCCCTGTATGGAAGCCGTTTTGCAATTTTCCTTCTTTTTATGGTATTTATTTCCACCCAAACATGCGTAAAAATTAGTGTTGAAATATGAAACTTTCGACGCTCATAACTTTCAAATATTTTTCTTTTTTGTTTCCTTACAGGGCTAGATTATGATGAGACAAATTGCTATCAGTTTTTATTTTAAACATACATTGTCAAACAGTGGAGTAATTGACAGACTACGTTTGTATGGAAGAACGATCGACTTGTGTACCCTTAAAAATGTATTGAACAAACAAACATTAAGAGTGGTGTATTTTGCACTTACCGATTCGCTAATATTCTATGGACTCCTTGTGTACGGACGAACCTTTATTACATATTTAACAGTTATTAGAGACATACAAGCAAAACTGATAAAGTTTCTGGTTAGTAAAATGTTAAAGAGCAAGTGCAACAAAGAGTATGATATGTTATTTTCAATCTGTAAAATTATACCCATAGATAAAAAGTAGATTATTCGGTAGGTCTGGAGTATTATTATAATGATGAATATAAAGTTCATGTTAAAAACAAGTAAAACCAACGTAGGACTAGAGAGAACAAACTGGTTCAACCACAGACGACAAATTATCATGTTAAAGAACATCCAAGTATTTGGTACCTAAAGTGTTTATCAAAATAGACTTATTAAGAGAAAAATTAAAATTTGTAAATGAACAATTATTAACACAAAATTGAAAAAAACATTATACAGGCAAGCAAACAGAACTAAATATGTACAGTCAAGGGTCAAAAGTGCAGTCATCTCCCAAAACTCAAATGGCTTGTTTTTGTAGAAGAAGTTAAATTATCCACAACTGATTTAATATTTTGTATAGACAAAATTTGTTTAATATTAAAGTAAAGATTATTCTTACTAATCGCGAAAAGCTGAAATTCTGATGCCTACAAAAAAAAATGCCTTTTCTGTTTTGGTAGTGTGACTGCACTTTTGACCCTTATCATCATCATCATCATCAGCCTATTAATGTTCCCACCGCTGGGACACAGGCCTCCTCTCTGTGAGAAGGAATGGGCCGTAATCCACCACGCGGGCCCAGTGCGGGTTGGTGGATGTCACATGTCTTTGAATTTTTGGTTCTAGGACATGCCGGTTTCCTCACGATGTTTTCCAACCGTTTGTTTTTGACCCTTATAGTACATTGTATATGATTCAACCATTACAGTATAATATATAAGTACGGTAGTAGTGTATGTATGTACGTAAGGTGGTGCATTGTGATGTAAAAGAGCGCCTCTCGCCATCAAACGTAAATTTTTAGCGAGTTTAGAATTAAGTAACACCTCTGTGTTAAAATAGCATTAAATAATGTAAAAAAAACCTGGGTTAGGTCAAAGAATGCAGCTTTTTATCCGCTACCTGCTTGGGGCCTTTACTGGGCACTTTGGAACCAACGACATGCTCATGAAGATGGGTCTAACCGCGACACCCATGTGCAGGTTGTGTGGGGAACATACGGAACGCATGGAGCACCTACTGTGCACATGCGATGCACTGGCTGGTAAGCGAATGAGTCTCCTAGGGGTTGGATACCCAAAACCAGAAGATTATAGGCTCATATCTCCTGGTCTCGTTGTAAAACTCATGAAAACGGTTTTCAACGAGAATGAGGAGGAGTAAGTTATCTAGGGGACCACAAAAGATCCCAATGGGTCGAAGTGTCCGAGGTATTTCTCGGCCCCTCCATAAGATAAGATAAGATAAGATGCCGGGGGTAAGTTCCCTTAGGATAATTGCCGACATTTACGCGGGCAAACCTGCTGGCAGAAGTAGTTACCAATAAGATCGTCGTTGGTATTTGAAAACGGAACCAAAAAAAAAACAGTGATAAAACTTACAAAATGTTCGTATCAAATTGTCTATCCATTAGTGTTAGTACATAAAATAATTAATGAACACTTTACGAGGAGATGCATGCTATCAATAATTATTACACATTTTTATGGTTTTGTTGGAAAGAGATTAGTGATACATATACCTCTTTAAAAAAAAAATGTGTACTACCATTTTAGAATGAACTTTATGTAGAAATTTAATGTATTTTTATTAATTGACATTTCTTTTTAAATAAAGAGTAGATAACTCTTAAAAACTGCACAAAAACGACTAGCGCGGCGTTTTGCTCGGGGAGGCGCCTTAACACATTTGCTAGGCCCAGTGAAATGATTAATGGCCGAGTCCGAATTGCTCCGGGGCCTTCTGCGCCTATAGGCCGAAATTTTGAACCGCGCTCTTTACTACAATTATGGCGTAAGTCAGAAGAGCAATGGCGGCGAAAAGTCGGTTGTATTGTGTACTTTTTGTTGGTGAAAGGCGTAGGATTAATGTAAATATTACTGTTGCAAATGTGCCTCTTAAGAGGAAACGGGGGCAGAGAGCGCCGACTGAATTTTTAAAATAAAATTGCGCTGTCAACAGAGGCTTAGTGTACAAATTTGACAAATATAAATAAAAAAGGAAAACATAGGGACATAGTATATATCCTACTTTACCAGTTTATGGAATATCTTTTATATTGGCCCAATATTGGAGGAGGAAAGAGACGAGAGCCAAACCTCGAATTATGACTTTTTACTAAGGAAATTAAGTCGGCGCTCTCTGCCCATATTTTCTCTTAATGACCATTCTAGTGAGTTGGTGCTATCTTCTTCTTTTTGTGGCTCGGTATATTTAATCATACCGTTTGGGCTGTTTTTGAACATGTGTATCGCAGGAAAACGGACTTATGGGGCATACCAGACGGCCATGATTGTTCTTGATGGATGTCAAATCCTCAACTTATATTACAAATTATATTGGCAGCGGCCTATTTGGTTCGATTAAATGCTTTCCTTGCAGGCCACTGCAATTCTCGACCGTGAGGCAGGTGTTCTTTGGGCACGATCAAGTCGGTCAGTACCCTGTCATGATGCATAAGTTTTTACTTTTAACCTGATCTTTCTTGGTCAGAGGTGCATAAGGCAGCTGACAACCGACAACTGCGATGACCAACCAGTGGTGCAAGCTGTGATGATATTCATAATTTTTGGGGTTCCGTACCTCAAAAGGTAAAAAAAGGAACCCTTATAAGATCACTTTCTTGTCCGTCTGTCTGTCCGTGTGACACCACCGATTTTCTTAGGAAGGTCCACCCGACCTAGAAAGTTGAAATTTATACCAGATACTGATATGATTTATACCGGTCTTTAGTCCCTATTAGGTGTATATGTCACGGCTAATACCCGAAGTGCGGCTACACCTAGTTTTAGCCGGTTACGGTTAGGTGTAGCCACTTACTCTTGGTTAAACCTAGTACGAGCCGATTGTTTTCGGGTAAAACTAGGTCTAGCCTTCATCATGCCGGCTACAACTAGGTCCAGCCATTCCCTGTTGGATAAAACTAGATGCAAACAACTAACCTAACCTCGGGAGCTTAGGGCACCCCGACACGGACAGGTTAGGTTCGAAGGGGATGACGGGAGCTGAAGTGAGCGAGCAAAGCGAGCGAACTCAGCTCCCGTCGTCCCCTTCGTGTTAGGTTACTTTAGACCCTGCATTCAGAAATAGGAGCCCCGCGCAGCGGGGCTTCGTCGACCATGTTGCATAAACACTAAACTAAATTGCACCAATACCTAGTTCTAGCCGGAATGATATCGGATAGACCTAGTTTTATCCAACAGGGAATGGCTGGACCCAGTTGTAGCCGGCATGATGAAGGCTAGACCTAGTTTTACCCGAAAACAATCGTCTCGTACTAGGTTTAACCAAGAGTAAGTGGCTACACCTAGTTCTAACCGGCTAAAACTAGGTGTAGCCGCACTTCGGGTATTAGCCGTAACATATATAAATCAAGGTCCTGAGTCAAAACGATAAAAAGATGTAAGCAAATTTAGATTTTAGCGAAAACTTGTAAGTACTAAAATTTACCAACTTTTTATTTTTCGAAATTTTCCTTTTACTTGTGCTGTAAGATCATGCTTTTAACCAAAATTGACAATTCTAGGTCAACCGAAAGTACCCTATAGGTTTTGGGTCGAAAACCTATATGGTAGTTACCGTTGACCTAAAACCACGAAATTTGGAAAAAAAGTAAGGTCTTAGGCGCAGGCCACTTTGAAATAGCGTCTGGCGCGGACATGGCACGGGCGGTTTCCTATTCCATTCAAATTTCATACAAAATGCATGGAAATAAAGCGCAATTTGAACAGGCGCGGGCGCCGAAATGGCGCTTCGTAACCAAGTCCGAGCAACGACATACCGTGTTTCCTAAATTGCGCTTTATTTCTATGTATTTTGTATGCAATTTGAATGGAATAGGAAGCCGTCCGTGCCATGTCCGCGCCCGACGCCATTTCTATGTGGCCTGTGCGCCATACAGTACAGATAAAGGAAAAAAATCCAAAAAATAAAAAGAGTTGATTTAGGTAAATTTTGGTACTTACAAGTTTTCGCGAAAATCTAAATTTGTCCATATCTTTAAAACTTAGCTACCAATAAAAAATATACCAATTTTATTATGGCGGTATAATAGGTAGATACGGCACCCTCGGCGCACGAGTTCGACTCGCACTTGACTAGTTTTTTCTCACATATGCGGAAACCGCAATATTTGGTCGTTTCTTCGTCAATGCTCCATGACTTTAACCTCTTCCCACCGTATCTTCTCCTATCTTACACCATCCAGGCACTCATGTCCAGCGCGCCAGCTCCAATTTGCATCCAATCTACCAATGGTAACTAGATATTGTACCTGTGCTATTAGATTATTAAACGCCTTTGCTGTTATCGAGCCCCAGTAAACGCAGGGTAGTCGTCGGATGATCGGGTCCAGGTAAACTTGTTAAGTATTGAAGGCAATTGATGTGAGGGACCATTTGTGGAGAGTGTGCAGGTGAGATGAAATGGTGGAGAGGGATGGGAAATTTATGTGTGGAAGGTTGTTATTGATGTGTATCGATGGTTAGGAAAAGGAAATTATGCTGTGATTGAAACTGTTGGTTGAAAGATGGGGGAAAAGAAAGAAAGAAAATTGTGTTTATTGGCATTCAAAACAAAACCACCTTAAAATTAAACAAAATAAATAAATAAAACAATTAATGCCAAAAGGGCCCAGCTCAACATAATGTCAAATGGTAATGCACCTGACGCTGATTTTCAGCTGCAGCCCACGAGTGCCATACGCTCGAAAACACCAACACATGTACCATACTGAATTAAAGTAAAGATACAATTTTTGCGACTTTTAACAAAAATAAAAGTTGTTTGTGCCCTTTGACAAAAGAGAACAAATAAAATAAGAATTGTATTACATCATTAAAACGGGGGCAGGTCGTTGGACTAAAATAAATTAAAATACTATATTAAAGGCAAAAATGATAAAATCGATCCATGTATAAAATTGATGAAAACTGTTTAAAATTGATAAATTAGAATACAAACAGTAAAAATAGTAACAATAATAAAAAAATATAAAATTAATAAAATTTAGAAATGTATAAAGTTAATTGATACAATGCCAATATTTAGAAATGCATAGGGTACATGATATAATGAATATAACTAGTTTATAAAAAAGAAATAAAAAGATAATAACAACAAAAATATATTGTGCTTTAAATGGCTGACGTGTCAGCACGAACATCTTTAAATTCATTTTGATGATTTAATAAGAACAATTTTAATTTTAATTTGAATGTAGAACAACTTTTACTAAATTTTATTGGAGGCGGGATATTGTTCCAGCATTTGGTAGCTGCGTACCGAAAGCCGCCGACTTATGTTGGGGAATAGAAAGCTGTCTGGAACATTTTCTTCCCTCACCGATTTTGTGTCTACTAGTCCATGACAGCCTATCGTATAAGTAAGAAGGGGATTGAGACTTGATAACTCCAAAAAGTAGGGTCGCCAAGTGCAGCTTATGTCTAGCTTTCATTTTCAAAAGTAGCATTAGCTGGTCGCTGTGTTGACTTGTTCACACTCTTTCTTTCCAATCTATTTTTAGAGGTGATGACTTTCAATTGGCTGTCAGTCTCACATACTATTTGTTATTCTGGTTGTTTTAGCTGTAAGTCATCCATGATTGATAAATAAATAAATAAATTAGTCTAAGAGTTAACTTAAGTTTGGTAATGAATGATAGAAGTGTAACCACACACAAGAAAATAATTTTTACACAGCAAAAGATAGATAGAGTTAGATCAACCAAAAAAATCAATTTGCGGGTATGAATTCTAATGTGATGTTTACTAAAAATGTCCTGTCAAAGCGCTTTTGTTTGCCGACTTATTACACGGTAAACATAACTGTGCACTTGGAGTCGTTAATACTCTGAAGTTCGACTATCGCTGTTGGTGCACGAGGCGGACGCAAGGCGCTACGGGGGTAGGCGGTCGCTTGACTTACGAAGTGTACAGTTATTTTTTTCGGGTATTAACCTCAACGTCATAATATATTATATGGACTACATAAGTGGTGGCTCAGTTACGGCGTGATATTGTGGGGAAACAGCACAGATGCACCAACACTTTTCACATTGCAAAAAAGACTTATTAGAATCCTAGTAAATATAGACGATACCGATAGCTGCAAACCTCATTTCCAAGAACATAAATCACTTACCCTCCCCTGCCTATACATTCTAGAAATGTGCAAATTCGTTCGAAAAAACCATCACTTTTACACGACAAGAGAAAATATACAGTCAAGATGTACATTACTCCATAAAAATAGGTTAAATCTACCAAGCTCTAAGCTAAAAATGCACTCAACAAGTACATAACACAGTAGTAATGTCAATGAAAATATATAATAAATTACCAGAAATAATTAAAGGAGAACAAAAATTAAATTCATTCATTAATAAATTAAAACAATTTCTATTAGCTAAATGCTATTATAAAGTAAATTAATATTTAAATGATAAATTCTAAATTTAAGTAATTGCAATCTAATAAATAAATAAAAAAAATTGGAAAATTAAAATAACCAATAAAATAAAAAACGGTTAATTAAATGCTATTATATTATGTTAGTGAATATTTAAATAACAAATTTTTAATTTAACTAATTTTAATCAACTAAATACATATAAACTTTGTCAAATAAAAGTCCTCTTCCTTTCTCCTACTTTTGCAGTGCCCGACAGGGTCCACAATGGTCTAAATTTGTCCTACCATCTAAGTTCACATGTGGAAGCAATCAATGTATTGAGTATTGAAGTTACGTATCAAAGTGGAGGGCATCTATACAAAGTGGCACCAACTGAAAATCTCATTGAACTGTCGACTTCATAACACACGAACTCTGGAAATATGCTCTCAATATGCAAAGAACACAACCACATCAGACATGACCTCAACTCTCGTGGCTTGATGCCACAAATTGATTGCTGTTGCAGCAGTCAATTAGCCACGAGCCAGTCCTAGCAATGCTAGGCAATGAGCGTTAAAATAACATTTTCGTGGGTAGTTCAACATTTTGCGCGTTGACAAACGCCTGTCTGTCCAATGCTTTAATTATGGTAATGTGAATGTTCGTTGGACATACGCATAGAGCACAGAATTGTCGCGCCCGCTAGCACTAGTTACATAGAAAATATATTTGACTAGAGACGACAATTAATCTGCCTGGCCTTTTTCGTCGGCTGCCAATATAACCAGATGCAACTGAGTATTTTACTCCCTATTTGACTTCCTCAACCCAGGCACTGGATAACACAATACCCCTTGGCAAGATAAATTTCAGATTTTCTGGTACAGTACAAACATTTTCTTAATGTCTCTCGGCAAACATCGTGTTTTGTCAAACGTCGGCTTTCTATCAGTTGTCCTTTGCGCTTGATGCAGACCCTCGCTAAAATAAAAATGTTCTGTGTGCAGACCTGACGCTTTCAATCGACATGGAAGTACATAGAGTACTCTATATATTTCACACGGCAATCAAAACAAAACAACAATAAAGTACTTAGTTCTGAATTCAAATAATTATACACGATAAATCTAATAATTGGACATGGAAATTAGCATTCGTTTGTATTCGGCAATGTGATGATTGCCGAGGGACATTAAGAAAATATTTGTACTGTAGATACAAATGACAAAATGGTTTACTGTGCTTTACGAGGCGCAGAATGGTCTCGCTATGTAATAGATGTCTCGATCTACAGACCGAAACTGGCAAGCGTTGCATAAGGCGATATATACGCCCCAATGTTAACGCAGTACTGGCCGTGCGCCCGTTCGGTGCCAAAATATCAATATTGAACCTCCTTTTGAACAGCTTTGTTTGCAAAATGTTATTTGATTTACATATGCTATGTTAGTTATGAAGAAATTCCAGCCATAAATTTTTCTGTGTAAAAATATTTTTTAACATCCAAGTCGTTTTGGAGGAGTATCCAAAAGTAGCGAAAAAATAGCATGTTGTTAATTTTTTTCTAAAGCATAACTATTTGTTATACGAATAAACCATGTGTTAAAAATGATATACATGAAACAATAATATTTTTTTTTTTTTCAAACCTTTTAACTTAGCCGTTATTAAGTAGTATGCTTTAGAAAATTACCGTTTTACGGCACTAAAGTGGATTGCCGAGCAGCTGTTATTATTTAGCCACTATCACCTAGACCACTAACGACGCGCGCAATAAAGTGGAATCACTTCATCGCGCGTTGCTCAAATATTTTTTTTTACAATTTAGAAATTGTAAAAAAAAAATATTTGAGCAATTATAGATTGTGATATATCATTTGATTGATAATTTTGTTAGCTTTCAAATGATGTCATTTAAAATGAATTTTATTTGCCAACTGACTTTATAGAATAGGTCGAAGTTGTAGACCGGTTTTTCATTGACCGAATGAGTTTCCTGATGGAATGCTGTGGAAGTTCGAAGTTCCACCCTACGACTAAAGAAGTTTTCAGATGTTCTATCGACGCCGGACATCTTCCTCGTACCCGCCTTTTCAACTCACATAACAATATGTCCAATCGGATTCAAGTCAGAATTGATTGCTGGCCAGGGCCTGTCTAAGGTTTAGCTGTCACAGCCGTAGTCAGAATTGTCGTAACCGTTAATTTCTATGACTTACCGGTGACACTCACTAACACACTTGCTTTGTATAAAAAGTTATGACAATGCCGTCTCTGGCAGTGGCCGGCGAGGCGCCTCAATGCTCTGTGGGTCTGTGGACAAGCTCTATTCAGGAGCTTTTATTCGGGGACATTTTCCCGGAATTCGACTCCGGTATTTGCGTGGAATGATAATGCTGATACGAATCGTTAGTCGAGTGTGTTATGTGGTGTATAGTAGGCAGCATTTATTCTGTAGGTTTATTAGGAAAGGTTGGATGGGTTTTTATTTTGTACGTTTGTTACACTTATCTATACTAATGTTATAAAGAGGAAAGATTTGTATTTTTTAATTTTATACGTAACGAATAAATTTAAAAACTACTGGACCGATTTCAAAAATTCTTTCCCTATTGGGAAGCTACACTATTCCCGGGATGTAGTCTACTTTTTATCCCTGTATTCCCGCGGTTTCAACAACGCGGTTGAAACCGCGAGGCGTCCACTAGTTCAGTTATATAATAGTAATATTTTAAAAGGTTTTTTACTGTATTGCTTTGTGAACCTGGTTTCCTTTTGTTTTTAAAAACGTTGCCCCACACTAGGTATTTCTTCCTGTATCGTGGGTGGTTTACAAACATATAAACTCACTTACACAACACTCAGAGCCGGAAAAACTATCTGTAGGTCATACTAATATTTGTTCCGTGCGGGAATCGAACACGCGATACGCAGCGCAGCATTTATTCGCTCAACCATTGCGCCAACCGTGCGCCCCACCCTTCTGAACCCTAAACTCTATGTTCTAAGTCAATATCTCCTGTAGACTTAATCAAACAAGGGCTTCCGTTTTTGTGGTCACCAGTTGGCGCCACTGGTGAGTAAGGTCCTTTAACATTATAATTAAAATAATTTCTAATGCCGTAGAAGTGCGATTGAATATAAAATCGAGTATGCAGCAGTTTTACGCAATCCCTTTTTTCAAAAAAAAGGAGTATATAATTTTTGGAAACATAAAACACTATTAAAGCAGTGGTTGGTAAAACCTGTAAATATGTACTATCTTAATCTGCCATATTTGGAAAATGTTCTTAACAATAAACAAGTAAAAATTTTAAAAACTCCTCACACGTTTTTATTGCATGCTACATAATTTTTAGGGTTCCGTACCCAAAGGGTAAAAACGGGACCCTATTACTGAGACTTCACGATCCGTCTGTCTGTCTGTCCGTCTGTCACCAGGCTGTATCTCATGAACCGTGATAGCTAGACAGTTGAAATTTTCACAGATGATGTATTTCTATTGCCGCTATAACAACAAATACTAAAAACAGAATAAAATTAATATTTAAGGGGGGGCTCCCATACAACAAACGTAACTTTTTTGCCGTTTTTTGCTCGATATTAATAAAGGCAACAGGTAGATGCTTGAGATATTCACAGAATATTTAGTTGTATATTCACTTCAAAAAATAATTATTATTAAATTAAAATAAAATAAATTAAGGGAGGCTCCCATACAACAAACGTGATTTTTTTGCCGTTTTTTGCGTTAATGGTGCGGAACCCTTCGTGCGCGAGTCCGACTCGCACTTAGCCAGTTTTTTCTAGTAGTAGACGCGCTTCGATCGACAATCTATTATGTTATCTTGCAAAAACACCAGTATTTAAACAGTAAAATGCCCATAACTTTTGAATGGCTGAACCGATTTTCATTAAACATAGCTAGAACACTCTCGATAAAGTCACCTTTAAAACAAAAAAAAAAAGAATTCAAAATCGGTTCATCCGTTTAGGAGTTATGATCCCACAGACAGATACACCAATACACACATATACTGGTACACACATCATCTGCCTAGCCTTTTCCAACTATATTGGGGTCGGCTTCCAGTCTTACCGGATTCAGCTAAGTACCAGTGTTTTACTTGGAGCGACTGCCTATCTGACCTCCACAACCCAGCAACTGGGTAACACGGTACCTCTTGGCAAGACTGGTGTCAGATCTCAAGCTTCTGACTACCCGTAACGATTGCCAAAGATCTTCAAATGACAGCCGGGACCAACGGCTTAACGTGCTTTCCGAGGCACGGAGGAAACTCGGTAAGTTGAAATGGTCACCCATCTACGGACCGACCTCGTCAAGCGTTGCTTAAACTTGATGATCGTCCCGTGCGGCCGTTATTATTTAGCCACGAGCTCCTGGTACACACGTGAAACTTATAACACCCTTCTTTTTTCCATCGGGGATTAAAAGCAAAGAATCTATGAAATTTGATATTTTGTCTACACCAGCGCCCCTGGCGACAAATTCAAACGCGGTAGCCTTCATTTACAGTTAGAGCTTGATATTTATTGACATTAGACTAGTTTTTATTGTTGTCAAAGCGACTGTGTCGTTTGGAGTAGAGGAAGTTTCCATCAAAGGATTATGAATAAAACCTCTTCCTCATGCAAAAACACACGAAGTTCTTTAACTCTTTGAACGACTACTGCTGAAGGTATTTATGGGCCTCGTTGTAACTACATTCTACAAAACAAGCTGTAGAATATTTAATATGGTGTTTTTTTAAGTATTTATTTCTATGTTAATAAATTTATTTATTAAATTCACATAGGATCAAAGTTCTTAACAAAAGCTACATAGTATTCAAAGAGTAAAAATCTTGCCATCACTGATGTCGATAACAAAAGCTACATAGTATTCAAAGAGTAAAAATCTTGCCATCACTGATTTCGAAATGGTGTTTTTTTTCTATAAAACAGATATCCCTCTTTCCTTGATTAAATAACGAGTAAATCTGCCTCGAAAAACCACTTTAAAATCGAACCCGTACCCCGAAATGATAATACATTAAAGCCGACTTTTTGCTTTAAAAAGCCATTCAGTGCCCATGTCAAAGAGAGTCAATTTTGTTCGCCGCTCGGCCAAATAAACATGAGTCGATCAAACAGTTGGCTACTCACTGTTGTGAATTTGTGATGGACCAGAGTTAATGAAAGGTATGTGTTGTCTGTCCCAAACGTTTGTAGCTAAATCAAATGGTAGTTAAATGCATGGTCTGGTTGCTGATAGGTCAAAGGAATAACTTTGAATGCACGTGATTGTGCTGAGTATTGGCGAATTCGATTATTGGAGTTTTCACCTGTAAGTTTTCGGTACAGCTAGTAGCCTAATTGCGTAAGTGAGTTTGGCAGGGCAAAGAGAACAACTCCATGAAAGAGTATGACTCATTTCCTTAAAATTTTTCAGTATGGCGTAAATAATTTAGAAAGGGTACGTCCTCCACGATTTTTTTATCCTGGAGAAATGCTCATGCATACTGCGCTACCACGGGGAGATAGCGCAGTTATGTGGGACTCCAACCCACTAAAACTCCACGGTGTCCTCCTGTGCCGCTTATGGTGGGAACACGGGCACGCGTTAGCACTCACCGTGAACCAACCGCGGCTGTCTGGACCGGACCCTTCTCTGGGGAGTACACCCCATCACTGGTGCACCAGAACACACTGTGCGCCGTGAACACCCCAGGAACCAAACCAGCACATGGGTGCTAGATGACCCCGTATATAGCACCCTTGGTCCCCTTGTGACGGGTCAAGGTCAATAGCCCCGCCACCTACTATTTTTCGGCCGCAAGGGATAGGGAGAGCGGCCAACTCTATACCGACACTCCACCTCTCCTGCGGCCCCACTGTGTACGTCCACCACCCTATGAGTTGAATTCACATATTCTTTCCATGACCCTTCCATATTCCCTTTCTAGTGTATTACGCTGAGGCATTATTTGTATTATTTGTCCACTGCAGGACATCGGCCCAGGCGTCAACACATTGATGCGTTTCGCATCCACCGGTCTCCCGCAACCTTGACCAGGTCGTCGCTCCACCTAGAGGGAGGCCTTCCAACGCTGCGTCTTTCGGTGCGCTGTCGCCACTCCAGAACTTTTCGGACCAACGGCCATCTATTCTGCGTCACCCTACCTATGCTTGTTCTTTGCCGAATTCACTTACGCAATAAGGCTAGTGGAGTCTGAATTCGTGCCGTTGATGGTAACAGGCTAGCTTCTAAACCACTTCTAAGCTTCTAAGTCTGATTGACTTAAATCACAGTAAATGCCAGTTATGGTGAAACAAAGATTTATGTACTTGCTATAGATATACTTCTCCCCTCTCCCCTCTCTCCCTTCGGGTGATACAGACGTAATTTATTTATTAAAACTTCATGCAACATAAAAGTACATAGGCGGACTTAATGCCTGAGGCATTCTCTACCAGTCAACCATGGGCGGTGAAGAGATAGCATGGCAGGTGCATAAAAAAATAAATAATAAACACAAAATGAGTACAAAAGTATATAGTTGAAATAAAAATACATAAGTAGGTACTATCATAAATACTATATATAAAACAATATATTTATATATAAATTAATAGAAAAGCGCGTATTGAGACGACTCTGCTATTCGTTTAGAAAATATTGCCACAACTTCCGCTTAAATGCATACTGACTGGTGGCCGTCCTGATATCAAGAGGAAGCGCAATCCAGAGAAGAATGGATTGAATATGAAAGGAAGAATGAACAAAATCAGAAGTATGAGAAGGACAGAGCAAGAGAAGATTGTTAGATGAACGCAGATCCCTAGCGTGTGAAGTACTTAGGTATTGAAAGTGAGGAATTAGATAAGAAGGAGGTGTATGAGAGTTGAGTAGAGAGAAAAGCGCAGTCAAAACGCGAAAATTTCTTCTCTGCCGAATGGGCATCCATTTGAGTACAGTTCTGCAGCTCGACACATGGTCATATTCTCGGAGGTTGAATATGAGCCGGATGCAGTTGTTTAAGAGCCTATCCTGCTTATCCAGGAATACCTCGTTTAGGTCAAAGTAGCACACGTCACCATAGTCGAACAAAGGGAAAATTAAAGTCTGCACAAGCATGGTCTTCGTTTTTGCAGGTAGAAAGTTTCTCAGACGATACAGGCATCGCAAACTCCCATTGACCCTTTGACTGACACTAGAAACCTGACTTTGCCAGCTTAGCGTCGAATCAAGATGTAGACCGAGATCTCTTACACTAGGGCTTCATCCAATTCATAATTTTAGTTACAATTTAGATATACAAATATCTAAATTGTAACTAAAGTTATGAATTTAAAGTAAAACAACAATTTCGAGAACTTGTTGGTATTAAAAATGTTATAATATTCAATTCACGCCAGAACAGCTGCTTAAGTTGTTAAGCGCAAGCGCAAGTTCGATCTTGCATGGAGTACTGTTCTCATCTCTGGGTGGGACGGATCTGCTAAATACCAGCTTGATGCACTAGAGTCGATCGAAAAACGGGCCGAGAGGCTCATTGGCAATGAAGCACTGGTTAAGTCAAAACTCCAGAGCCTTGAACATCATCGCCGAGTTGCCAGCTTGTCGGTCTTTTATCGGTTACATTTCGGGAAATGTGCGATGGAATTGCATGATCTAATTCCGCCAAGCCCGTTTCATCATCGGACTACAAGACGTACCGCGATGCGTCATCGGTACATGGTGGACATCCCACCCGTATGAGTGCGTATGCACTAAACGTTTTGGAAATACTTTCATACTGCGTACAGCTAAGGAGTGGAAATCCTTGCCGGAGTCTGTTTTTCCCGATAGCTACAATCTAGAGGTCTTTAAGTCAAGAGTGAATAGGTTACTTCTAGGCAAGCGTGCTACACTTTCGACCACATCATCACTTACTATCAGGTGAGATAGTGGTCAAGCGCAAGTCTATATACGATAAAAAAATAAAAAAAAGACATGTTGACTACTCGTATTTAGTCCGTCAGTTGGATAACCTAAAAATATTGGACACGTATTTTTGATTTAACCACGTAAACAAAAAATTACGACGATACAGTGCGTTGAAATATCGTGTGACGTCACGGTGGTGCTACACTTTATACTGACAAAGTGACGTCACAAGCCCCCACTCCTGAACTTTGATGCGCTTGATCTTTGTTAATTTTTATATATTTGATAAAATAAAAAATACGGGTCCAATATTATTTGATAATCTGACTGTCGGACTAAATAGAATTTTCATTTTTCTTCTCAGGAAACATCTTGTTTGCCGTTCAGCAAAATTGGTTGCGAAGTTTATGTTCTGCTGCACTCGTTTTTGAATACGCCGTCAGAAGCTCAAAAATCTTTAAACCAATCAAATTTCAATCATCATCATCTTCATCCACTTAACCTATGCTTCTTGGAGTCGTCGCAATACGTTTGCCTCTTCCATCCTCTCCTGCCAACTGACACGCTATCATTAACATCCTTTTCTTTGATGTCATTGCACTCACAAACCTGAAATCCCAATGTCAATCAATCTATAAAATCATAGACTAGAGCATTTTACTGTTTTTAAATTTACTCGAACCACACTTCGAACATGACGCTCGATGTTTTGTTACAACCCGATTTTAAAAACCAACGAGCGTTAAGGTAACATTTTATCGAGCAAAGGCACGAGTGCGGGTGACGTGGAGTGATGTCAATAATGAATGCAAGGTACAAATAAAAAACTTTTTTGCAAAAAAAATCTACCGACTTCCAAATAAAAAACTACAAAGTGCAAAATAACTTTATTTTTGGAAGTCGGTGTCTTTCGAAGGTACTATTTTTTTCGTTATGGACACCTAAAATAAAGTTATTTTTCACTTTGTAGTTTTTTATTTGGAAGTAGAATAGAAAGGTCGGTAGAATTTTTTTGCACAATATTTTTATATTTTTCACTTTTTAGTTGTACCTACCTAATAGGCAAGTTGTTTAGTAACCTATAACGCCAGAATAGATTAACCGAATATCATGAAATTTGAACATGACCGGTGAAATAAGAGATCTGCGTACCCCTTAAGAGCGTACTGGCGTGATGTTATGTTATGAAATGGTATAAACAATGAACAGAGATGCGATTGCAGCAATCACGAGAGATTTGCCGTTATTTATTGAAGAGTTCTGTTGTATATCGCCGAAGTTCTTCATCAAATCTTCACCAAATTAAAATGGGACCAATTTCGGAACAAATTCTCGGTCCACAATTGACGGAGATATCGGCGAAAATACTCAAAAAAGAAAAAAAAACATACATAATGTCGAACATAGAACCTCCTCCTTTTTGGTAAGTCGGTTAAGAAATGTTACAGTTAAATGCTCACTCACCGTGGGCATTACGCAACATTCACAAGAACGTTACATTACATGGAAATGATCGCGGAGATGCTCTAGTATATACTCCTTTAAAAACATTCAGGAAATCACAAAAACAGAAAAAGAAAAATCTTCCACACCTAAATTCAGCACGTAAAGGAACAAACACAGAAAGTCTCAAATCGAATCACTCGGAAACCGAAAAGGTCAAATCCAGGTAAAGAATAACAATTGATCTGAGAAAGGCTTACCAATGCGTGGTCGTTAATAGGATGGGTTTACGAGCAGAACATCCCGAGTATTGATTTGTTTCAGTGTACCTTTTAGAGGAAAAAGCCTACTTTACATCCCACCCAAACGCATTAAACGTTTTGGGAATACTTTTATTGAGTGTACGGCTAAGGAGTGGAATTCACTGCCGGAGTCTGTGCCTGATTCAAACAACCCAGGAGTCTTAATCAAGAGTGAATAGTTTAGTTCTAGGTAAGCGTGCTTCATAGTTTATAGGTGAAAAGGGTGGTCAAACGAGAGCTTACCAATTAAAACTAAGCAAACCAACATATTTAGTGGCTATGCCACTAAGCCACTTTTAGGTTGTAACCGCCATATTACTTGTGCTGCAAAAATCATCGCGACAAAGATTGAATTGAAATCAATGTTTTTCTTAGGGATGTGCCAATTATATTGCACAGAAAAAACCTATCGGAGATCCGAGGTCCGCATTTGCTTTGAAGTCTGAAATCTGACAATTTCGCTTACCAAGCTCGTAAGCTACTGATAGGAAGTAGTCTTCTTTTTCTTCTTTCGTGTGAGGTGTGGCCACCTCTGGTGTCAGAGTTAATTAAGCCGCCGCTGGGAACCCCACAGGCCTCTGACTTGACTAGTAAGTAGTAATTTCGTTTAAAATACTGGTTCTCAGCTGCATCAGATTGCACAGGAACCCAACCAAGACATTGTTGGGATGAGCTAAGCAGATTCTGATTGATGTTTTTAGATGAAGTTCCTACATACATAATACCTATCCAACCAACTTCCCCAGATGAAGAGAATCAATTCATACGTTATATTTGTGAAAGTCTGGCAAACTTTATCTGTCTTTCTGTTCGTTTTTCCTTCATATTATTAAAACCAATACACATTTTGAAAATCTTAAACGTATACGTTATATAAAACATGTGGTTTTGTTATTATTTAAAAGCTGATGACCATCCGTGAAGTTTATACGCCGTACCAAGGATTTATTTTCTTTTTTAGAGATTACTTTAGATTTTTTTCTATAGAGGAACCTACAAGTAATCGTGTTTCAAAGTGTATGATTTATAGAGTGAATCCTTAAATATCTTACATATTAATTTCATAACAAAAGGTCAAGTAATAACGATGCAGGAAGGGATCATACGAACGGAATTATTCCGAAATTACGTATCGTTTCCTCGGTGGCCTAAACCAATGAACGTATTTTGGTATTGAGATCCCATCCAATATGAAACTTTCAACCGTGAAAACATATTCATCCCTTGTGATAATTTCGACTTTCACGCAGGTGAAGCCGCTGGCTAGAAGCTAGTGAAAAATAAACAAATGAAAGCAGCTATTAAAACCACAATGCCATCTGCGGCGCGCCGCCGCCGCTTACGTACTTTGTGATGCCACTAAAGTCTGCGCATTAAAACCTCTTAATACATCAAGTTTAGTAATATTGTGTCCATATCTCCATTCCAACATAGAGTATAGAAACTTCCTTAAAGTTTCATAACAAGGAGACTGACGGTATTCAAAGAGAAAATGCAAATTGTGTCACTGTTGTAGACAAGGTACCAGAGTACCAGAAGTTTTAGGGAGTTGTGTAGAACAGTTCTGTCGAAGTGTTCCGGAGTGTAGTTTGAATAATGATACAGCTACTGTAGAAGGCAAATCGATATGGGATTGGTGGTAGATAAGAGTATATTATGTGTATATCAGTTTTGCAGCAGTTTCTGAATAGTGGTGGCCCAGAGATAAAGGCCACGACTTACAAGTTGTAAGTCGTTGTTTCGAACCCAAGCAGGCGATTTACTTTGTGTAAATTATTTGATCACCACTACTCTCAAAATGTTGAAGGAGAACATCGTGAAGAAACCGGCATGTCCTAGAACCAAAAATTCGAAAACATGCGATATTCACCAAACCGCACTGGGTCTGCGTGGTGGACAACGGCCCATTTCCTCTCGCAGAGAGGAGGGCTATGTCCCAGCAGTAGGAACATTAAGAGGCTGATGATGATAATGATGTCAGTTTTGGATAAAAAAAAACAAGTATATTGGGGTCAGCTTCCAGTCTAACCTGATGCATATACCATGGAGCCACTGCCTATTTGACGTCCACAATCCAGTAGCTGGGTAAAGAGGTATCCTTGGTAACGCTGGTATCAATATTTTTTGGCTTCTGACTTAACTGTCAAAGATTTACAAATGAGAAGCCGGAATAAACGGCATAACGTGCAATCCGAATAACGGAAGCCTTTCAGTATGTCATTATAGACACCCATCTATGGACCGGCCTTGCCAAGCGTTGCTTAACCTCAAAGATCGACCCGTGCCGCTATTATTATTTAGCACAAGCATTAGATAAAATGTTAGGAAAATGGTCCTAATTTCTAACAATGATGGTAATGGTAGTAGGTACTCATGGCCAGATGTTATAATACCCAGTATGGCCATTACGGGTATTGGAGAACAGTAATAAGAAGCCCAAGGCTTAGCAACGTACATAAACGTGGAATGATTACCATAATTTTTACGTTTAGCAAAAGTATTCATAAACGGAATAGACGAAATCTCTGGTAATTCACCGTTAACGCTTATTCTGGCGCTTAAAAGGGCTATTTTTAATTGGGCTAGCCTGCCACACTTAGTTCACAACCACTGCAACCCCTGAAAACCAGAATAAATATTTTTATTTCATTTTTATTTTATTTATTTGGGAAAACAATTACACATTAAGAATTACAAAAATATAGGATATAGAAATGATACAAATGTGAAATCAACCATGTTCTCCGCAGATAACAATGAGACAATTTGGTAAATTTTAAGAATAGCGTTGTAAACAATAAATAAAAAAGAGGAATATTAATCCTAAAGTATCAACAAAACAAAACAAAACTTTATGCCTTGGCTTTATGCTCAGATCATAGAAACAACAGGAGATATGGCAAGAAGGCGTGGCGCCTGCGAACGCATCTGGCCGCTTTGAGGCCAGATACCAATTTTTGTAGTTAGTCGAACGACAACTTGCGAAGTCTTCACTGCTCGTGATTTTTGACAAAATGCCGCGTTGTTCAGTGAATGTTTGCAAAAATAACAGCTGTATTGTGAATTACATGAAAGATAGCATCTTATTTCACACGTAAGTACCAAAATATTATTGTTATTCTTATTAAACTCACTATAACATTACTTGATGGTACTAGAAACATGATGAAAAACCAAATCAAATGTTTTCATTAGGAACAAAAACCATTGCTTGCTTAGTACAAATCGACCAGTGAATCGACTGGTCTAAGAGCGCAATAGATAAGTATTTTACCGATACTCTCACTCACATGATAGTTTCGTGAAGCGGCCGCTGCCGGCTTTTGTGAGTTAGAGATGTGATGTGATGTTTGTGGTTGTCGATATTTTATACGATTCTGCTAAGTACGAATGATTATATGCATGATACAATTAATTATTGTAAAACACAATTTGTTACTACAGTGTAAGGAACTGCGCATTTTATGGCGTCATTGAGAGTTGTCGTTAAATGAAGATAATAAAAATCTATATTTATTAATTCTTTACTATAATATGTATTTACTAATAAAGTTTAAAATTTACAAACCACAAATTTTAATATAGATACAAATAACAACGCTTGTTGCAAGAAATACTGAAAATAGAAAGTACTTTTTATTGCTAATTATTAACTGAATAAATGATATTTCTTGATCGACTATCGACTGATGAGACTATTTATTCATCGACTGATGAGACTATCTTTTATTGAATAAATAGCTAATGGGAATATAGGTAACTAGTAACTTCAGAAACCGGTCATTAAATTGCTGATAAAATGTAAAAAAGTGTAGATGAAGTATTGGTTTTTACTTTATTGTGGTGCACACGGCTATTGTTGTTTATTTTTATTATACAATTTTCTTGACATATCGTTTTTTATTTATTTTATTTTCAGGACCACAAAAGATCTTTAGTACAATAATAAATAGAAGAATCGATAACTTTCCGTTTTAGTCAATCACTAGCGTCTATGTAAAATTAATGGCTTTTGCACAGCACAACGACAGCGCCAGATGTTTTTGTTTGAGTAAGTTGTACGGTGCATAGTAAATGCACGCTGCGCTTGATGGGATAAGGTTTATTATTGGTCGTGTAGTACGTTCTGATTTATGAAATGCGGGTGTGTGCGCGTCTGCGTATCTATTGCTTTTACTGAACTGCATGTGTAGTAGTTGACGAGTGGCGGGGACAAATTGGAGACATCAGGTTTCGATACATTTTAACTACGGGGCATATCTCCTGTGGCTTTATGCCATCAATAGTGCCGCATAAGTGGAACAACATTGTGACACTAGTTTTTCAATATGTTAAGTAACATGTGTCTAAACTTTCTATGCGGTAAAGCAAACAGATTCAAACTGCAGAAATTCTTAAATTATTGGCGATATCTGAAAAATACCGAGTCATTGAAGCTAGTCGAGTCCTGTGGCTTCAGATAAAAGTGTAATTTTATCACGATGGCGATGGAAATGCCAAAATATTAGAAATTGATCACGATACATTTTGATAGCACCTCATCATCATCAGTCTTTTAATGTTCCCAATGCTGGAACACAGGTCTCCTCTCTGTGAGAGAGGGAATGGGCCATAATCCACCACGCGGGCCCAGTGCGGTTTGGTGGAGATCATATGTCTTCGAATTTTTGGTTTTATGACATGCCTCACGATGTTTTCCTTCACCGTTTTTAGAGCAGTGGTAATGAAATTATTTACACAAAGTAAAGTGTCTGCCTGGGTTCGAACCCACGACCGACACGTAGGTAAGACGGAGTCGATGATAGCGCTTGGCAATCTCATATAATATTTATGACGGTTTCGTTGCTTATTACATAGAATGTCGCTTTTTTTATTAAAATCGTTTTACCTACACTAGGAATTTCTTCTGAATCGTGGGTGCCTTTATAAACATATAAACTCACATACACAAACATCCAGAGCCGGAACAACTATTTGTAGGTCATACAAATATTTGTTCCGTGCGGGAATAGAACCCGCGTCACGCAGTGCAGCATTCAATCGCTCTACCACTGCGCCAACCGTGCGCCCGAAGGTTGCTTGTCTAAGGCCTCTGCAGAAAATATTCAACTGTCTTGAATCCCGCAACCAAAAGAATATCAAAGAATTCAGAAATTAATAAATTCTACTTCCCTTCTTGGACTCTTAGACAAGTGTCATTAGAAAACAGTCAGCGATGGCAATGGTCGAAATACCGAAATGTAAGAGATTTTTGATCACGTGATATTTCGATAGCATCCTCATACATTTTTGACGTTTTTCAGGAGATATGCACAAATGAACATTTACTTGTACGGACTTCAAAACCAAAGAATTTATTTACCCAAAAAGGCTTTTTCTATCAAAGATATACGGCAAACTATCAGTTAATCTCCAAATACCGTTAACCCGTATCAGTTGGAGAATAAATAAGGAGGAACTCTCAACAGATGCATCCATAGGGAGCGGGTTGTATGTCTGTGTATGTGTGTAAGTGTGTGGAGCCAATCTTTATGTACGTCTCGCTTCAGGGACTAGATTTATAGGCGGGCGAGAGACGTCGAATTGTTAGGTGAGGCCTAGTGGAAGCGAGTAATGGAAAAGATTTTTTGATCGTGTGGCTTTTCGCACGTGCAATTCTCTGTTATGTAGTATACTGTTTTAGAAAAATGTTATACATACGAGTATAAAAGCATTTAATATATCTCAATTATGTCGGGGTCGGCTTCTGTCTAACCAGTTGCCAGTATTTCACACGGAGCGATTGTCTATCTGCCTGTACCTCCACAACCCAGAAGCGGGGAACACGATACCCCTGGGCAAGACTGGTGTCAGTATTACAGGCTTCTGATAAATACTCGTGACGACTGTCAAACAAATGACAGCTGCACTTTCCGAGGCACGGCGGAGTCTCGGTTACCCACGAGGTCCTATTTTTTTGCGTGGCGAAATGCTCATGCATACCCAAGCAACACATAAGCCAGATAACAGAATATAAGTGTACTAATAAGCAGTTTAAAGCTTTATTACAAAGTTACTAAAGCTTACGGGACAGAATTATGCTGTATTGAATGGTTTTTGGGCTATTATTACTCTTTCAGCTTAATCATACTGATTTACTTTTTTCAAGCTTAATATTGATCATGAACAGAACTATTAAAGATACGCTATTCAGTTTATGACATCCGAGACCACTGAATGCTGCATAATAGCTGAATTGATAGCAATTATCTGCATAACTTTGGTATCAATTTTCATTATACTGCTTGATGCTGAATAACCTATTTTCTGTTCTCTTCAAGCTGTATTGCACTTCAATCATAAGCACTTATTCAGTAGCTGAATATTTGAGGTTTATTTTGTTTTTTTTAAAGCAGAAGGCTTTATAATTGAACATGAGTAAGCTCTTTCAACTTACTTAAAGCGCTTACGGCACTATAAAGCTAATAGCTTTAATAAATATGAAATGAAGATAACTGGATATTGAAGAGTCAAAAGGAAACCATGACAAAATGTCGCCGTGTTAAAATATAAACAAACACGTCTTCAATACATGGAAAAACAGGCAAATAATGGGATGAATAAAACTGCGTTTGAAATGAAACTGCGTTCAATTAATTTTGTTTTTATTGTTTTTGCACACTGAAATTCACAAAAGCATTGAAAATTTTTACTCGTCATACCTAGTCTATTATAAAACCATTTTTTAACTCTTGAATGGTAGCATTATCTTGTGGCGCTTAAAAAAATTACAGTAAAGATATATGTATGTTCACAATAAAGTTACATGCGCAGTAATATTTCACTTGCCTTTAACATGAACACACAAAAAAGTTTACTTATAAAAATTCAATAAATACTCATGGCAGATTATGATGTGTTGATAAGAATCACAAATGGTGAAATGATAACTATATTTTTTTTACATCTCCATAAAAGTACAAAAATAATCTAAATACTGAATAATGACTGACTAACTAAATTTGCACAGTTTTAACTGGTTAAAACTGTTGTAATAGCTGTTAAAAAGGTAGATCAGCGATTATACAAACAATATTACGCTTGTTGTACATTTATTCAGGTACTATGTTGCAATTATATTGCTATTATACAAATTAAAGCACTTTATTTTGTGGCCAAATTGCTTGAATAACATCTGTGTAAGCGCTTATCCAGACATTAACCAGTCAACTATGTCAGCTTGAAGTTTACAGAAACGCTTTTATACAATGATTATTCAGCCAATCTGTGTTGCTTGGGTACTGCGCTACCACGGGGAGATAGTGTAGTAATGTGGGACTCTAATCCACTAAAACTCCACGGTGTCCTCATGTGCCGCTTATGGCGGGAACAGGGGCACGCGTAAGCACTCATCCGCGAACTCGCCGAGGCTGTCCGTCACTGGACTCTCCTATGGGGAGTACCCCCCATCACCGGCGCACCAGAACTCATTGCACGCCGTGACCACCCAGGGACCAAACCAGCACATGGGCGCCAGACGACCCTGTGTATGGTCCCTTGGTCCCTCTGTGACGGGTCAGGTCAGTGGCCCCGCCACCTACCACTTTTCGGCCGCAGCGGTTAGAGAGAGCGGCCAACGCTATACCGACACTTCTCCATCCCTGCGGCCCCACACCGTCCGACATCAGACGGTGCCGACCCCGTCCAGGCCATGGAACAACCGCCTCTCTCACCGCGGCCTCCAACACTGAGCCGCCGCGATGCCTCCCACAAGACATCGCAGCCCGCTTTAGTTGCGATGTCGCCCAAGCGGCGTTGTGTGTGTGACAACTCCTCGGGTTCCTCTTCGCTTCACCATGGGTGACCAAGTCACGGCTACAGAGCCCCCCGCCTCGAAAATGCGGCAATCTACTGGGGGGGGGGGGGACCCACGAGGTTTTGCCCAAACACAAAAACCAATATAGGAAAAACATACTATTGCATGCCCATAAAATAATGCTCGTCCCCGGCCCGCTATCATAAGCTCCACACCCATATCCACACGTGCGACGAAAACGACACCGCAGGTGACTGTTGTTGTATAATTTACGACATCAATTCCCGAACTCACACGCACCGTGCGTTGCGTGCAAAATCTCACTGTTTTACGTACAAGGGCTTTATACGCCGTTTCGTGTTAGATTTCTCACTGTTATACGTACAAGGGCTTTGTACGCCATTTTGCGTTAGATGAAACTGTCGTATGTTTGGGTGGTTTAAGAAGACATATAGCCTGGCATTCGTGGTCGTCAGTTGTTTTCAAGCTTGAACGGGTGTGTGGTTTGTGTTTCAAGAGATATGTTTTCAATTTCTGGGTGTTAATTTGGGAAAGAAAACGGTTTATCTATCTATAATGAAAAGAAAGAAAGAAAAAGTATTATTTGCGCAGGGTATGACGCATTTCATAAAAAGTTAATTAAAAAGATCAAAAAACCCGACTGTTTAAAAATCAAAATAAAACAGAAAATCATGCTGTGCAGTCGGAGGATACATCTGGATTTTTTGTAGAGTCGGGATTTTTGATCTTTTTAATTAACTTTTTTTTATTTACAACTTTTTAGATATTTTTATTTTAGAATTAGGTACATTTAAACATATATGTGTTATATATTTTTAACTCACTTCTTAAAACCCTTTATTTTGATGCCCCAAACGATGGGACCGGAAGAAAAAAAAAATCCCCCATAAAATGGCGCCCAAAATCCGCCATTTTTCTTTTCCAATTTGAATGTAGCCAGTGACACTCGCAGGGTTAAGACGAATCGATTGACATAAGAATCATCAAAATCGGCCAACGCGTTTGGTCTCTAGAACGCCACATAGGAACAAACATACATACATACATAGACTGATAAACACATTACCCTCCTTCGACAGTCCAAATTTTTATAGAAATATAGAATCATTACTAGTGTGTGTTCAATTTATATTTTAACCCAAAATCATAATAAACTTATTAGGGCGGAATATAATAGTTTTCCGCATAGCGCATGCGGGCGACTATTATAGTACTTTCAGAAGTTTTGAAAACTGGGCCATAATTTAAAAGACTGAAGGGGTATATAAATATAAAAAAAAAACTTTATTTGAGACCTTAACAGTCCATAAGTTGTTAGTGGTTTGTAACAGATGCTACGTTAGTGTTATTAGTAGGTACTTAAATCATACAAAAAACACAACAACAACAACAAGATACATGTTTTTTTTTTGATAGGCTCACGCTTGACCACTATCTCACTTGATGGTAAGCGATGATGTGGTCGACGGTGTAACACGCTTGCCTAGAAGAAACTTATACATACTTAAATTTATAAAATATATTGCAATATAGTATATAGAATTAATACTATACGAACTACGCCGCAGTTGTACTAACTGCGGCGTAGGTCGGCAAAATTGCAGCCAAAATAAATTGCCTACACAAAAACCTCACTCTTCAAAGGTCACATAGCACAGCACTTTCTCCACCTTTGAAATAACAGAAAAAAAAAACGATTCTCTATAATCCTCCTCCATTTCTCATTGCCACGCCAGGGGTACGCAATCTAAGGCAATTTCCCCTAATATACCAAACCTTTTCTTTACAGACGTATCGTTATCCCAGCAATATGTCGGGACCGCAATTTATACAGGGATTTGGTGATCGGGTTATGACGTCAGAGCTCGTCAGAGGTCGCACACTTTTGACATGACATGTGTTTCAGAGTTTTTAGAGCCTCGTAAAGAAGAAGGGCTAACGAGAGAAAAAGTTGACAGTCCAAGATTTGTTGGATTAAAAAAAACCGGCTAAGTGCGTCGTTGCATAATAATGCGGACTAAGAAGAGGGTTTTTCGTTATAACATGAACATTAAAATGGTTTCAGCGGCTCACAACGTTTAAAAACGGGCCCACATAGGACGATGGCAACTGAAGAAGGAGTTATAAAATCCAACTTCACAAGTGAAGTTCGAAAAAATATTATCTATTTGAGTACCACCGCGGGTTGAGGCAAGCTTTTGTAGTTAAGATTTATAACTACCGTCACTTAATAATTTGAATACTATTGCTGTTACGGAGATGGTCTTAGTTAAAATCTCCAAATATTTACAAACCGATAACAAATATTTTAGAATGTGTATTTTCATTTAAAAATCATTTTTATTATGGATGATTTCATTTATGTGTATTTTTACATGGTTCATAAGAATTTAGCTGATGACAGTACGTTATATTTACTGGAAGAGACAAAAGACAAATATAAATAGAGATAAATAATACCTTAGAAAAAATTATTAAATTTTTATTTTCATAATTTTCCCGGCGCAAAGGTGCCCATAACGCTTGCTGCATTGCCGCGTTGGATGGCAATGGCCAACCTTTGAACCAAGAACGAGCCGGAGCAAGAACCCCCGTTTTTTCACAGAGCTTGTGTCCTATCTCGCTAGTGAGCTTCTTGGTCTCAGTGCCTCAACTGCCCGTGGTCTCAACGGCAATGGGCACAAAATGGTAACGGTTTACCAACTGTGCGTACTTCACCCTCTTCCCCTCAGCGGCATCTTCTGCTGCTGCTGATGGTGAGAGGACGGTGCGACTAAGGTGGCTGGCGGCTACAGTGCTGACACAAGTTGCGTCCCATATTAAGCACTTACCGTTCTTCCAAGGCACCAGGGTCAGCCCGTCCGGCCTCCTGCCGTCAGCCTCGAAAAATGTTTTTAACAGACCCGTAATATTTTTGAATGGCTTATCCAACTATACCACACACCATAAGATGGACAAGGAAAAAAAAACATCGTCACTTTAGGAGGTATCCGAAATAATGTTTTTTCTTGATTTTATTTTACCACTTTGTCGGATTTATTAATATGTATATGTTACGGCTAAAGGTCGGTGTGAACGTAAACTTAAGATTAGCCGGCTAAACTTAGGTTTATCTTCGAGAAGCAGCTAAAGTTCGATAACATGTTAGTTTGCGTCGTGATATTCCATCTTTAGCCGGTTAATGTGCACATTAACCGAAACGAAACGGCTAAAAATGTATTCGATAGGCGCGCCGGGCCGGCGGAAGGCTTGAGGGGGCGCGGGCGGTGGGGAGACAACACGCGTGCACGTGGCAATGTTTTGGTTTAGTATTGCGTCTATCCGATATCATTCCGGCTAGAACTAGGTATTGGTGCAATTTAGTTTAGTGTTTATGCAACATGGTCGACGAAGCCCCGCTGCGCGGGGCTCCTATTTCTGAATGCAGGGTCTAAAGTAACCTAACACGAAGGGGACGACGGGAGCTGAGTTCGCTCGCTTTGCTCGCTCACTTCAGCTCCCGTCATCCCCTTCGAACCTAACCTGTCCGTGTCGGGGTGCCCTAAGCTCCCGAGGTTAGGTTAGGTTAGTTGTTTGCATCTAGTTTACAGAAAATTCTGTAATGACCAAATAGTTACTTTTTATTTTATTTTAATGATTAGGTTGATATTGTTTTAAGTAATTAAGAAGAAGTTTATTTTGTAATTTTAAATACCTACAGAAGATTCTGTAATGACCAAATGGTTCCTTATTATTTTATTTTAATGATTAGGTTAATATTGTTTTAACGACGACACGTTTGGTCTAGTGGTTAGTAACGCTAGTCACAAGACCAAGCGGTCGCGGGTTCGAATCCCGCTAGGGGCAGATGTTTGTGTGATGAGCACGAATATTTGTACCCGAGTCATGGATGTTCAAAAAAAAAAAAAAACTAATTAAAATTTTGTAATTGTAATAATTGTTACTTTGAATACCTACATAGTACATAAAAGTATGTGTAATGAAAGTGATTATTTTTTAATAAAGTTTTCGTGTCAAAATAGTAAACATTATTACATTGTTTCCTTTTCCATTTCCTTCTACATTTTTAGCCAAGGACCTGCAGCTACACCTAAGTTTAGCCGGCTAAAGATAGAACAAACTAACATTAACATTTCGTCGAAGATAAACCTAGGTTTAGCCGGCTAATCTTAAGTTTAGGTTCACACCTACCTTTAGCCGTAACATATATATCCATGCCAAATTATCGCTTTCTAGTACTAGTTGTTAGTTTTGAGCTAAGCTGCTGAAGGACAGACGGACATAGCGAAACTATAAGGGTTCCTTGTTGACTTCGGAACCCTAAAAAAGCTAAGGGTGAGTATAGACTAGAGCATTTACTTGTAACAGAACATCTAGCATTCGCTGTTTTTAAATACACACTATGAACATGACACTCGATGTTTTGTTACAACCTGATTTTAAAAACCAATAACGTTTTGGTGTAACATTTTATCGAGCAAAGGCATGAGCGTGGTTGACGTGAAGTGAGGTCAATATAGAATGCAAGGTACAAAGAAATTCAGTATTCATGCTCTTCAATACAATTAAAGAAACACGTATTTCAGGATTTTTGGAATTTCATCCCTTACAGGGGTAAAAAAGGATTTTAAAGTTTGAATGAAAAATAAATTGTTCATTACCAAAATTAATTGAAATTTAGTCATTCTGCTCTTCAACACAATTAAAGACACAAGTATTTTAGGATTTTCGAATAACATCCCTTAAAACGGTAAAAAGGGATGTTAAAGTTTGTATAGAAACTAAATTGTTTAATATCAAAATTACTTGGAATTCAGTATTTATGCTCTTCAATACAATTAAAGAAACACTTATTGAAGGCTTTTTTGAATTTCATTATTTAAAGGGGTAAAAAGGGGTGGTAAAGTTTGTATAAAAACTAAATTGTTTATTAACAAAATTACTTGTAATTTAGTATTTATGCTCTTCAATACAAATAAAGAAACACGTATTTAAGGCTTTTTTAATTTCATCCCTAAAAGGTGTAAAAAGGGGCGTTAAAGTTTGTATGAAAACTAAATTGTTTATTATCAAACTTACTTGAAATTTGGTATTGCCGCTCTTCTATACAATTAAATACACAATAATTTAAGGGTTATTTGAATTTAATCCCTTAAAGGGATAAAACGGGGTTTTAAGGTTTTTGTGAATGATTACTGTATGTGCTCGGGGGGAAACAGTTTTCATAACTCGAGTACCACTGATACCCTCTGACTATGTCTTTGAATGTAAATGATTACAATTCCTCTTAAGGTCTGCTTTGCAATGGCCATAAATAAATCTCAAGGTCAGTCATTAAGGGTGGCGGCAAGATTGCTTCCGACACGGGCAATTTCACGTTGCCTGTCCCAGAGTCAGCACTAGCAGCCTGGTCATTTTGGCATCGAAAAAACACCAATGTGATATACAAAGAAGAGTTTGATTAAATTCTAACTTCTTGATGACGACTTTGTTAGTGTAAGCTAATTGGAGTACCCATATCTAGAATGTACAGGATGGCGCAAAACTCATTACTCTATCGGAAGATGCTTTAATTTTTGTAAATGGCGGAAAATATCAATTCTGCTTCGATATTTGTGAAGTAAACAAATGCAAAACATAGCTGGTAACCTCCAAGCGGGTGTAACCTATGCCATTCTAATATTTTTTTCTTTCTTTTCTTTTTATATGTCGACCGCGAGGAAGACAAGTTTTCATCGAAAATCATCATGAGCAAGCTCTGTGAATATTTGATTAAGCAAAATTATCACCTCTGTTGACCGAAAAGCCGCTTATAAGACATCCACTCACTTTTTACGCTGGAGGCGTCATCGGGCCGCCAAACCACTAATGTGGTCGACGAGGTCACAGAGTCATGATCAACATATTTCTCTATCCTTAAAAGCAATAAATTTGAACAAGAGTACATAATGGTTCCATGGTTCCAGGATAATGCAACGGCGCTTACTGCACGAGCCGCTACCGAAATTCTGAGGGTGGCATTACCCGGACTTGCACTGGCCAGTAAGATCGCCTGATGTAACTGTTCCAGACTTCTTTGTGTGGGTTTTTTTAAGTCACGAGTCAACGAAACAAGCCTCAGACTCTTGAAGCCCTTAAAGATAATATCTGCCGGAAGTTCTGGCAAGAGTGATGGCAAATGCCATAAACGGGCCCGAATGTTTATCAATTCTGACGAAACGACGGCCACTTAGCCGTATCATTTTCTCGACTAAATGGAAAATAAATTAAGACACCAAATAAATATTATCCAAAAGCAGAAAAATATAATTTTTGATACATAAAAGAAAGCCAAAGAACATCTGGTGATAACTTTTTCGACATCCTGTATTCATTTTCTATCGTGTCGGTAGTAGGATTCAGAAATTGAAAGCAAAGTGGTCTTCCAACATTTGTATCTCCCGGTGGAAATCGATCCTACGAGGCCTCCGGAATGAAAGTCTAAAATAGCTCTAGCTATTAGAACAGGAAGGCAGTGCAGTTTATGCTCATTTTAGTAATTTTATATCAATATACACCAAATTTTTATAATTCGATAAAATAATAATGTTGAGCAAATTTGTGGTTTACGCAAACAAAGACGCGGGCGGAAAACTATGTTTAGATAATAATTTGCAATAGCCCACCAGAACTGAAAAAAAAACCTAACAGCCAATATCGTGTAGGCCACGCAGGCGAAGCTGCGGGCGGAAAGCTAGTTAACCATATAAGTCCAGGTTTATTCCGCACAATGTTTTCCTTCACCGTTGCCTGTGGTGTCCAAGATAAACTTAGAAAGTACATATGAATTTGAAAAAGTCAGATTGGCAAGTACCAATGTGACGTCATTGCTACTTGCCAATCTGACTGATGAATCATGAGATACAGCCTGGTGACAGACAGACTTCACCAGGCGGAGTCTTAGTAATAGGGTCCTGTTTTTACCCTTTGGGTACGGAACCCTAAAAACAAACAAGAACAGAGAGCAGATCAAACGATGATGCTTCAAAGTTAATTAAAATGCACGCAACAACGCACAATCAACTTCTGATCCGTCAAACTGATATGTGAAAACAGCTATCAGCGTTCTGATGAGATTGTTTGTTTGTGCATGTTTGAATTTTAATGGATAAGGAAAATACACGATGGCTGTTCATTCTTTGGTAATATTTCAGGGGGTAAAAGTACTTGTGAATATGAACATCTTTTACTAATAACTGGCTGCTTAAAACCAACCACTCGCTGCTCTATACCCGCTAGCATGAATAATAGCCTCTCCGGAGTTTCGGCCACTAGTGTTGGGTATTTCAGCACGTGTGCTAGCGCACTTGTAGTGACTCACTTCGGTAGAAAGAGTCACTCGCTCTTATTATTTTGATGTGCTAGCACAGTAGCACACACCACAGAATCCACAGATTTAACAGATTAGCTACACAGTGCGACCACAGAACAACAAAGCAAGTTAACACTTGTTAGTTTTGAGAATGAGTTCGAGTCAATGTTATTCATCGTTGTAAATATTTCATGTGCTGTGTGCCTGTTTATTCGTCACATAACTTTTCTCTTGCCCTCGTCCTCTCAGGTGTGCTTGACGACATAGCGGGTCGCGACACACCTCGCTCGCACACACCAGACCTCCCTCATTCAGAGGCCTCCGCCCGCCACCGCCGCCTCGCCTCATTCGTGGTAGCACAGTGTGGTACCACACTTAGTTAAAAGAGTGCCTCGCACGATCCTAATTTTAAAAGAGTGTACTACATAGCACTATCGGCCACTGTAGAGTTCGTACTTAGGCAAATGAAAGGCGTGAGTCGATAGCAAGCGTATAATAAAAAACTGACGTTGATGTGTGTCACCTTATATACTACTGAATGATAATTCCCAAATGTGGGTAATCTATTATACTACAGAGAAGTTGCCTGAACCTCTGAAAAGCACAAACAGGAGACCGACAAACAACACAAACTGTACAATATGAAACCAAAAAGGCGTTTATTGAGTCCTACCTACCTTAAGTCTACTAAAGTAATGAACGACAACAATCCTAGCGAAGCACGCAAGAAACTATGGCTTCTCAAATACCCCCCCAACAGACAGTGTTGAGCCTGCAGAAAAGCTCCTAGCGGGCCATAAATTTCCATGGCCCACCTAGAAATCTCTAAAGCGGCTGCGAAGTCAGGTGAGTCACTAGGCATAACCTGGTCATATGGGGGGTACTCCGATCAGCCACAGTATGACTGCTGCGGAACTACCCCAAGACGATGCCCCATTTCCTGTCCTTGCTTTCTGTGCACCAACACCTGCACCATGCCAGATCTTTGCGAGACCAGCGCCAAGGCCATCGATGTGGCTGAGTACTGGTCGAAAAAAAACTAAACTCTGAAATAAGTAAAAAAAAACCGCCCAAGTGCGTGTAGGACTTCGCACATTTAGGGTTTCGTACCAAAGAAAAAATCTAATTTATCAATATATTGGTATTTGTTAGTAAAGTATACGTAATTACAAACATTATCACCAAATTTCAAGTTAGTAGGTCAATGGGAAGTTATAAAATTCTTCGGAACAAAATTGAGTGACAGCAGACGGACAGACAGATGGACACGTGAATGACAGCAATAGGGCTCCGTTTGTACCCATCGAGTACGGAACCCTAAAAAACAAGAGATCGAGAGAGTACATTTAAGTTCGCATAACTTGAAATGATTTTATTTCGCTATTCCTTTAAGTTGTTCATATTTTATTAAGTTGTTGATATTCATAGTTTCACCCCCTGCAGGCTTCTGGCTAAATTTTCTTTTTCGCAAGAGGTTGCAAGTAGTGGTATTGAACAAATGCAGTCACCATTTTTTTTTATCCCAATTTATAGTCGTCATCTCTGTAGTCGAGGCCTCTCTCGTCATAATTATCATCTTCATGTATCATCATACAGTCCATCCATAGTGTCATTGCTCTTCTGCAGGACCTACGGAAGATTAGTTATAACAAGAGATGCATTGCAGTAACACCGCATTGAAAAAAAAAAACGAATAAGTTTTGTAACTTTGCTTAACTTAGCAAAGTTACAAAACTTATTCGTTATTTAGACACGAGCTCCTCTACTTTGATAAGTAGAGGAGCTCGTGTCTAAATAACAACAGCCGCACGGGTCGATCATCAAGGTTAAGAAACGCTTGACGAGGTCGTTCCGTGGATGGGTGACCATTTCAACATACCGAGTTTCCTCCGTGCCTCGGAAAGCACGTTAAGCCGTTGGTCCCGGCTGTCATTTGAAGATCTTTGACAGTCGTTACAAGTAGTCAGAAGCTTGAGATCTGACACCAGTCTTGCCAAGGGGTACCATGTTATCCAGTTACTGGGTTGTGGAGGTCAGATAGGCAGTCGCTCCATGTAAAACGCTGGTACTTAGCTGAATCCGGTAAGACTGGAAGCCGACCCCAATATAGTTGGGAAAAGGCTAGGCAGATGATGAACTTTGCTAAGTAGATAAATTTAGTTATTATAGAATAAACTTTAATTAAATAATACAAAACCACTTAACTACCAGATATGAAAAACTTTACTTTGTTGTTAGTTAGACCCAGAATTCGTAACCAGCAACCAAACCTTCGGTGCGAAACGTAATAAAATAAGAACAGAAATCAATTCCAATTAGCAATGCACGTATAAACCTATCCATTCCATATCAGAACTAAGCCACGCATGAAACGAAATCGGCTTGATTTTTAACGATTGTCAAAACTGGAATTTAGAGCTGCATACATTCGGCAGTAATTGAAGTCCTGATTTAAATAAAGAGCGGCTTTTGTCGGATTACTGGTTGCTGAATGGATACTTTATTTTAAATTAAAATATCGAGACAGATGAATGAGGTTTTCTGGCAAATAAATAAAATGCAGCTTTAAATTTTATCCATTCAATTTGAAGTTATCTGTTTAAGTGACCTTTGGCATCCGTTCAGAATCATTATTTACTCTCGCATTTGTGTAAATTGGTGGCCACATTGATTGTGGTTACAATTTACATTTTAGGTTTCCAATTTATTTAGACATCGATAGCCAGAATGGTACTGTTGATAATATGTTATTTAGATGACAAACGAGTATTTTTTTTCAATCTATCAATCAATCATTTATTTTGTAAAACATAGGTATGGTTACAGTTGGTATATTATTATAATATGTGCACTATGTTTTGCCAATATCTGGCGTACAAAGTTAACATAAGCAAGCAACAATAAATAATAAATAAAATAATACAATTAAGGTGGGATGTCAATAGATTATATTTAAAAATAAATCAATTTAAAATATTTCAATTACGTAAACAGGTCATTACAATTTTAGATTTCCCTTTGGTAATAATGGGAACTACTGGACTTCTTAAAGAAATCGTTTTTTTTTGTTCTGTGATTTGAACCGTTCGCCTACTGAATGATTATGAATGAGTAATAAGTGAACTATGTAGCTTTAATGGGAATGGAATTTAAAGGGGCACACTAGCGAACTTAGCGCCCCAAGACTACCTTACCTGCTTGTGGTGCATCCTGGTGTATAACAAACAAGGTTTACGAGGGACTCGCAGCTAAATGGCGCAGACAGGTTATAGGCAGCAGCAACATCAGTGAGAGAAGCTGTGATCTGTGATCGTTGAGCTTGCATGGTGATTTTGGCAAAACCTCCATTGGTAAGTCAAAAACCGAAATTATTGCGTTCGTCTACTGAGATCCAGCAATGGAATGCTGTAAGCTGATGATGATGGTGTAGCTTTAATTGCATAAACTAAATCATCAATATCATCTGCGTAGCCTTGCCGGGTTTCTGCAAGTGGTTATGATAGAGTCATCTTTTAGTGTAACTGGATACAGCATTATACCAGTATTTTACAATGAGCGACTAAAAATAAACAAGCATTCAAAATAAACAGACCGTTTTAACATTATCACAGTTATAAAAATGCCACATTTAACGCATATCTGAGCCGAAATCCGTCCCAGTTTCCTGCAGTGTTTCCACAGAATAGAGAGTTACAGAAGGTTGGCTTCATACAACGAACGAGAATTCAAACACACATAGACGCACATTACTTACAGCGCTTGCAAGCGCATTTGGACTTTATTTGTTTAAAGGTGAGTATTAAGGTGCTCCCTCACCTGGAGCATTCGCCTTCAATATAACATTTCAGATTCGATATTGAGCATTACATTACAATACTGCCTCCCTGACTGACGAGCATTCGCCTGTAATGTAACATTAAATTCGATTTTGTGCATTTAGTTGAAATGTCAGACGAAGCGGTCGTTGATGTTACAAGTTGCATCAAAATATTACACATTATGTTAAAAGTTGCATCAAAATATAACACATTGTACCATCAAGTTGCGCACTGTAATGCTCGGTTCTCTTCACTCACCAATGTAATGCACGAATCTGTAACATTACAGGTTGCGCACTGTAATGCTCGATTCTCCTCCCTAACTGATGTAATGCTCGACTCTGTAATGTTATATTACAGGCGAATGCTCCAAGTGAGGCAGCACCTTTAGACTAGAGCATTTACTTGTACAGAACGGCGAGCATTCGCACTTTTTAACTGCACTTCGAATGTGGTAGATATCCACGTGGATGCTCTAGTTTATACTCTCCTTTAGATCACCGTACGAACGCTTCCATGTGTGGTTGTCTTCTAAACCAACTAAATGCAGCAGATTAACAGATTTTTACGAGGAGTGATTGTTAATCTGAATTCCACAATTTAGTAAATGCGTAACATGATACGTATTGGCAAGACTGGCTGGTAAAATGTTCAGGTATCTAACTAACCGTAACGCAGTCAAAGATTTACAAATGCAAATCGAGACCAATACGACTCAATGTCTAGCTCCCTAACTCTTCGAATTGGGGAGAACGACCCCGACAAGCGTGGCATAGTTTAGACTTAGAAGATCGATGTTATTATTTGCAAAGGCGTACTATGGGTGCAAGCCTCTCATCGCTCCTTGCAGTGATCCGCCCTTCTGTACCAATTTAGTGGTGTCACGTAATAACGGTTACACACAGAGTTTCATCAGCGGTCACATAAATATTCTTTATTATCGTCCCCCGAAGTGAGATCCGGACAAATGACGGACAACTAGGACACGGACATTCATGATTTAGGACATTCACGGTTTGGGAAATTCCGTTTTCGGGATGTTTATGTGGACCACTTAAGTTTATGGTGATAATGTTTCGACAGTTTGCAGCTGAGATAACGATTCCAATTTCGTTATTGAAGTGAAAATTTCATTAGCAGCGTTGAGCGATTTGGAAGGGGTAAAACTTATGTGTTCGAACACATAAGCTTCTGTATTACTGTAATTTGTCATCTCTTAAGAGATAGAGGTAGCCTATTCTTTATCACGGTTCCAGTATTTTACCTACAAAACTTACTGTCTCACTTTTGACGTGACAACGTCTAATAAATCGATGAACGCCGGCTGCACGCACGAAAAAGGATGACTCAATGTAACGTTACGTTCAATGTAACGTTACGCTCATTGTAACGTTATAATCGTAACGTTACAATGACGTTAATTGTATCGTTAAGTATGCAATCATTTCATCAATGTTGTGTTATGACGTTGTCACGTTAAACTATAGTCCGTAAACCGACTTTACAGACAACCAATTTTTTAGTTTTCCTGCAAAACCTTCTTAAACTAGCTTTAAACCACATCCAAAGCCCTCCACGAACGCCGGTTCCTGACAACAGAGTGACTCTAGAACACAACTCGTGATTTATTGCAGTTATGTATTACTTCCTACACTGAGTTTAGCTCCTATAGAACTGTCAACTGCTCAGAACAGGACTTGACTTCTAAAAGCGTTTCACAGTTTGTGGCTTCATTTTTACCCCCGACGGAAAAAGAGGTGTTTGTGTTTTTGTGTCTGTCTGCGGCAAAATAGCTCCAATACGGATGAACCGATTTTGATTTCGGTTTTTGTTTGAAAGGTGACTTTAACGAGAGTGTTCTTGGCTATGTTTGATGAAAACCGGTTCAGCCTTTCAACAATTATTGGCTTTTTACTGTTTGAATCGGGCTGTTTCCGCAAGATATCGTGTCATAATTACGTGTTCAATATAAATTGTCGATCGAAGCGTGTAGATAAATGTATGTAGTTTAAAAATAATGAAATAAAACAACTGTCGGGGGTTTTTTAATTTTTACTTGTTATTCAGGTATATTGAAAGGTCTCGACTGATGAAGTCCACGCTCCGTCCAGCACATATCCAGGTCCAAAACCCCGAGAACTTTCAGCTCGAACTCCAGAATCGTTTCGAGTGCCTAGGGAGCTCCGTGGACGATTAAAGCCATGGGTTCGTGGAAGCTGTCCATACGGTCGGGTCTAAGTTTTTCAAGACCCGCCGTACAGATAGGAACAAAAGGCTCTCTGATCCAACTCTCAAGCTCATGGAGGAGAGGCGTGAGATGATCTTGCAGTCTTCAGACGATGCGTTGAAATACCGGCAGCTAAATAGACGGATCTCAAAGTCCTTGAAAAGCGACCTCCGCCGCTTTAATACCGAGCGTATCAAAGACGCGATTGAGCGGAATAAGGGCTCCAAGGTCTTTGCAAGAGATCTGTCTATTAGGCAGAGCCAGCTCACGAAACTGAAGACCGATGATGGCAGGATCGTTTCCGTCAAACCGGAGCTTCTGAGGGAGATCGAGAGATTCTATGGGCAGTTGTACACGTCAACCAGTAAACCCGTCGCGAATCTAGCGAATGACCCTAGAGCTAGATTGACCCGACACTATACCGAAGACATTCCCAACGTCAGCCTGTATGAGATTAGGATGGCTCTGAAACAGCTTAAGAACAACAAGGCACCGGGGGAAAACGGAATTACGGCCGAACTCCTGAAGGCGGGTGGAAAACTAATACTTAAAGCCCTTCAGACGCTGTTTAGTTCCGTCATACTCGAAGGGAAAACGCCACAAGCATGGTGCCGGGGTGTGGTGGTACTCTTCTTCAAGAAGGGTGACAATACCCTACTGAAGAACTATAGGCCCATCACACTTCTTAGCCATGTATACAAGCTGTTTTCAAGAGTCATCACGAATCGTCTCGCGCGCAGGTTTGACGATTTCCAGCCTCCCGAACAAGCCGGATTTCGTAAAGGCTTTAGCACCGTAGACCACATACATACGCTGCGGCAGGTTATACAGAAGACTGAAGAGTACAACCTGCCTCTCTGTTTGGCGTTTGTGGGCTACGAGAAAGCCTTCGATTCGATCGAGACTTGGGCTGTACTACAGTCTCTACAACGGTGCCAAATTGACTACAGGTACATCGAAGTGTTGAAGTGTTTGTACAAAAACGCCACCATGTCAGTTCGACTTCAGGATCAGACCTCGGAACCAGTCCGTCTGCAGCGAGGTGTGAGACAGGGAGACGTCATATCTCAGAAGCTGTTTACCGCTGCACTGGAGGATGTCTTTAAGGTTCTGGACTGGAGAGGGCTAGGCATCAACGTCAATGGCGAGTACATCACTCACCTTCGGTTTGCCGACGATATAGTGGTTATGGCTGAGACCATGGAGGACCTCAGTACAATGCTCGATGACCTCAGTAGAGCTTCCGAAAGAGTGGGTCTTAGGATGAACATGGACAAAACCAAGGTGATGTTGAATGCCCATGTTACACCCACTCCTATCAAGGTCGGAGACTCTACACTCGAAGTTGTGGACGACTATGTCTACCTGGGACAAACGTTCCAGTTGGGTAGGGCCAACTTCGAGAAAGAGGTCAACCGTCGAATCTGACTCGGCTGGGCAGCGTTCGGGAAGTTGCGCGGTATCTTCTCGTCCAACTTATCACAGTGTCTCAAGACGAAAGTCTATGACCAGTGTATGTTGTCAGTGATGACATATGGCTCTGAGACGTGGTCGCTTACAATGGGCCTCATCAGAAAGCTTAAAGTCACCCAAAGGGCAATGGAGAGGGCTATGCTCGGAGTTTCCTTGCGTGATCGAATCAGAAATTTAGAGATCCGCAAGAGAACCAGGGTAACCGAAATAGCCCGAAGAATTGCCAAACTTAAGTGGCAGTGGGCAGGGCACATTGCTCGCAGAACGGATGGCCGATGGGGCAGAAAGGTTCTGGAGTGGCGACCGCGAACCGGAAGACGTTGCGTTGGAAGGCCTCTCACCAGGTGGACCGATGACCTGGTGAAGGTTGCGGTGATCCGCTGGTTGCGGGACGCACGAGACCGGTCAATGTGGCGACGCTTGGGGGAGGCCTATGTCCAGTAGTGGACGTCTTTCGGCTGATATGATGATTCAGAATGCTGGTTTTTATATAAACAAAATAAATATAAGTTTAATCAGCTGACGGCACATTTCAACAATGGAACTGAACGTTTCAGCCGCGTTCAAGACTTGACAGTGTCAATTTTACGTTACAATAATGACATTGATAGCCCTTGAATGTTCATTGGTGAAATTCGCTCTGAAACAAATTTCTTACATCTGATACACACTCAGTGTTTCTCTATTTGTAGGGAGTAGGCATATCCAATTTTGAACCATATAACCGCAAAGTTGGTTAGACACTTCATGAATACCTATTTATTACTCAACTGTACGACGCAAAGTAGGGTAATGTGTTTACAGTCTATGTATGTATGTTTGCTCTTATGTGGCGTTCTAGAGACCAAACGTGTAGACGATTTTGATGATTCTTGCGTTACTGGCTACATTCAAATTGAAAGAAAAGGATCCCATTTTTTATTCTTCCAAACCTATCGTTGGGTATCAAAATGAAGGGTTTTAAGAGTTGATCACAACAATATTATATGAATAGGTATATGTTGAAAAGTAATTCGAAAAAAAAAGTACTTACCTAAAAAGTTGAAAAAAAAGCTTTTGTAAAAAATCAAAAAACCCGAAACTTCTAAATACGAAGAAAATCATGCTGTGCAGTCGGAGGATACTATCGCTAGCTGACTGACCAAACTCATAATTACGTATCCTCCAACTGCACAGCTTAATTTTCTTTATTCGCTTCGGCTTTTTGATTGTTTTAATTTTATGTTATAATTGTTTCCGTGCGAAAAAGAGCTAGATTCCCAGATTTCAGCTGGAACTAAACAGGTTAATCAAAATTACCTTAGAAGATAATGATACTGCCTCGATGGTCTAGCAGTCACAAGCGCTATTTAATTGCTGATCATAATGTTCTGCGTGGGATAGGAGTTTTTGGGTATTTCCATCTTATATTTTTTAGTAGCAGGCCGAAGTCTGGCTTTGGTTCTACCACTTTTGCTCGTACATGGGTCTTAAAAATAAAGGTTGGAATGTGGTAAATCCTCATATAGGTAGACAGGTACTCTGCTTAATCGTTCGAAGAATAAAGGACTAGTGTTGTAGTGTGTTCTGTTGCAGTAAGTTGACCATGTCGTAACTAATGTCGCCTGTCCTCCAGCAAAGCCCTTAATAATCAAACAGCCTATCAATATAATACAATATAGTACAATACTGCAGCGGCCAGCAAAAGAGGCATTGATGGACGAATGTGTAAATGTGGGCCGAGGCGAAGCCGAGGCACACATACGTAAGTCCATCAATGCCTAGTTGTGGCCAAGGCTTGTATAGAGCTTTTCTCAAATAATGCGCGGCAATTAAAACTAAGTAGCAGATAGAACTCATTTTTTCAAATACAATTACTTTTCGAAATCAATGACGAACAACAATGTTCCCTTGTTAACGTGTTTATTATTTTTCTATATACAGCTTTCTATATGCAAGGCAGTTCGAATTTTAAATAAAACCTTTGATAAGTCACCTCCTTGGTTGCCATGTTTCGGAGTAAAAGATCGTTCCATTTTTAAATTGCTCGACAGATATGAGTTTAGAAAATTTATTTGGCCGCTAGAGTGCGCGCAAGATAAGTCTGCGCGCGACGGGTGGCGTGCTTAATGTTGCCAGCATAACTGATCTTGTTTCCTTCATTTAATCAATAGTTATTTTACATAACTCGAAACTTAAAGTAATTTAAGTTAAGTACTAGTAATTACTAGCTGTTTCTACTTGCATAGAATATGAGGAAAAAAGCTTCATGAAATTATTGTAAATCTTTTATTGAATACTTATTAGTACCTTCTGTTAAATTTGGTCTAATAATGGTCCATCAGTGGCTAATACTACTAAAACTCTTTTCAATTTCTTCATCAACAATTTTTGAAGAAGCTGCTGACACATAAGCCTCTTCAGTTATTTGGGTGAAGGTGCAAAATAACAATGATGCATTATATTACATGATGCCAATCCTTCGGCACCGGTAGTACGAAAATTTAGGGAAATTTTATTATAATGGGTATACCATTAAGAGTTACCTGTCAAATAAGAAACGCGGGCTCTATCTTTGTAAAACGGTACCGTAGGCCTGTTATTGTCTTGTTCACTTCAAGAAAACATTTCTGCCAGCACTTTAAATTACTATTGGCATAATGATGGCGATTATTTACATCGTAAAACGAATAAAAACACGGAATACAACACACTCTCTTGACACCTGACATAAATGACAGACGATTAGTTCCAATTTTCGCCGCGCGCAGACTTATCTTGCGCGCACTCTAAACACGACAGATATAGATTTTCATATAATTTTTGCCGGCCGCTGCTCGCATGTATATGGCCATTACAGCAATTGCGATTTATCTCGACGAATGTTGTCAAAATAATGCTCAAATTTCCAAGCATGTTTGAGAAAACACCATTAATGTAATTGATTAAAATCCACGCCAGACTTCCATTTTTACACTGAATTGGTAAAAATAATGTGTCGGTTATAAATCTCTAGCGACTGAAGCGAACATTATCGGTAGCGTGTGATATATGAATACTTCCATTCCATTGCTGCATTTGTTAGAAAAAAACGTGCAATGGAATGCTGGCACGGAGCAGTGGAATGCGCTGTAGTGATGTTATACATTTTGTGGTTCGGTGCTTAAAATTAAACACCGGTAGTACTTAGGTACTTATTACTGGCTGTGCCTACGATTCTGCAAAGGTATGAGTCCCTAATTCGTTTTCTGGAATGATAAACATTGTTGGTGAGTTATTCGCCAGATATCAAGCTAGAAGAACAGACCACAGCAAAAGAGTGGAATTCCCTGCAGAAGTCTGTATTTCCTGATAGCTACAACCTGGGAGTCTTTAAGTCAAGAGTGAATAGGGTTTTTCTAGGCAAGCGTGCTTCACCGTCGACACATCATCTCTTACTATCAGGTGAGATAGTGATACACATAGCTTCGTTTTCAGACTTACGAAATGCGTTTGAAGCATTCAATTTTCTATCATAATGATAATTCTATGCCAAGCTTGGATTTTATAGCATTTTGAGTATCCAATACGGCCGTGTATTCCCAATCGTCCCACTGACTATATTGGTGGGACGATCGGGAACAATTTCTTATTTGATTCCCTATGATCTCGCGATTTTAACTTCAATGCATAATATAGTGGGACGCGTGGCACTAATGTAGAAAAAAATTGTGGCGTCTGAAAGACCCTTATAGTCCTTACTATAATACATGAATTATTTATTTTCCAAATATAAATAAGTTAATGGTCACCATGTTAAAGGAGAAGTGCGTTCACAATAAAACGATTCCGGAAACTGATCGTATGCTAAGGAGGCGAAAAACCAATTCCCTTAAACAATACTGGTTGAAACCAGGCCGTTGACAGGTTTGAGTAGTCCTCCGAACAAATAGAAAAACGAAATTAATAACGAGGACAAAAGCCTGAAAATTAATTTGATTTGGAGCCTCCTAGTATTTAATTAAAGACAAAAGACAAAGATATTTTATTTCAAGTAGGCCACCAAGCGGCACTTTTGAACGTTACATTTTACAAATAATAATAGTTGATTCTACCGTGCATTCGGCAAGTAGCTTGTAATGGACAAGAATGCACAAGAAACTCCATACTTACTCTTTTAAAAAAAAACTTTTTACAATATTTAGGTACATAAGTACATACCTTGATGAATGAAATTGAGTTTATACAATACAAATATATTTATACAGTCTTCAGAAGTTCCAACAATAATTCAAAACAATAATGTTCTGCATATCACTTGTTTTTGCGCCCTAGTGGCTGTGGAGCAGGACTAGCATTTAGCCAAGCATTTTTATCATTGATGTAATCCCCCAACTTATAATATGCCAGCCTGCATAGTGTGCGTTTTATACAAGTTTTAAACTTCGTCTCATTCAGTTCAAGAATGTGGGGAGGAATTTTATTGTAACATTTTGTACAGTACCCCATGAAAGATGAGGCTACTATAGCCAGTCTGAAACCTGGTTGAACTAATTGGTCCCTATTTCTAGTAACATAATTATGTCTGTCGCCGTTTTTACTAAAAAGATGTAAATTCTTTCTTACGTACATGATGTTTTCATAAATATATTGACAAGGAACCGTCATGCATATGCATATGTCATAGATTACCCGAATACCATGAATCTTGAACATAACCGGTGAAATGATAGTGTACCCAGGTGAACTGTACAAATCTGCATACCCCTTTAGAGCGTACTAGCATGATGTTATGTTATGAAATGGTATATTCAATAAACAGACATGCGATTGCAGCAATCCCGAGTGATTTGCCGTCATTTATTAAATCGTTATATTGTATATATCCAAAGTCCTTCATCAAGTCATTACCAAATTAAAATGGGATCAATTTCGGAACATACACTTTCAAACAAAAAAAGAATTTTCAAAATCGGTCCACAATTGATGGGGAAATCGGTGAACATACACAAAAAAAAAGAAAAAATAAACAAACATAAAGTCCTCCTTTTAAGGTAAGTCGGTTAAAAATAACTGACGATGCACAAATCCTACATCACGTTATTAAAGTTTTCCACACGATTTGAATATATACAACAACCCGACAATAACCACACCACCACCACCACCAGATACCAGACACAACATCCAATAGAGTTATTAGCCGAGATCTTTTTCGCAACTTTACAAGCGGGTGGTTTTCCAAATGGCAAGTCACAAAAACTTATATCTGTCTAAACTACCAACCTAAACTTATATCGATCTAAAAGGTTTTGAGCTAAAATTGAAAAGGCCTCTGTTATGTCACTACAGATCCAAATATATTGTTCTACCAGGAACACACTTGTAGTTTGCGAACTAATCGTTTTGTCAGCCGACATCGAAACGAACAGCCAGAGATGGATTTAGAACAGGGATTCCCAAACTATTTTCGGGAAGGGACCCCTTTTCCAAAATTAACTGATACCTGAGACCTCCACGGCCAAATTTCTTAAAAAAATCCGCTTATTGACTTGCCGAGTTTTTCATCTTCTACGAACTTGTGCACGCTTATCGACTTGATGAGTTTTTCAAAAGTACAACAATGATATTTCCTACTAAAATATTAGTCATTCTTATAACAACTTGGTACACGTAACACAACTTATACAGTATCTTGAAAGTTTCAAATAAGAACTTGTGTTAATTAATATGGGTCGATTTTTAGACTTCGTCGAACCCCAAAATCAGTTTTCGTTTATGTCGACCCCTGGGAAACCGATATCTTCCACTTTGGGAATCCCTGATTTAGAGGAATAATTTTTTTTTTTGCTTCACAGATAGAAAAGTTTGAGCGAGATAGATAAGTTTTTACACAAAAATACCCACCAACGGCCGCGAAAACCGACTTGAGAAGTCGGACACACAGCTATTGAAAAATTTTACCCGTCTTAAGAAGTCGAGAACACAGTCGACTGGCAGACATTAATAAACACTCAATTATTGGGTGTATGAATAGTGTAATAGTCAATGCATCATTATGTACAATAGGCCAATCGGACGCTGACTTTTTAACGCATAGTGACCGTGAGTAAATCTCTAGATTATTTAAGCCACCTATTGACGTCTGGGAGGAACTTTTATCCGAATGGCAATGTATGTGGGATAATTCCATCAAGGGCCAACACCTCCACCAATTCTTTCCATCCGTTCGCGTGCGGCAGGCCAGGACGTGGCTGGAGGTGGATCACTGGCATGGCATGGAGTTGACATCCAGTCTCAACTTCGGCGCCTCCATCGAGTACAAAGCCCAAATTGCGGCAAAGAAACTGGGCGTCCTAAACAGAGTGAAGCGATACTTTATGCCTGGACAGCTATTAACTCTTTACAAAGCGCAAGTCCGATCCTGCATTGCAGCCACCTCTGGGATGGCTCAGCTAAATATCAGCTTGCCGCGCTTGACTCGGTGGAACGCAGAGGTAAGAGACTAATTGGCGACGTCAAACTGGTGGATGCCAAGCTTCACAGCTTAGCTCATCGCCGTAAGGTTGCCTGCTTGTCGGTATTCTACAGACTGTATTTTGGCGAGTGTGCTCATGAACTCCACGACCTCATCCCACCGGCCCTCTTCTACCATCGGACATCTAGACGCAGTGCAAGTTACCATCCTCACCTAGTTGCTATTCCACCAATTCGCACCAAGCGCTTCCAAACATCCTTCATAATGCGCACAGCAAAAGAGTGGAACTCACTGCCTGCGTCTGTGTTTTCGAACGCATACAACCCGAATCTCTTCAAAGTTAGAGTGAAAAGGCTACTTCTGGGTAAGCTCACTCCATCGTCGACTTTGTCTCTGTCACCTCTGACCTAGACTAGAGTCAAGAGCAAACCCATCTCAAATAAAAAAATAAAAAAACTGTGTTGCCCAATTTCTCACAGGGCTCTCTTTTTTTTTTCTAACGGAGACGAAGATAACAACCCCGTCGGACGTGGCGTACCTCAACTACCCGGGTTACTCTCTTGAACACAAATTCAAGAAGCAAGCTGGGGTCTGTGTGTACGTCCGCGATGACATTTGTTGTCGTCGTCTCCGTTGCTTTGAGAAATCGGGCTTTTCTGCCATATGGCTACTTGTGGACACTGGCGTGGAGAAGTCTCTTTACATCGGCGTCTACCGATCGCACTCAGGTGACCAGGAGACGACAGCGCTTTTTAATTGCCTCGTGGAGTCGGCTGACATAGCCCAGCAACGGTACCCAACAGCGAAGCTTAATTTTCTGGGGGACTTTAACGCCCATCATAAAGAATGGTTGTACCCATACCGGAAAACTGACCATGCCGGGTTAGAGGCGCGCAAGTTTTCTCTATCCCTAGATCTAACCCAGCTGGTGAATGTGGCAACGCGGGTACCGGATGTTGACGGCCATACACCCAACTGCTTAGATCTTCTACTGACAACTGATCCGGACAGTCATTCGGTGTCGGTCTCAGCCCCGCTGGGATCGTCTGACCACTGTCTGGTGAAATCCGTTTCGACTTGCTCCCCTCCAGATGAGAGCCCTAGAGGCACGAGGCGAGTATGGCGATACGAGTCAGCAGACTGGGACGAGATGCGGCACTTTTTTGCGTCTTATCCTTGGCGGCATGTGTGCTTCTCCTCGGGTAGCCCCTCGAGCTGTGCAGACGCGGTTGCGGATGTGATTCGGCAGGGAATGGAATATTTCATTCCATTCTCCGACATTCCGCTCGGTCACAAATCCCGACCTTGGTATAATGCAGAATGCGCCCATGCTGAGGCCCGAAAAGAGTCTGCTTACCACGCCTGGGTCGGGGCCCGCGACCGCAAAGTTAGAGCGCGTAGGGTTCGCGCGAGGAAGAGAGCCTTTAATTCTGCCGCCAAGTTCTGCAAGCGGGTTCTGCGTCGGGCACGTTTTGACCATATTGGACGTATTGGGGCCAAGCTGGCATCGCACCCTCCGGGTAGTAAACAGTTTTGGTCCCTGTCTAAAGCGGTTGAAACGAATTTCTGTCGACCCACTTTACCTCCGATGCTGAAACCTGATGGGTCGCTGGCTCACTCTGCAAGTGACAAAGCAAATTTATTTGCATCTCTTTTTGCTAGCAATTCACGTCTGGACGCTGGCTCCAAGCAACCACCTACTGTACCTCATTGTGACTCTTCGATGCCGGAGATCGCTGTGCACACGAAAGAAGTCCGGAGAGTATTGTGCAGTCTAGACGTGAACAAGGCCAGCGGACCTGACGGCATTCCAGCGAGAGTGCTGAGGCAGTGTGCGCCAGAACTGTCTCCTGTGTTGACTCGCTTGTTCCGCCTCTCTCTTGTAAAAGGGACGGTGCCGAAATCCTGGAAGCTTGCAAATGTGCAACCAGTGCCCAAAAAAGGCAACCGTGCAGACCCTGCCAATTACCGTCCGATCGCCATTACCTCTATTCTGTGCAAAGTTATGGAAAGGGTACTGAACAGAAAGTTGCTGACCTACCTTGAAGACAACAATCTCCTCAGTGACCGTCAATATGGCTTTCGCCGGGGACGGTCAACTGGCGATCTTCTTGTGTATGTCACGCACTGCTGGGGCGAAGCCATCGAGAGACACGGCGAAGCACTTGCTGTATCGCTTGATATCTCGAAGGCCTTCGACAGGGTCTGGCACGCGAGTCTGCTCAGTAAGCTTCCTGCTTATGGCATCCCCGCTGGTTTTTGTAGCTGGATATCAGACTTCCTTAGCGAACGGTCGATCCGAGTAGTCATTGACGGCTGCTCCTCAGACCTTATGGCTATTGATGCCGGAGTTCCTCAGGGGTCTGTTCTCTCTGCAACTCTTTTCCTGCTGCACATCAATGACCTACTTCAGCCTGGTATTGTTGGGTACGCAGATGACAGTACTGTTTCAGTGAGATACTTGTCCAGCGCAAAAACCAGCATGGATGAAGTTCGTTCCTTGAGGGAGGCTATGGTTGAGCGGACAGATTTGACCTTAAGCCTTGTCTCCCAGTGGGGTGATGACAATCTGGTCTCTTTTAACGCCACCAAAACACAGGCGTGTCTTTTTACCGCCAAAAGGAGTCTGTTCGATCAAACGCCTACTTTTCGGGGTGCGTCTGTTCCTGTGACTGATCGGCTCGAGCTCTTAGGCATGGAGTTGACATCCAGTCTCAACTTTGGCTCCTCCATTGAGAACAAAGCCCAAATCGCGGCCAAAAAACTGGGCATCCTAAATAAAGTGAAGCGATACTTTACGCCTGGACAGCTTTTAACCCTATACAAAGCACAAGTCCGATCCTGCATGGAGTATTGCAGCCACCTTTGGGATGGTTCAGCTAAGTATCAGCTTGCCGCGCTTGACTCAGTGGAACGCAGAGCCAAGAGGCTCATTGGCAACGTGGAACTGGTGGACGCCAAGCTTCACAGCTTGGCTCATCGCCGCAAAGTTGCCTGCTTGTCGGTCTTCTACAGACTGTACTTCGGTGAGTGTGCTCAGGAACTCCACGACCTCATCCCACCAGCCCCCTTCTACCATCGGACATCTAGACGCACTGCAAGTTATCATCCTTACCTTGTTGCCATTCCACCAATTCGAACCAAGCGCTTCCAAACATCCTTTATAATGCGCACAGCGAATGAGTGGAACTCACTGCCTGCGTCTGTGTTTCCGAACGCATTCAACCCGAATCTCTTCAAAGTTAGAGTGAACAGGCTACTTCTGGGTAAGCTCACTCCATCGTAGACTCTGTCTCTGTCACCTATGACCTAGACTAGAGTCAAGAGCAAACCCATTACAAATAAATAAAAAAAAAAAAAGGGCATAGTAACTTTAAAAGTAAATTATTTTCCTTCAAGCTCGTTGCCTAGCCTTTATGTCAGTGTTCTACATCTGACTGCGAATATGTACAATCTGCACATCATATCTTATGGGAGTGTATTCTTTTGCAGAATGAACGCAATATTATGTTGAATAATGTACAGGCTGCATCAGGAGTTGTTTACTATACGGACCTTGTGGAAACTAGAACAAATTTCCGTGCGTTCAAGCGTTTTTGCCATACCTATTATTGGAATCAAATGTAACAGCTCACAATGTTAGGACCCATTAACATTACCTAATCCTATTTTTTATCCGTGGTGCTAGGCAACTGGGCTTATCCCAGTTGTAAACGACCCTTTGTGCCTATTGGCCTTGTTTGTTCTGTCTCCTGCTTGGTATGGAGGGAAGTGGAAATTTATATTTTTTCCTACTCCTCCGTTATTCTTTTCTGATTAATTTCGTTGCGGGATCCAAGACAGTTAAATTCATTCTCCAGGACTTCGTCGAGATTCATTGCCTCAGCGCTTTTCTGGCGGTCGCCACTGTTGATTCTGGCTTTCAGGAGTTGCAGTGGTTTGGGAATAGTGCGATGGGATGTACAAAAAAAAAAGGAGACCGAGGTTATAATCCATTTCATGATTGGCTTGCGGCTAAGCTGTCAATACGAAGATGTATGGTAGCAAGACCTGTAGGTATTGGCAACACAACACTGATAAGGTAGGGATTCCGAAAGACAATATTTTTATTCCAATCTAACTTTTACTTTTACCAGCAAATAACTGGCTCATTGAAAAAAAAAATACATTTCTCATACAGATAAGGGACAACGGGTACAGGCACATATTATCAAGATTTTTGATTAAGGCAGGTTTGTAATAACCTTACCTACTAGAGACTAAAGAGTTCATGTTTTCTCACGATTTCTTCCATCTTTCATGTCCAAGATAAACTTACAAAGCAAATATAGGGGGCACCTTAAGGGTACATTAGTCGGTTAAAATGCATTTTATATCAACCGACAACAAGTGCGGAAGAGATAGATGCTGTGATGAGCAGTAGGAAGCTAGTTCGCGTACGAATAAACACTTTTGCAAATTTGTACCGGATAATGATTTAGGACGAAACCAAGCGCGCGAAATTTTATAAACAGACCTTTGGGAGTCTGGATATAATGAAAAAATGACTAAATGTATCTATTCAAAATAAAATTATTTGCATTGTTGAACTACTAATCTATGACTGTATGGAGGCCGTTTTGCAATTTTCCGTCTTCTTATGGTATTTATTCGCGCCCAAAAATGCGTTAAAATTAGTGTCGAAATGTGGACGCTCATAACTTTCAAATATTTACTTTTTCACTTTTTTGTTTCCATACAGGGCTAGATAATGATGAGACAAATTGATATCACTTTTTATTTTGAACGTACATTGTCAAACACTGGAATAATCCCTAGACTACGTTTGTATGGAAGAATTTTCGACTAGTGTAACCTTAAGGTCTTTCAGTGAATAGTTCACTTTTAGGCAAACATGCTTTACCTTCGACCACACCATCGCTTACCATCAGATGAGACAGTGGTCAAACGCGAGAAAAATATTTTGATAATGTCACATTAGTACTTCTCTGAATATAATAAAATCATCATCAATATCATCAATCTGTAGAAAAGTCGTTTTTGTACATCGAAAATATTTCCAAAAAAAATAGTCAGGGTGTTAAATGATACCAACAGAACCCATTTCCAGCATTTTTGGATTGTTTGTCTGTTTATACGTGTACGAAACCAATGTAGATAAGATTTATACATAAAAATTCTGCGTAACATGAAGTATTACTAAGTTTTTGTTTCATCGCAATCGGTTCACTCTATCAAAAGTTAGATGAATTTAAAGTGTTCCAGAAGTAAAATTATCACAACACACGCAATTCAGATACTCGGACAGTTGAACTCGATATTCGATAGGTGGCGCTGTGCATCTGAAGTCATCTGCATGGCGGTGTTTAGATTCTCCGCGAAAGAATGATGATCCTAGAAAAAAAATTGTAGGTAGGTATATAGGGTAGGCAGGAAAGTAAGTAGAGTAGGGTAGGCAGTCAGTTAACGGGAGCGAAGCCGCGGGTATATCTAGTAAAATAATAAGTTGGTCATACTCATATTACGTTTCTCTTCTCATTTATTATTAGAATTAGTCAATAAATCAATTACTTTCTAATAAGTTCTAAGTAATAAACAAATATTCAACCTGGCATTTTCAGAAATCACAGCAAAGATTGTTAATTAAATTTCACAGGTCCGTAATTAAACACAAATGAGAAAAATAATATGTTCCAATAAATTAACAGCTATTTATAATACCGGAAATTTTCTTAAAAGGTCTCTGCTTTGGATTCTTAATTGCTTCATTAGAGGAAATATTTGAATTATCGGATTTCCTGTTTTGACAAACATGTCAGGAAAGTCTTTTGATAGGTAAGTTGGTAAAAACAAATACTTTGGTTTTTAAATATATTGCGTTATGTCAATAGTATACTATACATGTAATATTATACATGTCGGGTTTAGTCAATAGTACGCACGTCAAAACAATACGCAAGCACGCCGCTGGCGGCAAATCAAGAACAACTACGCATTGGCGCCCTTTTTCTAACCACTTGCGTGGTGGGGACAGCAGAATATGGCAGTTGAGTATAGAATAATTTGTGTGATTTCATTTTCGCGATTGTACCCACCGACCTGCCCACACACGATGTCTTAACCTAAGGGAATACATCCTGAATTCCCGATGGTTTGCAACTGTCGGCCATCCTTGATGCGACACACACAGTAATATAATATTTGGTATTAAAATGAAATAAACGAACTACTTATATTTATAGATAAAACTAGCTTAAGCCATCGGCGCCGCCGCCGCCTACTTGAAATTCGGGAACTGTCTCAAAAGAAAATATTGTAAATCCTGGATCAATCTGCCTAGCCTTTTCCCAACTATATTGTGGTCGGCTTCCAGTCTAACCGGATTCAGCTAAGTACCAGTGTTTTTACATGGAGCGACTGCCTATCTGACCTCCACAACCCAGTAACTGGATAACACGGTACCCCATTGGCTAGACTGGTGTCAGATCTCAAGCTGCTGACTACTCGTAACGACTGACAAAGATCTTCAAATGACAGCCGGGACCAACGGCTTAACGTGCTTTCCGAGGCACGGAGGAAGCTCGGTATGTTGAAATGGTCACCCATCCACGGACCGACCTCGTCAAGCGTTGCTTAACCTTGAAGATCGACCCGTGCGGCTGTTATTATTTAACCACGAGCTCTGTAAATCCTGGATACTATGTGTAAATCCAGACCGTTCCATTGATTCCATTGATGTATGATTGAATTACAAACATCAAACATACAGATAGCCACGTTTTGAAAATTGAGGGTTTATTTTAAAATTTTCAGACACGTATTAACGGACGAATAAATAAATGGTAGTTAACATACTTTCTACGTCGACGATCTTCTTAGATTTTCACGACTATACTTTTATGTCGCCAAGTATTAAAGATACTCACGCTCTTGGTTTCGACATCATCATAATTTTGGGTGGTTTATTTTTATCTTACTGTATTTATTTTATGTTCTTTGTATTTATTTTTACATATACAACAAATTTGATTTCCGTACGTCACGTCCTAGGCTTCTCCACGGCCCAGCATTATGCTGAGAGGAAGCCTTCTTGCCACAATCACGACATGCATCTGCCTGGCATCTTTTTCACCCTATTTCTTTTTTGTTTTACGCAAATTTTTTTAATCAATTATTTGTTTATTTACATATGTACATTATTATTTACAAACTAAAATAAGAATAAATATATGTACAATTACGGGGCGTCAAAAAATTCTTCTACATCACTGTCAACAGGAAAAGTGCCTAGAAGGCTGGCAGCATTGCCACGTTGGATGGCAATGCTGATTCTTGGGCCAAAAAAAAGGCCAGCCCTCTGGTCTCGTGAAGAGTCTACCAACCGCTAGGAGATATCCCGAAATAATAGGTGTGCACTCGGACCCCATGGCCCTAGTGTTTCAACCCCAAACGGCTCAAACACATTATAACCAATTAAGTTGTTGTTTTTGCGCCGTTTGGGCACCAAAATTTAGGTAGTATTAATGTTATTATTGTTTTATTTAGTAACTTACTTTAAGTACTTGTAATACTACTGCTAAGGGTTTAGCATAAGCATGTCTTTATATTGTATGTCGTTTTGTGACACACTGTTTCTTTCTTTCTTTCTGTACAAAAGCTGTCAAACCGCAATTTTTATCAGGATTAAAGTAATCTGAGGATTTAAAAATCGGTCTAAATTAGGATTAGTAAGGAAGTAGGATGAATCAACTTCAAACTGCTTAGCAGGACGAATTAATGCCAACTACTGAAGGAAGATTTTATTTTACCTTTATAAAAAAGTGAATATTAAATTCCATTCTTAAGTCGAACAAGTCCGCCCCTGCATACGGTCAGACAAAAAGTCACGCACGATTAACTTTTACATATCTAATAGTTTCTCCAACGATACTTTTCTATTGTTTACCCGGAGACATCTTTGTTCGGTACAGTTGGGAAAAAAAGGGTCCGGCTGCCAATGCCTTTACGTTTTATTGTATTTGTCGGGTTCTCTTTATCAGTAAAATAATATTGTTTTTGCTGAAGTTACAGAAAAATAAAAGGACTTGTTTTCTTTCTTGAAATATCTGTTTTTTGTTCTGTGGAAAGTTTTGATAAATGGTGACTCAGTACCAAACTGGCTTTCTGAAAATAATTGATTCAAGAGCTACAATCCATTTAGTATTTTCTGAAATATAATTTCATTTCTCTATCATTAAAATTTTAAACATTTTATTTGTAAAACAAAGGTTTTAATATGTACATACTTAAACACTATACAAAAGTAAACTTTACAAAATTATACTTATACTATATACAAAAGAAAGGTACACTTGGCGTCGAAGTACTCCTCCACATCGCTGTCATCCGAGAACGTGCCCAGAAGTCTGGCAGCATTGCCACGTTGAATGGCAATGCTGATTCTTTGCGCAAAGAAAGAGCCAGCCCTCTGGTCACGCACAGTGTCGATCAGTCGGCGAGAGATTTCCTTAAAAAGGAGACGTGCACTCGGGCCCCATGACCCAAGCGTTTCGACCCCAAACGGCTCAAAACTGTAATTACCAATTATGATATTAAAATGTTATTATATTATTATCATTAAAATAATAAATTGTACACAGTTTTTCCGTAAATAGATTTCCATTTTCCCAACTTTAAATGTTAACTCAAGACTACAAAAAAATGTTAATTCAAAAAAAAAATTTTAGTTCGCTTCTTAAGCAGTCGGATTTTTGTTTTTTGAATTAACTTTTAAGCTATTGCATAGCATTTAACGTGGGCTTTGAGCGCGGAGACCGAATCAAGAAATTCCGTAACGAAAATAAAACCCCCGAAGCTCGCACAGATCGAGACTAGCTGCTCCGAAATCGGACGAATACGTAAGCAGCTGTTTGTGAGAAAGTATATAGGTGTCCCCAAGCTGCTCCGAAATCGGACGAATACAAGCAATGGATTCCGAGTGTGTGAGCGGGTGAGGGGGGAGGGGCAGGAGGGGTTTGTTGCGCGATTTTATAGAAGTTTCATTTTGATATTTTTAGACTGAAGTAAAAAAAAATGCGGGGGAAGGTAACGAGTTGAGAGGGGGGAGGTTATGCTATCTTGTTCTCCGGCCTGAAGTGATGCGTGGCAGGGGGGAGTGGTTTTTTCTCAGAATTGAGCTAGCTCCAACCGTTTCCAAGATATGGAGCTTTTTAGTTTTTATGATTTGGTCGCCGGTTCGTACTTAGTGGCGGCTCGAGGTCGGTTCTCGTAAAGTGTCGCCTCGAGTCAGCCTGTGATGGAGGATTGTGTTCGTCTGGCGTTAAATAATATTGGTGTTCAAAGAAAGTGACCTTATGTCACTACGAATAAGGGTCACTTTTGCGTAGCAATTAAAAGCAGCCTTATGGCAGTGATAATAAGGATCACTCAGAAATGGTGCCGCGTTTACCAGTTCGGAGGTTCAGTTTCGCTTGACAAGGAAGTTTTAATAATTTAATTTTATTGATGGCTAAAAATTACGTGTATGTTAAAATTTAAATTAGATGGGGGGTTCTGGAGGAGGTGTCCTGAGGGCTCGGCACATATACTAGAGAAATAGTATATGTAGGTCGGCCTCAAAATCGGGCTATCTCGCTCCGTTTCCGAGTTATTTGAGTTTTTGTAATTTGGAGGTTGGATTTCGCTTGGCAAAAGAAGTTTTTATAATTAATGGCTGAATAATGAAGTGTATGCTAAAATTTAAATTAGATGGGGGAGTTCTGGAGGAGGTGTCCAGAAACCCCCTTAGTAAACTAGTGCCGAGCCCTCAAAATCGGGCTATCTCGCTCCGTTTCGGAGTTATTTGAGTTGTTCTAAGTTGGAAGCTCAATTTTGCATAAAAATACGATATTGAAAAAAAAAATACTGCATAAATAAAAAATAAATAAATAACTATAATTGCATAAGTTGTTAAAAAATGCTATGCAATAGCTTTACCGCGGCAGTCCCCGAGTGCCACATCTTTTTTATTTATAACTTTTTAGTTAACATTTTTCTTCGAATTAGGTACATTTAAACATATAAGTGTTTAGTATTTTTAAAGTAAAGTAAAGTAAAGTTTATTTAACAAAAAAACAAAATTTTGAGTACAATGATCATCCTTAAAACTACCATTTAAATATAATAGATGAATGAGGTGCGTTTCAGCAGAAGGCAGAGCAAGACCCAGTCCCGCGCTAGGAATTAACCACCTCTTAAACCTCTTTGATACCTTACACGATGGGTTTGGAAGAAAAAAAATTAGGCCCCCACAATCATCATCTTCCTGCCCATATCCCATGTTAATTAGGCCCCCACAATATGGAGCCCAAAATCTGCCATTTTTCTATTTTCCAATTTTAATGTAGTCAGTAATACTCGCATGGTTAAGACGAATCGATTGACGTAAGAATCATCAAAATCCGCCAACGCGTTTGGTCTCTAGAACGATGTGGCGGTGGCGATCTAGAGGCCAAACGCGTTGGCCAAGGAACAAACATACATAGACTGATAAACACATTACCCTCCTTCGCCAGTTGATTAAAAAAGTCTTTAACAAACTTGACACCAGAACAACCACTCTGCAGTGACAAAAATATTTGAAATCTAACAACACAGAAAAGTCAACACAATTTATTTGCTAAGCCTTTTCCAAACTATCCAGTATAACCAGTTTGAGTACCAGTGTATTAGTACCTGGGCAACCGGGCTCTGCTCGGGTGAAAATAGAGAAAACGACATTTTCAAATAACTAAACCTTGCTAGATCGATTTGTCGCTCCTGAAACCCCCTGCATACTAAATTTCATGAAAATCGCTGGAGCCATTGCCGAGATTCGGATTATATATACAAGAATTGCTTGTTTCAGACGACGACTAACGCCAACGACCTTGAGGGAACAAAACGCGCACTCGTAACACACCCGCGCGACCCAAAATTTAGTAGTTTTTTGTACTTTCCTTACTATTCTAAGACTTAAAAAAAAGCCTCAGATTAAAATGTAGATAATTATTTCATTGTACGCACAGCTAAGGAGTGGAATTCCCTGCCGGAGTCTTTGTTTCCTGATAGCTACAACCTTGGGGTCTTCAAGTCAAGAGTGAATAGGTTACTTCTAGGCAAGCGTGCTTCACCGTCGACCACATCATCGCTTACCATCAGGCGAGATAGTGGTCAAACGCGAGCCTATCGATAAATAAAAAAAAAAAAAAAAAATTAAATTGTCTTTGAGATGGTATCAATTTCATTAAAATACGTCCAGCAGTTTTGGTGCGATTGTCGTGTTTTTGTACGTTTTAGACATAACTTTACAAATTAATTACACTATGTTATACGAATAAAACTAAAAATTTGTTCAGATCAAATCATTAAGAAGATGGTCTAATGTAACATATATTTTTCCAAAAAATTACGACTAGCCGTTTAGACGTAATTCTCAATTTAAAATCAGCTACTCAAGGGTATCTGCGCCTTAAATGTATTAGGATATGGAGAGCCTACCTATCTGACCTCCACAACCCAGTAACTGGGTAACCGATACACATTGGCGAGAATGGTGTGACATTTCCTGGTTTCTGACTATCCGTTACGACTGTCAAAGATCTACAAGTGACAGCCGGGAACCGAGGCACGGAGGAATCTCGCTATGTAAAGACGGTCGCCCATCCACGGACCGACCTCGGCAAGTGTTACTTAACCTTGAAGATCGACCCGTGCTGCTGTTATTATTTAGCCACGACTACTTCAAAAATAAATAGAAAGGTTTTTTTTATATACATGCTTTTTGAACTGAAAGGTACTAAATTAAATATTACTACCACGGGGCCCCAGCGCTAAGAAAGAAATTTTGGCTCAAATAAATCTGACTAGTTGGCGCTATATGTACGGATTTGTAATTAAATTATGTGTAAAAATTACATTTTCTGGCATTGAACATAAAAATTGTATGTTATTGTTTTATCAGCTCCTAAGCAAAAAATGAGAATATTGGGCTCTTAATTCACATTTCAAAGATTACTTGAACGGATCATTTAAAATTGATGCCAATAGATGGCGCGTTTTTAAATTTCTGAGGCATTCAATTCGATTGTTTAAATTTGTATTGTAACACATTTTGGTGCAATAAAACTGGAAAACGTGCAAAAAAATACTATTAAACAGATCGTCACTGTATTTGAAGAAAAAATATTCACGAACCGAGTAAACCCCTTTACTTGCAAATTACTACTAACACCATCTATATATCGCCATAGAACGGAACCGAACGCGATCGATGTACAAAAAATAATCAGTTTAATTAGACGAAAAACTCCAGTTACGTCGTTACGGTTTCTTTGTATGGGATGAGGTCCCATGAGGTATGCTAGTATTATATTATCTGTGTCACTACATATCAAATGAGCCCAAACACGATGGCAAAATCTTGGCTGTTGGAGAGTGAGGAGTTACTATGGCCACCATCCGGCTCATCATGAGACCAACTCCGTAGTACCATATTGTTTTAATTACGCCAATTTTCAACTTCGGATGCTAGGAAGTTCTTGAAAAATGGATTACTGGTTGCCATGGTAATAAAAATATTGTAAAAAAAAGTCAAACAGAATATTGAATTTCCCGTCTAAATTCAACAAAGCGGTTTTAGCATTACTTTTCCTAGAACTGGAATCGGCACAAATATTTCGAATTGAACAATAAATTTTTGCACGTTCGTTTCACACATTTGCCAATTCCAATATTTGTATTAGACAATAAATCCGTTGTGACTATGTTTTCAATATCGTGTTAAATCAACACAATCTGTTTTGTTTAATTAAATTCAAACATTTGTTACTGGCAGCTTACAGGAGCGTGAGTGTGAAAATACCTGAAAACACGAATATTTCTTTTTAGGGTTTTGTACCGAAAGGGTAAAAACGGGACCCTATTATTAAGACTCCGCGGTACGTCTGTCCCTCTATCACCAGGCTGTATCTCATGAACCGTGGTAGCTAGACAGTTGAAATTTTCACAGGTAATGTATTTCTGTTGCCGCTATAAAAACAAATACTAAAAACTAATAAAATAAATATTTAAATGGGGCTCCCATACAACAAACGTGATTCGCACTTGGTCGGTTTTTTTATGTTGTTTTATTTAGATTTAATGAAACTAAGATTTATTCAAGAATTTTTTTTTTATAACGTCCAAACTCAATAGCTAACAAGAATTTCAACAACGAACATTCTAAGTCTTACTCCACTCGCCTCAATATAATTGACAGTTATAACAGAATCTGAAGAAAAGTGACATTCTATTCACGAAAGCGTCTCCAAGCGTCCGATTTGAAAAAGTCAATAGACAAAGATATTTTATTTCAAGTAGGCCACCAAGCGGCACTTTTGAACGTTATGTAAGTGCTGATGGTGATCACCGGGGTGGTTTTAGTGAGGTAAGAATCCCACATTCCCTGGTCTTTTTTCCCAAAAGTCCAGGCGCCTTTTGAAGGTTTCCCCCCGTAAACAAAAAAAAAAGGTACATTAAAATTTACAAGTTATAAAAGTTGATTCTACCGTGCATTCGGAAAGTAGCTTGTTATGGAGAAGAATGCACAAGAAACTCCATACTTACTCTTTTAAAGAAAATGATTTTTTACAATATTTAGTTACATAAGTACATACATTAATAAATTCATATATGTGAGGACAATGCACCCAGAATAGCACTACACACTATACTACGTACAGGCATAAAGTAATAAAAGTACTCACACATGTACTGTGCAGTTATATAATAGATGCTAGAAAAGCATTAAAATCCGAAGCAGTTAAGTTATGACCAATCCCAACTGACGGCGTCCGTTCACGAACATGACGCATGAATTGGCACCACCCAGCTCAACCATCATGAAGGGAACCGGATGATCCAACACACGCGCCACCATCAGAGAGACATTTGAGAGAGCATGACACACTCAACTGCCAAGGCACACACAAGTCAACAAACGACACACAGGTACAGTAAATGTTAGATTTACAGTTGGGTACATAGTACTCACACACGTGCTGTGCAGGTATACAATACTAAGGAAATTGAGTTTATACAATACAAATATATTCATTCAGTCTTCAGCAGGTCCAACAATACTTCAAAACAATAATGTTCTGCATATCACTTGTTTTTGCGCCCTAGTGGATGTTGAGCAGGAATAGCATTTAGCCAAGCATTTTTATCAGTGATGTAATCCCCCAACTTATAATATACCAGCCTGCATAGTGTGCGTTTTATACAATTTTTAAATTTCGTCTCATTCAGCTCAAGAATGTGGGGAGGAATTTTATTGTAACATTTTGTTCAGTACCCCATGAAAGATGAGGCTACTTTTGCCAGTCTGAAACCTGGTTGAACTAATTGGTCCCTATTTCTAGTAAAGTAATTATGTCTGTCGCCGTTTTTACTAAAAAGATGTAAATTCTTTTTCACGTACATGATGTTTTCATAAATACACGACACAAGGAACCGTCATGACGTTAATGTCCTTAAACAGTTCCCTTAGAGAATCGCGCCGGCGATGATTATATATTGCTCTGACGGCTCGTTTTTGCAGAATAAAAATTGACTCAATGTCTGCAGCCCTTCCCCATAGTAAGATACCGTAAGACTACAGAATAACTAAAATATTCCAGTCTCGCGGTATCCACATCCGTTAACCGACGAATCTTTCCAACAGCATAAGCCGCCGAACTCAGCCGCCCCGCAAGGGACACCAATTGAGAACCCCATTGCAACCTTGAGTCCAGCGTGATCCAATAGGAAAGCCAAGCGCTATCGAAATTTCACGAGATCAAACCCTTAAATTTTGACCATAGCTATCGCTAAAACACTTTGTATAAAACCTTTGGTTTTTACCTGACTGCCGAAGGAGAGTAATGTGTTAATCAGTCTATGTATGTACGTATGTATGTATGTATGTTTGTATGTATGTATGTTTGTTCCTATGTGGCGTTCCAGAGACCAAACGCGTTGGCCGATTTTGATGATTCATACGTCAATCGATTCGTCTTAACCTTGCGAGTGTCACTGGCTACATTAAAATTTGAAAATATAAAAATGGCGGCTTTTGTGCGCCATATTGTGGGGGGCCAATTTTATTTTTGTTCCAAACCCATCGTGTGGCTTATCAAAATAAAGGTTTTCAAGAGTTGATTTCAATAATATATAACACTTGTTTAAATGTACCTAATTTGAAAAAAAAAATAACTAAAAAGTTATAAATAAAAAAAGTTAATTCGAAAAATCAAAAAACCCGACTGCATACATACATCTGGTTTTGGTCAGCTAGCTCGCGAATATGTATCCTCCGACTGCACAGCATGATTTTCTTCTTGTTTACGTATTTTTAGTTCGCTTTTTAAGCAGTCGGGTTTTTTGAATTAATTATTGACTTTAATCGAGGGTTTATTTTAGTTGTCATGATGGCTAAGACCTACTGTCCACAGTGGCGTAGCTTCATTGACGCTTCAAAATACGTCGTGCAGCTTGTGCAGCCCAGAGTACTGAACTCTGTCCACGAGGCGTATTGCACTCGAACGTTTCCAATAATTTCAACAGATTCCACTGCCGTACCCGCCATTTTTACAAAAAAAAATACACGTGCGTTCACCCCAGCGTATGACATGCAGTACGGCAGGCGTCATGAAGCCTGCAGGCAGCGATGTGAGCGTGGAGTTGCTGCTCCGGCGATAGTGTTTCATAGTTTTGTATGTACTTTGCAAGCAGGCGTACACCAAGCGTATAATGACGAATACGCGTCTATGAAGCAACGCCTCCGTGGACAGTAGGCCTAAGTTGGAGTGGCAGACAAAGCAAGTTTCCTTCAAAAGGACTTAGAATACAGACCTTCATCTACTTGTAATGGATTTCCGCAAAGCAACCGCCAAGTCCATAAATTATCCCGAGTTTTAGTTGGGAGTAACTTTGACTTGTTGAAGTAGGTACTTATTTAAAAAACATGCACGTACCCATTAAAAGTTGTGAACAAAACTTGCCCATTTAAATAAAAGCAGTTTGAAAAGTTCTAGAACTGATAAAAAATTCTGTCTGTGTAGCGCATTTCATTTGTTACTTGGTAATAGGTTTTTAGTCTTTGAAATACTTTGAAGAGAATTTCAGAGTCACAGTTGACTTCCACTTTATGTAAAAAATGGGTCATGTTTTCAAAGATTTTATTTTTCAGTCTCATAATGATGGTTGCAGAAGTAACTAGGTACAGTACAGATGACCTGCTGAAGTGAACCTTCATCGTAATCATCATCACAATCATTTCAGCCGAAAGACGTCCACTGCTGGACATAGGCCTCCCCCAGGCCTCGCCACATTTACCGATCCCGTGCGTCTCGCATCCAACGGATTCCCGCAACCTTCCGTTTCGCGGTCACCAAGGGAACCTTACAGCATGCAAATTGGACAAATAGTTCTAGCTGGATTTGAAAACTATTACATAGACAGCCGTAGGCTGACGCAGAGTTTTAATATACTGGGAGGAGCCACGCCGTGCCCTCATCTCTGAAGTAGGCAGTGACCTGTCGCTGCCTGCCGTAGTCGAGTCTATGGTCGGCAGCGAGGAGTCCTGGGAAGCGGTGGTGTCCTTCTGCGAAACGGTCATCTCGCAGAAGGAGGCTGCGGAGAGGGAGAGGGAGATTTCACCCGCTCACCCGATCCGCAGCAAACGCGCCGGGCGTCAACGGAAGGCGGACAATGCCCTCTTCCAGCCCCCCTTAATGGGTCCAGGGGCGGCGGAGTCGGGGACGTCCGTCGCCCCCATCAGAACCCGAGGTGGTGGCGCGTAGTGTTCCACGCGCGCCCCTCTTAGACGTCGCGGGGGGTGTCTAACACCTCACTCCCCCCCAACCCGAAGTCGAGAACCGCAGAGGCGGGCCGGCACTAGCCGGGGGTTGCGGAAGTATCGTTGTTCCCGCGACCCCCAGCGTAGGTGTGAGATGGAACACCGGGGTGGCTTTAGTCAGTAGGAGGACATCCTATGAGGATTTTTCACACCGGAAAAAAATTAAAGTTTTAATATACGAGTAGATAATATAAAATTAATAATTTGTAGGATGAAAACCCCATTCTACTGCTAATGCGCTTATTATTATTTACTGAATTCGAGACCAGCAGGCACATGTGTCTTACAGTACTCACGATCAAGTCAATCAAACATGGTCATAAATGGGTCTTCTGCCATCATTGATACAGCTTTTAGATAGACCTGCAGCAAAAGGCTTAGACTATTAACAATAATTTCATGACTAACGTTTCATTCCGCACCTGTAGTTCCCAAACCTTTAGGCTGGCTGAGGCGTATCCGTAGTACCTGTACCCACAATTCGATAGCTCACTCGATATATCCGACATCAAAAATAATTAAAGACGAATAGGTGAGTGTGCGAGATGAAAGGTCTATGTAGCAGTGGTACTACTCGTATCGTTACGAACCGTACGGAAGCACAATCAATTAAAAACAAATCGAAAACTAATAAATCCATGAGAAAATTAACCAAAAAAACATTTATTTACGTAAACCCGCGCACGGTACATAAACCAAATAATTTATTAAGTAACAAAAAATCGTTCAACACAACTCATTCATTATTCGTTTTATGGAATGTTATAAAAACAAAAGCAATGCATTAAATAAGATATCATTACTACACATAACTCCCTTCCATAACACCCATAAGCGCTCCAAGAAATCAGTAAATTCCTACCCTAAATTAAAATACCTCGACCCAACATCTGCGCCCATGTATTACAGGATGTCGTCTTCGCAATCAATAGCAATTTCACGCCCGTGACGTACCACTTAGTCAGCGAACGATTTGAATTCCTGAACGAGAGGAAGCCATTTTAAGACGTACATTAAACGTTTTAAAACACACAATTCGGAAACACATCAAGCCTTTATTGGCCTGTAAAATAATGTTTAGGTTTGTGGGTGTCCGTTGTTTTATACGGTACGTCATTGGTCAAAAGTTTGTTTTTGAAAGTGAGATAAAATATCGAAGCCTAGAAAGAGTAATGATAATTCTTCTATCTTAGTAGCATGGCATTCAGCGCATTCCTGCAAACTTAACCAGGTCACCGGTCCACCTAGTGGGAGGCCTTCCAACGCATCGTCGCCCGGTTCGCGGTCGCCATTCCAGAACTTTTCAGCCCCACCGGCCATCCGTTCTGCGAGCAACGTGCCCTGCGGCCCTTCAGACAATGTATTTACTGACTAAAACCCACCCGTATTCCTTCAGTTGCCTGAGCCAGGGACGCGGTAACTCTTTTTCATTTGTTTCCGCGACCCAGACAGGCATTGGCCCTTGCGGACCTCGTCAGTTCTGCTGACATCTCTTTGAGGCGCGCGTGGAACCCAACGCACCGTGGACTCGGGCCTGGTCCTTATCGGACGGCGAGCTACCCAGTTTCTGAGCTAGGTAAAACCTTTGTTACAACATTACTGATTCGCAGAAGGAGGAGACAGCTTCCCATACCCTCTCGCTCTGTAACATGGCCTGAACCAGAGCCGGACGCGAGAGGTTGCCACCGCCGGAGCATACGGTGGTGCCCAGCCCATGCGAGGCAGATCTCCACCGTATGCTCCACCGTGTCCTCCGTGCGATCCACACAATGGTGACACCCGGGCGTTTCCTCCCGCCTAATCCTTAACAGGATCCTCCCGAAACAGCCGTGTCCAGTGAGGACCTGCGTAAGGCAGAAGATAAAATGATGATGATGATGAGTAGCATGGCTGTAAGAGAACAGAACCATCCCGAGGTAGCTAAAAACTTGTAATCATCAAGGTAAAATGTCCAAGGTGCGTTTCTTCTCCTTTTCGTCTCATTTGATTACTGACCCAATATTTAACTGGCCAGTATTTAGCTAATTAAACAGTGGGTTAGTGGATACAATTATATTATAAAGCTTTGATTGACTTTGTGAGGAGGTGATTGTGCATGATGACAGCAAAAGTAGGTAACGCATATCCTGTGAAGGGATTATAGAACCCCTTTACAGGATGTTCGTTGCCTGGGATACCCCATTTAGGAGCACTGGTCGTATGTATTTATACAGGTAACGCCACTGGCTATTTATAAATGCTTCCCAAATATTAATTATAACATACTATAAAAGAGGATTATCTTATAGATATTTTGAAAACATAACTTGAATAAACTCTGGAAATTCAAAATCAAATACCATTTTAACTGTGAATATTTCCAAATTTTGTCAAATTACATGAAATTTATTCCGGTGATAAATTCTCGAGTAAACAAATATTAAGATGAGACACCTTGATTGCCCGTTTGATGTTTTAATACTTATTAAATGTCAACAAAATTAGTACGAAAGTGAAGTCTCGTGTAAGTAATTAAATGGTACAAGATTAATTTGGTCATCAAGAAGTGTACCATCTATCAAAGAGAAAAAGATATATATTTATATAAAAAGTTATCCGGAAGTGATCTCTGATCAGCTTACGAACATTTTTTCACTGATAGAAAGACACTGTTACTGAGTGTCATAGGCTAAACTTTGTTATGGTCTTTGGGCTGATATACTTTGAAATAAATTCTTGGCTTTAAAGTAAGTATACACGAGGAACCCTGGTTCAGCTTGTGGCTAAATACAGATGCACGGGTCAATCTTCAAGGTTAAGCAACGCTTGCCGAGGCCACTCCGTGGATGGGTGACCATCTTTACATAGCGAGTTTCTTCCGTGGCTCGGAAAGCTCGTTAGGCCGTTGGTCCCGGCTGTCATTTGAAGATCTTTGACTGTCGTTACGTGTAGTCAGAAGCCTGAGATCTGACACCAGTCTAGCCAAGGGGTATCATGTTACCCAGTTACTGGGTTGTGGAGGTCAGATAGGCAGTCGCTTCATGTAAAACACTGGTACTACTGGAAACCGACCCCAACATAATTGCAAAAGGCTCGCCAGATTGATTAACACGTGGAACCTTGGAAGAGTGCTGGCCTTATGCTGCTCGAGCGAATGTTACACACAGATTGGATGGAAAGCAATAGGTGAAGAATTTTGAGCTTAAAAAAAAAAAAAAAAAACAAACTATTTATTTCCACATGCATTCATAAATTTTTTACATAGTTAGTAAATAACGCTCAATCTTTTTGAGTCAAGATTATGTGCGCTATCGATTTAGGTTTACAGTAACTCGTTCACAATTTATCTAGTAGTGGACCTACACGTAGGCCCTTCCCCGTTCTAAATTTTTCAACGGTAAAGTAGATTTTCAGGATGTTTTTTATTTGACGAGGTTTTTTGTTTTCCATTTTTTTGGCTACTTCTTTAGGTAATTTATTTAGAATGCTTGGAAGGGCATACGTCCAGATCCTTTTACCGTATTCATTATTAACTTTCGGCAGTTTATACAGAGGCAAGTACGACAGGTTACGAACAAAAGTAGGTCTACTTATTTTCTCTAACTTATTTATATTGAGTTCACAGTAATCAGAGGCAACAGCAAATTTTACTTTATCAAATACATTTAAGACTTTACAATATTGGAACAATTTATCATAGTCGGGTTTATGTTTGAGTTTAATTTTATATGGTACCACTATCTTTAGTAATCGTATTTGTATATTATATATTTTTTTAAGGTAAGTTTTATAAGTTCTTCCATAACTGGTTATACCATAGTTGATAACAGTGTCGGCCAATGCCATATACAACAATCTAATGGTCCTATAAGGTAATTTGTGCTTTAATATGCGCAATTTTGACATGATAGCTCTAAGCTTAACGCATACGTGGTCAACATGTGGGCCCCAGTTAAATTTATGATCAATCTTAAGACCTAGATATACATGTTCTTTAACATTGTCTATCGGCTTACAGTCACAGACATCCAAGCACCGATGCATGCACTGGTGTTCATGAGCCACGACTCTTGGTGTCCCTTGAGTCTTTAAGTACGGTGAATGAATGTGCATGAGTTTAGTTTTTTGATAGTTGATTGTTAAGCCAACGTCGTGTGCCCATTTACAAAGCAGGTTGAACTCAGTTTGCATCAGTTTCTCTGCAGTACCTAGATCCCTGTGAGCTGTGATAAGACATGTGTCGTCAGCAAATTGGTAGACAGAGGCATGTCGGAATAAGTTACACATATCGTTAACATATACTAGGTACTCAGTCGGACCGAGGATCGATCCTTGAGCCGTTCCATGATGTGTTGGAACTCTGTCGCTGAGCGCCCCCGCTATACTAACTATATTATACCTCTGTTTGTGATAATCTTTAAACCACTCCAACATTGGACCCCGTACACCATTCTGCTGCATTTTTGTGTAAAGTACCTCATAATTTAGCGTATCAAAAGCTTTGCTGAAATCTATCATAATTGTGATTACATGTTTTTTATTGTTAAGGTGATCATTGATTTCATCTGTAAACTGTGATAGCAATTGCGTGGTACTTTTATTTTTCTGAAAGCCAAATTGTTTCTCATGAACTATGCCATTGCTTGACAAAAAATCGCTCACAACGTTCCCATAGCTTCGTTTTGTGTATGGCGTTACAATCCAAAGCGGGGATAAATACAGAAATATTTAATTGGTGTGGCGGCCATCTTACTAAACCTAAATTCGAATCAATCCTGGTTCTCAATTCTGATGAATTCTTTTTTTTTTTTATATTTTTTTTTTTTTTTTTTTTTACGCAAAGTACGCGCTTGGTCGTGGAGTTGCGGAAACAGCCCGCCGAAACTAAACTAACTAAACTAGTTTTATTTTTATGTATGTTCGGGTTATAACTCCTTCATACGTAAACGGATTTGCAAAATTATATTTTTGTTCGAAAGAAATTTATTCCGAAATGATCTAATTTAAATGTGGTAAAGATCTGATGAAGAACTTCGGAGATAAACAACATAACTCTTCAATAAATGACGGCAAATCACTCGGGATTGCTGCAACCGCATGTATGTTTATTGTTTACACCATTTGATAACATACCATCAAGCTAGTATGCTCTAAACGGGTACGCAGATGTGTACAGTTCACCCTGGTACACTATCATTCCACTGCCATGGTTACGTTCAAGTTACACGCTATTTGGGTTATCTTCTGGCATAACTTTCTTGACGTAATATCCCGTTGCACCAGTATGGCAGAGTTTTTATCTGCCTAAGCATGTACTTAATCATGTTAAAAGCTGTTGAAAAACCATTGTATAATATAGTCGTCAGAACAATCTGTTGCGTCGAAGCTTGCTCGCCGTAATCCGCCGCTGATTAAACTTTTTTGTTTCCACTACAATGGATGCTCATCCGTGCGGATCCTGTGATGCTGTCAGTATCAACTTTGTTAAGTTTTTAATAGGTCTTTGGAATTGTGTCCAAATATTTGCAGAATATTTTTTGATGGTATCTACGATTGATCATTTAAGGTTACAATTGTCGACGGCATGAACTATTTTGTGCGCGGGGTTAAAATGCATGCTATATCAACTGACAACATGTGCGGAAGAGATAGCTGCTGTGATGAACAGTAAGAAGCTAGTTCGCGTACGAATAAACACTTTTGCAAATTTGCAGATGATGACGGATGATGATTTAAGACGAAACCGAGCGCACGAAAAAGATTTTTTTAAATCGGTCCAGTAGTTTCGGAGTCTATTCGGTACAAACAAACAAACAAAAAAATTTTTCCGCTTTATAATATTAGTATAGATAGACACAACACAACAACAACGGCCAATAGGACGACAGTAACTGAAGAAGGCGTTATAAAATCCAACTTCACAAGTGAAGTTAGAAAAATATTATCTGTTTGAGTACCACCGCCGGCCACCTCGAGTAGAGGTAAGCGCTTGTAATAAAGATTACCAGCGTCACTTATTCATTTAAATACTGCAGTATTGCTGTTACGAAGATAGTCTTCGTTAAAATCTCCAAATATTTACGAACCGAAAACAAATATTTTAGTATGCGTATTTTCAAACAACCAACTCAACTACCAAAAAGTAAAATCAAATTATTCAATGATAGGAACAAACAACCAACGTAAATAAGCTGCAATAAATAATCTATATGAAGGACGTCAATTGCGAAAGGAGCCGATACGAGCGCGCGTTAGAGCCACGGGGAATGGTATGGTTCGTTCCTGGAACCTCGCAAGCACGCTCCTTGTTTCTTTCTCTTTCGGAATATGAAAAAAGTTGGATCTTTTTACTATTTCGTTCTCGAAAGTTCTTCGCTACTCAATTAGTGATGTAGTCGGGTCGGATATTAACTTTTCAGATGGATATTGACAAAAGAAAATAAGTAATTTAATATTTCTAAAAGATAATAAAGAGTCCCGCCCGCCTCGATGAGCATAATTAAATTAGTACATAATTTCAAATAGATTTTATCTATAAAAATATTTAAGCCTACAAATAAAAAAAAACAAGTCTTATTTTTTAAGAAATCTGATAGGTATCTATCGATATGAAATGTGTTATACTGCACTGATGTGACCTAGGTTGAGTAGTAGTAAATATCGACCTATGACACGAATGTTGAACCTTACGGCAAACGCAATTAAGTTTATAATTGTGACCACTGAGAATACTGGGTAGCGGAATTTGTTTGGCAGTCGAATCGGGTTTGACTTTAGATTCCAAAACGTAAAAAATACTTCTGCACTAAAACAAAATAGACACCTCGCGCGCATGCGCCTTCTGGACCGGTACTGCCAACGACTCCGCCCACTCTAATGCATTATTCGAGCTTAACGATTATTAATTTGGAAATCATTATTGTTTAGGATTTTATGATTTTATTTTTATATTTTTTTACATGGTTCATTAGCATATATTTACTATCTGCTTTATACAACTAACATTGTTATTTAAGTAATTTTGCAATGGCATTAGTACAAAATTTTACTGGTCCAAGTACATTTTATAAGTTGGTCGACTATTACTCGTAAACTTGTAAAGCTAACTTAGCTGTGACAGTTTTCCTTTTAATTTCGTTACATATACTACCGCCGTGAATTTTTTTACATTGCCAAAAGCAGCTATTTCGCTGGCAGGGGGGAAGGGACACTTGACTCTAATAAAAATTTGCAATTTAAAGCTTAATTTTACGCAAACGGATCTCTGAATCGAATTCAAAAAATTGGATAGGTCCAACGATACCCTACACCATGGGATAGACGAGAAAAAAAACATACTTACGGGAAAAATATAAACATACGGGTTGCCTGGAAGAGATCGCAGAAGGCGATAAGGTCGCCTGTTGTATGTTTGTTTTAATTTTAAGGTTTCCGTATGTAATATTGTTTTCGTCTTGGTGTACAATAAAGTGTATATAAATAAATAAATAAATACCCAATTTACGTCTATGGTGCCCGGAAAAAATATATTTTTATGATTTTATTTTACCACTTTGTCGGAATTATTAATATACTAGCTGTGCCCGCGGCTTCGTTCCCGTCATCTGTCTGCCAACCCTTCCCTACTTACCTTCCTGCCTACCCTACTTACGTACCTACCAATTTTTTTTTCTATAGTCATCATTATTTTGCGGAGTATTTTAACATCGCCATTCAGAAAATGACTTTAAATGCACAACGCCATCTATCGAATATCGAGCTCAACTGTCCGAGTATCTGAATTAGGCGTGTTGTGATCATTTTACTTCTTGAACACTTTAAATTCATCTAACTTTTGATAGAGTGAACCGATTGCGATGAAACAAAAACTAAGTAATTCTTCAAGTTACGCACAATTTTTATGTATAAAAGTTATTTACATTGGTTTCGTAAATTTCACGTGATGCGTGCACAAATAAATAGACAAACAGACAAAAATTCCAAAAATGCTGGAAATGGGTTCTGTTGGTTATCCTTTAACAGCCTGGCTATTTTTTTTTGAAATATTTTCGATGTACAAAAATTACTTTTCTACAGATTTATTATATGTATTGATGATTGATTGATTGATGATGATATTCATGCCAAATTATAGCTTTCTAGTACTAAGAGTCTCTGAGCAAAGCGGCGGATGGACAGACGGACATAGCGAAACTATAAGGGTTTCTTGATGACTTCGGAACCCTAAAACTCATTCAAGCATGTCATATTTTTAGACAGACTCTACAAAAACAATGGACACAAACATAGAAGACAACAAAATTCTCCATATAACCCAGCAAATGTAATAAAAATGAAAATGTAAACTTGGTAGAAAATACCATAAAAGTAGCAAATTATTTTATCGCCTGAAACGGTTTTTCACACGTCCTCACTCTATTTACATGATAAAGAAGGTTTTTCCCAACTTTTTTTCCTAAAGACCGGAGGCACTTTGTATTCGGTCCTGGCCACAATGAACAAAAAAATATAGTGAGGGTGGGAAAAATTCTAGGAACAATTCGTGCGTTGCTATTTCTGGCCAAAGGCTATTGTGGCGACTTTTACAATTTTCTAAGAAGGTTAACCGACTTACCAAAAAGGAGGAGGATGTTCGACTTTATGTTTTTTTTTTCTTTATGTTCACCGATATCTCCGTCAATTGTGGACCGATTAAAAAAAAAAAACTTGTTTGAACGAGCAAATTCCGAAATTGGTCTCATTTTAATTTGGTGAAGATCTGATGAATAACTTCGGAGATATACAACAGAACTCTTCAATAAATAACGGCAAATCTCTCGGGACTGCTGCAATCGCATGTCTGTTTATACCATTTCATAACATAACATCGCGCCAGTACGCTTAAAAGGGGTACGCAGATCTCTCATTTCACCGATTATGTTCAAGTTTCATGTTATTCGGGTATTCTGGCGTTCTAGGTACTTACTAAACAACTTGACTATTAGGTAGGTACAAATAAAAAGTGTAAAATAAAAAAACTTTTTTGGAAAAAAATACTACAAAGGGAAAAATAACTTTATTTTAAGAAGTCGGTGTCTATATCGCAAAAAAAATGGTACCTACGAAAGACTCTGACTTCTAAAAATAAAGTTATTTTTCACTTTGTAGTTTTTTATTTGGAAGTCGGTAGTATTTTTTTGCAAAAAAGTTTTTTTTATTTTGTTTAAGAATAGTCGAATTATTCGCAATGCGAGCGATTCAAGCTCGCAAGACGAAGACACGTTTAAGATTTCCGTAGAAGGGAAGACGAGACGTGACAGAACAACAACGGTGCAAAGACGCTTTGAGGTAGAAACTGGAAAAATATCAAATAGCTTCGAGTGGAAAAATCGAAAATATTTTTTTAGTGACCAAATTTAATAAAATTAACCAATTTAATATCGATACCTAAAAAAATTACAAAGCGTTGCCGCTTCGTTTTAGGATTGTCGCTTTGCGCATGTTTGCGGGTGCCTTTTTCCCAAAGAAGTTTAAGTATTCTTTATAAATCTTCCGCAAGATAATAAAAAGAAATTCGGTTTTCGATTATTAAGTTTTTTTTTGGTGAGTACCATATTTATATCACACTGCGGCCGGCATTGTAATTTAAATTTGGAACTCCGTGTCTAGACCAGGGCGCGCCGCCGCTTACGTACTTTGTGGTCGATCATTTTTGAAAAGGAAAAAAAATGTAGTAGGATGAAACCCATTGGAAAAGGAAGAGAATATAACAAAAATGAAAAGAAATATTACATTACTGCAGAATCCAGTAAGTAAGCCTTCCTGGCCAAGTATGAGTTAACTGGACCGAACCGCAGGTGAGGTCCGGTTATATACGAGGCCAGGATGGCTTTCTTACTGGTTGAGGATTGTATAATATTCTTACTTTTCTCAAAAATGAAAGAAAGTTTAACAAAAAATTCGTTTCATTAATATTGAAGGTTACATTCATATTAGGGCAATTATTGATAGATATTGTGCTCGATTTACCGGGGTCATTTATATTTGTTTGTTGTACGTCTTAATTAACGGACTCAAAAATATATCTATCTCGTCCTATAACCATTTTATAATGGCTTAACTCTAATATGTGTCTGGCTGGTACTATGTTTTTTTTTTTCTAAGCAGATCTAAAAGACTGAAGAGGATGACCTATTGTCTAGAGATGGGTGTTTTCGGGTTTTTGTACAAACGGTTATGTAACCGATATACAGATTTCATATCTATATCGAAAACGGTTTTCAGATATTGATATCATTTAGTACAGTTTGCATAAGTTTAAATGTTATTTAGATGAGCAAACTAACAACGAACGCGAAATAATACTTAGAAAGAGAGGTAACGCATAATTATGGTTCCTACCGTTTGTGAAGTTTGCGTTTTGTTTGTAGTTCGTACGTTTCCGCATTGTTACGGTTTTAAGTTTTGACTTATTCGTTCTCGCACGCTAGTAAGGTTTTTATTAGATACAGTTTTTGTAATATCGGTTATTTTGATATAGATCGATATGGTAAGATATCTAACACATATCCGATATAAGTTACATTTTGAAATATCCAACCACCAATCCCTACTACTGTCCAGTAAGTAAATTACATACTTACTTACTGTCCAGTAAGTAAATTACATACTTACAATTACTGGACAGTAGGTGATTCCAAATTTAAAATCTCGCTTCTTACGGTAGAGTTTACTATCTGGATACTTTTTAGAGATGTTATGACAACATTACATACCATTTTTGAGAAAAATAATTTACGGGCGATCTGAGGTCGGGAAGTGCAAGGGGTGAGTTTTTAAGGGTAAAAACGGTTCATCTCGATTTCCGGCAAAACTACAAGTCCTATGGCAAAAAGTTAAATTGCAAAGTTATAGGTAATAAAAAGATCTAAAAGTTTTGTTTTCACACTCTTTAATAACCTCAAAATTAATGTCAAAAATTCAAATAACCAAATTTTTGGTTTTTTATTTTTTAAATGTTTTGTCATGGAATTTGTTCCTACCTCTTTATTTCCCAAACACACTGTAATTTTTTTGAATAAAAATATTTTTTTTCACCTTATTTTGACTTAATATTTTTTTTGTCATTTTTTAGGGTTCCGTACCCAAAGTGTAAAAACAGGACCCTATTACTAAGACGCCGCGATCCGTCTGTGTGTCTATCTGTCCGTCTGTCACCTGGCTGTATCTCATGAACCGTGATAGCTAGGCAGTTGAAATTTTAACAGATGATGTATTTCTGTTGCCGCTATAACAACAAATACTAATAGAAGAATTAAACAAATATTTAAGTGGGGCTCCCATACAACAAACGTGTTTTTTGCCGTTTTTTGCGATAATGGTACCGAATCGCACTTGGCCTTTTTTACCATTTTCAAAGGCTTTTGCACTGGTCTATCTGTATATTTTTAAACATGAAGGCACTTGTCCCACCGCCGACGCGACGATGTGACGTTCAGCGAGCAGCGAGTAGAGCTAGAACCTAGATACAAATCGACGAGCAGGGAGAAGCGAGTATGTAGTTGCGATAGTTTTAGTGCTCGGCTATGAGCGAGGGAATATGTGCGACAATAGATTACTCGCACCACTCACTCTGTTGGTCAGTCCTGCACGCATCGGTTGGTTGGTCTCTCGGCGTAAGTTCTGACCGCTAAGCTAGCATCGCCGAGCGAGTATTATCTTTGATAGCTCTTGTCACTGCGACAAACTTGTGGTGAGAGAGTATTCGCCAGCAGTGTGTATAGCTAGCTATTCACACTGCCGGCGTTCCGGCGTTTCGGTGTTCCGGCGTTCCAGTGTTCCGGCGTTCCGGTGTTCCGGCGTTCCGGTGTTCCGGCGTTCCGGAGTTCCGGCGTTCCGGTGTTTCGGCGTTCCGGTGTTTCGGCGTTCCGGCGTTCCGGCGTTCCAGCGTTTAGGCGTGCTGGCGTTCGAACTATTAATATAATGTCTCTTATATTGACACGGGATCTTTTGTTCGTTTCTTTAGCGAGAAAATAGTCAAAGCGAACCACTTCGTCGCGCCGGGGTGGTGGGATAAGTGCCATAACTCCGCATAATTTTCAGCTGCATTGCTACCTCCCGTAGGACATTAGTTTAAAATCCACTGCGGAAAATAGATAGTCCGGGCTGCGAGAGTTATGGCCTGCGAGTTGTTAATTATTTTGTTCGTTACTGCTGCTAAAGTTACCTTGCAAAGCAGGCTAAGGTCTCTCGTGTTTTACAAAAACTAATTAATTTATTTTTACTGAATTATTATTACTTAATTATTGTAACAGCTGCATTAACAATTAGTTGATTATATTAATGGTTAACAAAAATATATTGTAGAGGAAAATCTAAAATGTTGATAGCACTTTACCTTTATTTAAATACACATATTTTTTTATCTTTTAATTTTAAGAGTTAGATTTCCCGTTACCTGGGTTTGTATAGCTAATGCATGCTATTACTGTCATATTTATGTTTTTATACTTTCTGTCCATTATATTCCTTTTGTATAATATTCCCTGATTTTAAAAGATCTGGCTCTTGAAATACAGGACTGCCTAGTACAAGAGCCAGGGCTGCACTGATATTTGTGACATATAGGGTGCTAATAAATAAATAAATAAAAGTACCATAGCTTTCCTATTTGTAGCGTATAGAATATTTTTGTTTTTCTTCTTGTTTACGTCTTTTTAGTTCGCTTTTTATGCATCGGGTTTTTTATATTTTTAGTTAACTTTTTTTATTTAATTGTTTAAAAGCACTACTACGTAAGGGCTAGGTACTGTGAGAATACCAAGTTCTTTAAAATATGGTCGACAGGTGTCTCGTTGAGAAATGCGGACTCTTTTTTGGAGAACGAATTTTGTATGCCAGTTATAATGGTAACTGTTTCCCCCAAAACTGTATGCCAAAACCTCAGTTTGGACTCTATCAGTACAAAGTCTACCATTTTTTAACGTGCAATGCTCACTTCATCCCTCACCGTTTTTAAAGCATAACAAGCAGATATAGACGAATCCAATGTGGCTAATTATTTCTTCCAATTTAACAATTCATTAATGCAAATACTTATAAACTTGACTGCCCTGATAAGCTCAATTATAACGTTGTTAAGTTCAATGGCCATATTGTCCGCGTTACGTCGTTTTAAATAACATCATTTTGGTTTTCGTCGTATTTATTATTAGTTAGATAGATGGATGTACTCTGCCTTACTCTTTGTGGAATTTAGTCGTGATGTTATATTATGTGTACTACCACAGATAATATAATACTAGCATACAGATGCCTCATCCCATACAAAGAAACCGTGCCGACGTAACTAGCGTTTTTCATCTGATTAATCTTGTTATTTTTTTTTACATCGAACGCGTTCGGTTCTGTTTCACGGTTATAGATAGATGGTGTTAGCAGCGACTCGCAAATAAAAGGATTTATTAGGTTCGTGAATATTTTTTCTTTAAATACAGTGAAGGTTCGTTTCATAGTATTTTTATGCACGTTTTTTCCTCAGAAATTTAAAAATGCGCCATCTATAGCCATCAATTTTAAGTGATCCGTTGAAATAATCTTTGAAATGTGAATTAAGAGCCAAATATTCCATAATTTTGTACTTAGGAGAGTTAATTAAACAAGAACATAAAATTTTTATGTTGTAATTCCAGAAAATATTAATTTTACACACATTCAATAACACACAGGTGCATATTGCGCCATCTAGTGAGATTTATTTGAACCAACTTTTCTTTGTTAGCAATGAGACCCCGTAGTACTACTATACTTTTAATAGAGACGGGGTGTCAGTGTACGGCTTGTGTGAACAATTGTTCACTAATTTGGTCTAGGTAGCATCTTCTGTGTTTTCTACCGCGAAGTAGCTGTGTCTGGGTCTACATATTGTTTATTTTGGCCTATAACTAGACCAGAATTAGTAACCAATGGCACACACGGCCCTGGATCTAAACGTTTGGAAGACATGGAGGAAATTTCTTGGCAACAGTAACTGGCAATTTTACAATGATCTGTCCTAAATTCGTGTACCTCGAACCGACAAAATGTAATTGGAAGTCCTTTTGTTCAAAATATCAAAAGATGTCTTAACCAATCTCTCTTTTAAAGTGAAAAATCAGGTATTTTAATGGTACACCACAGACCACCGAGACGCCTCAGCGGAAACTGCAAGGTTTTGTCAATGCTGTCTGCATTTACAAAACCTTCCACAAAAACCAAGCGTGTTGGTGAGTGTCACCGTTAAACAACCGTTAAATTAACAACGTTTATACTAAACGTTTATCGTAAACGCGCTAAAATTCGATTTTTTAGCGCGTTTTACGTTAAATTGTTTGTGTTTTTAAATTTTGACGGCCTATGACAATTTTGGCTATCGATATTGCAGTCAAAACTTGTGCTTAGTGTATATTGCGCGGTTACAAACATCCTACTAACTAATGTTATAAATGTGTAAGTTAAAATTTTTGATAATAACTATCTGTTTCAGTTACAGTGAAAGGATTTAGAAGAAAATCAAAAGTCAATTAATCAAATTAGGCTGAGAACGCCAAAGTTCTACATAAAGACAATCCCTAAAAACGGCCACCCGTCTCCACTTCCTAGTGTTTGCTGGGCAGAAGAAGTGGCGCAACAAACTCCCCAGTAATTATGAAACTGGGCCTATCGGTAGTCAATGTCTTGGATTAGGTGATAGAATATTTGTTATCCGCGAAGCACGTTGCCTTGGGACAATTCCCGACATCCAATTAATAACGACGAAAGTAGCAATTAATAACGACGTCTATATTTCCACCTTGGTTCCGTACCCTATGTCATACAACAAACCAAACCAAATACCGATACGGTACTACGATAACTACCCTCAAAAACCGACTGCGTACAGCACAAAAGCTTTCCCCTTTACCTCGCAGATTCAATGCCTTTCAGATTTCCCAATCAACATGCCAAACGAACTCAAGGCAAAAATACGAAAAAAGAAACCTTTGAATGTTGTTTGTTCGCGCAGTTATCTTTGGACCTTATAGGCCTTTGCTCGACTTCGTTGGATTACAGGCTATTTCATATTTAGCTGAATATAGAATGTCTGAAAATAAGTTAGAAAATATAAAATTAATAAAATAATGTAACGTTTGTTAGACAATTTCATACCGGCCGGAGTTTGTTTTGATTTAAATTCTATCCAAGTATACAGACAATGATGATGAATAGTTGCTTCAAAATTCTGTAAAGCTTATCAACCGGCCGTTTTTAAGGGCTACGAAGTTAAAAACCCGACTGCTTGAAAAGCGATTTTTTGTATTAACCTTTTTATTTATAACTTTTTAGTTATTTTTTTGAAATTCCCTCTTTATTTTGATACCCCACACGATGGGCTAAGAAGAATAAAAAAATTGGGCCCGCACAAAATGGCGCCCAAAACCCGCCATTTTCCTATTTCCAATTGTAATGTAGCTAGTGACACTCGCAGGGTTAAGACGAATCGATTGACGTAAAACCATCAAAATCGACCAACGCGTTTGGTCTCTAGAAAGCCACATAGGAACAAATACACATTACCCTCCTTCGGCAGTCGGGTAAAAATATAATAGAATTGTGATGAACGCCGCATGCTCGTAAAAAAATATGAAATAAGTATATTGAATTGGAATAAATCTTATTTAATTACCCATACGCTTATAATTTTAATAGGTAAATCGCTGTAAAACACAACTACAGCGCAGGTGTTTCACATGCCTTTATATCAAACTTTGGTAGGACCTGAAGAGCCCTTTGCAGGGTGATGAGTGTGAACCCAAACTGCAAGTAAATAAAATCGTTTATGACCTACCAATTCACACAAACGATATTATCAATCGCATGACACATTGGCTGAGTGACTCGTCAGCCAATATAAACCTGTAAAGATCGTTGCTCCACCTAGCCAGTTCAGAGCGTCTTACGTACAACTGTTAAATTACCAATTCACGGTCTCCACTCAACAACACGTCAACCCCAAAGGTCATCGATTCTACAGCAAACATGGCCGGCCTATTGCCACTTCAGTTTGATTATTACTTGGACTATTTGACACTTCAACTTGTCAACTTCAGCTTCAACTATTCTTTCATTATGTTCTAGTTCTCACTCATAATGCTTGTGAAATGGTATCTATTTTTCAAAAGTTTTCTAAAAAATTTTTCAAACTAATATTAGAACTAAAATAAGAATAAATATATGTACAATTACGGGGCGTCAATAAATTCGTCCACATCGCTGTGAACAGGATAAGTGCCTAGAAGGCTGGTAGCATTGCCACGTTGGATGGCAATGCTTATTCTTTGGACAAAAAAGGCCAACCCTTTGGTCTCGTGAAGAGTCGACCAACCGCTTGGTGATATCGTCAAATAATTGGTGTGCACTCGGACCCCATTGCCGAAATGAAATGAAGGTGAATGAATTTGAATTGAATTGAATTTCACCCCGTGTGAAATTAAGTAAAAAGCCTTTTTTTATTCGCCAATGGTGTCTCGCTGCTAGGCAAATGCCTTTTTGATATCTTTCCAGTCAACTAATCATCGAGCAAGCTTCCATCATCTGACTACAAGACGTGCGGCGTTGCGTCATCGTTACATATACTTTTATTATGCGTACAGCTAAAGATTGGCATTCCCAGCCGGAGTCTGTATTTCCTGATGGCTACATCCTAAGAGTCTTTAAGTCGAGAATAGGTTTCCTCTAGGCATGCGTGCTTCGTCTTCGACCACATCATCGCTTACCATCAGGTGAGATAGTGGTCATGCGCAAGCCTATTAATAATAATAAAACAAAATGGTATTAGCTTTACCTTGCTAGAAGTTCGACCCTACGTTTTCTGATTTCCACCCAAGAACACGTCAACCCCGACGGTCTTTGCTCTTCAGTTAATATGGTCACCCCATTACCACTTCAGGTTGCATATTCTGAGTTAGATGATTCGTTGCTATTTCATCTTGCTAATTCTGTATAAGTCAAAAACTCTGTTATTATCTTCAATTCTCACTCATATGTTTGTCCAAAAAAAGATATTTTGGGTCGTCTATGTTATCCCACTGCTGAACAACACCTCTACTATATCTTTCCAGACAACTTAACATCAAACTTGGTGTGAGCTTGTCCTTGCTCCATCTGCTGGCCCATCCTCTGTGCACCAAAAAGTGCAACATGGTTGATCTATGCGCTACCACTGACGACGCCGTAGAAGTGGCTAAGTTTTGGGCCAAACAAATAATTATGAACGACAGCCGTCGTGCCTGTCTCGGAAAAGAAGAAGACCAGAAATTCTACTCTATCATTGCTGTTTTGCGGACTCCGTTAAAGGACACCTCTACCTTGACTGGTCATTGCTCCTCCAGTTAATATGGTTAGCCCGTTGCCACTTCAGCTTGTAGACTCTGTAAGTTATTTCAACTGAACTGTAATTATCTCCTACTCATTTATCCCGTTTACACCCTCAGAAAAGCTCGTTAAAAATCGGTATTCTCAAAACGATTTGAAAAACAAAAGTGGTCGGAGCAAAAGTTCGGTAATTAAGTCTTGCGGACGTGATCTGGTTATGGGAGGGTACTATTCAATTTTAGACGGAATTGAGGCACGCATTGCGAGTGGTTTTGCCTGAACAGATGTTTTGGGGCTCTGAATTTAGAGTGTGAGAATGGGCCTGATGATTTTGGGAACCATTTTTTAAATGAGAATAGTGAACTACAAATTCACAAGTAAAATTGAGAGATAAAGGGAAATTATGTTCATAGAAGGTGTGAGCTTGATCTAAACGCAATCAATATTTTAATGTGATGAATTTGTTTGTTTGTTTGTATTTGTCGGAGATAATCTCTAGAAATACTAACCCGATTAAGTTTTTCACTGATTTGGCTACACTACCTCTGAGTCCCCTTTTTATTCAGTCAAACTAAAAGGGTTCTTGTGGGAGACGAGAGCAAAGCCACGGGCAGAGCTAGTTTCGGATAAAATTATCTATTGCGAAGTTTTAGTCAAAGTATTTCTAGTTGTTTTCTTTGAAATCTAGCTTACCGTTTGGCAAAACATAGAGGTATTTACATAGTGGATTTAAATCCAAGATTTGCTTTGTAAAGTAATCCTATGCTACTGTTTACCATAACAAAAGAGGTACCTAGTTTTACTCCGCTATGTATTCTGCAATTTAAATTAAGCAACAAGATGGGATTACTTGTTCTAACTAATTCAGATAACACTAACTTTTAACTTAAAAAAAATGAGTAGGTTCTCAATTCGACTGTATGTGTTACGCGATTACTCTGTCAATTACGGACCGATTTAAAAAAATCTTTTTTTCTTTTGGAACGTTATAATCTCGAGGTGGGCCCATTGACACAAAGCAAGGAGCTGATGAGGAGAACTCCTCAAATTGTATAGGCATATATATAAAGATTTTGAAATTTTTATCTACATTGCAATCATTTGCATTCAGAAAGTATCATTTGGTGAAGTGGAACTTATGAAGAAGACAACAGATGGCCAATGGAACTTCTCAATGATAAGTATGTTTTGGGTATAGAATATCTCGAATAGTTAAAGACTGTGAGGAAGCAAATTTCAAAAAATTCTAATGAAAATGGTACCATCGAACTGATCTGGTGAAGAAGCCGGAAGGTAGGCTCCAGAACTCCGTAATAAAACAATGTACCTCAGTCGTATTTAGGTGGTCGTATGTGTGTTTGTCCACGCATTTCTCCGAAACTACTTATCGGATCGTGAAAATTCTTTTTGTGTAGGATTGAGTATCACTCAACTTAGGGAATAGTGCAAGTTTCATCAAAATCGGTCTAACAGTTTTCAAGATATGGAGCATACAACAGGACTCCTAAGCGACAAACAGCACGAATGTTTAAATTGAGTTATTATAGGTTGTGGGGGGTTATTTCAATAAAACCACTCGCAGGCCAATGTAACAGCAAAGGATATTTATTGACTTTTCACAAACGTTACTCTAACACACTAACATACACTATTATAAAATAAAATATATACTACGAGTCTGCGATTACGTATGTACTCGGTATGACCGCCCGATATCGGTTCCGCGATGGAAGCCGACCGTGCAAGCCAGAGAGCGCTCAACTGCCCGAAACCGTTCCGAAGGAAGCGTGTCCGTGCGAGCCGAACTGCAAATGACTGGCGTGCATGCCCTTATATACTCTCAGGCCGCGGCCGGCGGCTGCGGCGGGCGCGATAGTGGGGCACGGCTAGAAGGTTCACGCACACAGGTATGCGCGCGGTATGGTGCGGGTAGTGTTACAGTCTCCCCCTCTGTCTCCGATAACGTCCCGGTGAGGTAGACAGGACTTAAGTAGGCGGTTGCTTCTTTGGCGGCCTTCCACGGGGTCGAGGCTTGGAAGTTGTTGCCAGGGCCTCCAGTGAAGATGGCTTGTTCTTCCGCGGGCGACCTCGCCGGCGTAAAGGTAAGACCGGCTCAGGCAGGGCGGCTGATGCCAATCCTTGGTACGGGCGCAGGGCTGAGGAATGATACAACCCTGCAGTCTGGTTTGGAGTGGCGGGATCAGCAATCTGAAAAGAAGATGGTCCATGAATGTCTTTGATAAGATATGGGCCATCTCGACGTGGTGCTAGTTTAGCACTAAAACCTTGTGATGATTTGCTTAAGGCATGAACATCAACCATAACTTGATCGCCAGGCTGATAGTTAGGACATGATTGACGTCTCTTATCAGCATATTCTTTTCGCTTTTCCTCTTTCATCTCCTGTATCTCATGGGCTCTTTTCAATGTAGAGGCCATCATCAATAATTTCGGTGTTATCTCGGGAACAAAATTTTCGTTTTGTACTATCTGTCGCAGATCATGATTTATGTCGTCGATTGTGCGAAGATCTCTGCCAAAAGTTAAGTAGGCTGGCGTGTACCCAGTAGAAGAACAACTAGCAGTGTTCATGGCAAAACTTATGCTTGGCAAATGTTCTGACCATCTGTTATGGTTATCTCCTACTAGTATTGCCAACTGTGTTTTTAAATCTCGGTTGCGCCTTTCGACAGGGTTAGTTTCAGGATGATAAACAGGAGTAAAACCGTGTTTGATATCCAGACAGTATGTCAATTGCTGCATCACGTTACTAACGAATTGAGACCCGTTATCGCTAATGAACCGTCTCGGTGTGCCATACCGTAGAATGATCTCATCCAATAAGACTCTAGCACATTCCTCTGCGGTAGCTTGCTTCAATGCGAATAACTCAACCCATCTACTAGCCAGGTCTTCTACAATGAAGATCCACATCTCATCTTTAACTGTTTTCGGTAAAGGTCCGAACAAATCGAAAGATACGACTTCAAATCTTTGGTTGAGAGCCGTAGTTTGGAGCAGGCCCGCTGGTTTGAGATTGCTTGGTTTGTATCGCTGACATTGGATGCAGTTCCGTATATAACTTTCTATTTGGGTTCTCATCCCCTTCCAAAAGTATCGCTTGGCAATTCGTTCAATAGTTTTCTCCACTCCATAATGACCAGCGGAAGCTTGATCATGATACACACTGATAACTTTTCCCTGCTCTTGCTTAGGTACAACTAGTTGAGCATTTTCATTGTCATTGTCTGATGTGTATCTGTAGAGTAGTCCTTGATTCATAAGGTAGCCTTTTGTACTCCAATATTTGCCGTTTTCGTATTGATTTCCTTCTAGTTCGTTAATTATTTTCTCTATGTCTTTATCTTTTAATTGTTCCTCTCTTATTTCTTTTGATTTCTTCCTTCGCATATCAATTATCACACTGCATACTCCACAGTCCTTTCCCGTTGTAGGATCGCAATTAGGACGTGACAAGGTGTCGGCGACAACATTCGTTCTTCCGTTGATGTATTTAATCGTCAGATTATAGGGTTGCAATTGCAGAGCCCATCGTGCCAGTCGACCGGTTGGGGACTTCAATGACATAAGCCACTTCAGAGCTTGATGATCGGTCAGTATAGTGAAATTCGTACCCTCGATGAAACCACGAAATTTGTTCACCGCCCAGATTACAGCTAGTGCTTCTCGTTCTGTAGTTGAATGATTTCTTACAGCTGGAGTGAGGAGGCGGCTAGCATACTCAACTGGATGCTCAGTTTCTCCCTCCCCCTGCACCAAAACAGCGCCGATCGCGTAGTTACTTGCATCTGATTTGATTGTAAAAGGTTTGGTGTGGTCTGCCTGAGCCAACACCGGCGCCGTAACCAAAAGTTTCCGCAGCTCGTCAAACGCTGTTTTCTGTTCATCGTTCCAGATCCAAACAGAATTCTTCTTCGTCAACCGAGAGAGTGGTTCGGTGACTTTTGCAAAATTAGGGATAAATCGCCTATACCACGAACACATTTGCAGGAATGATATCAAATGCTTCAAGTTTGTTGGCGCAGCCATATCCATTATGGAAGCAACTTTGTCTGGATCCGCTTGAAGACCGTCAGGTGTTATATAATGTCCTAAATATTTGACCTTAGAGCAGAAGAAAACACATTTTTCCTTGTTTGCTGTGAGATTGTACTCATTTAGGCGATTGAAGACGTCTTGCAGGTCTCTAAAATGTTCATCTAGACTGGCGGACATGACTATTAGGTCATCTAAATATATGAGGAGCTTAATGTGACTGAGGGATATATGAAATCTGTCCATGAGGCGCTGAAAAGTAGCAGGTGCATTTCGTAGACCAAATGGCATTCTCAAAAATTTGTACATACCGAAAGGTGTGATGAAGGCTGTCTTTACTTGGTCTTCATCCTTAACATGAATCTGCCAGTAGCCGGCGCGGAGGTAAATGGTGCTCATGTAACGCGTAGGCTTAGCACTGTGTAGGAGATCATCGATACGTGGCAGTGGATACACATCTGCAGTCGTGATCGCGTTCAACTGGCGGTAATCAACACAGACTCGTGTACTGCCATCTTTCTTCGGAACTAGTACGACTGGCGCTGACCAAGGTGAGGAACACGGAACTATAACTCCTTGCTCACACATCTTCTGTATTTCTACCTTCAGGGTTTGCATCTTAACTGGTGATAGCCTATATGGTGGAACAGATATAGGCTTGTGTGATCCCGTATCAATGGTGTGTTCAGTCTCCGTTGTTGGCTTGCCATTGGATACGAATACCGCTTCATTTATCTCAAGGAAATGTTGTAGGCGCCTGGTCTCTTCCTCCGTCAGCAAGCACTCATGGCTGCGCATGGAAACAGAAGAGATTTCAGTTCCTGGGAATAGACCAGCAGAATCTGGTGACAGCTCGACATCGGCGTTATTGATGTTCCTACGTGCATCTTCGTACAGGGCATCAATAATCGGAGAGTATCCATCGAATAAGACTGTTCGTGGTCGCTTGGGTGGAGTCGAGAATCCTATGGGTATCAATGGTCCATAAGGTCTATCCAAGGCTTGCTCTGTTGCTCCAGGCACAATACAGCCACTTCTCTGAGGAGAATGTGGAGGTGTCATAATTTGCATCGACGGTTCCTGATGCTGTTGCGGGATGAATTTTGCCATACAAACAGGTGATAGTACAGGGCTGGGTGTGTTCATCATGGGCGATTCCATAGCTGGCAAGCACACACTGGATAAAACACCCGCTATATCTTTTGATTCCTCCAGACCCTCAGGATTTAGGTCGTAATTCTTGTGAGGTTCATCAACAAAATGACACGTTCGTTGGGGTAGGTTTAAGGCCAACATAGCATCTTCTATAAAGCCTACCCCAAGTAGTGTCCTATTTTCTCGGGCGTCAGGAAAGATCACGAAAGACGTGGTTACGTCTCGGCCATAGAGAGTGACAGTCGTCTTAACTGTAAGTACATCCTGCTTCCTTGGTACTCCATCAGCGAGGGTAACGTACATGATTTCCCTCTCAAAACTTAAACCGTTCTGTTCTAGACGTTTGTAAAGCTGGTAGGAGGCAACACTTGACTTAGCGCACGTATCGATGTACGCTATTCCCTTCATATATTTAATGGTGATGGGCACTGTGGGGCGTGGTCGAACATCAGCAGTCATGTTAGCGGAGCAGAAACAGAAATCAACTGATGTTGTAGACTGCCTGTTTTTACACTTCGGACAGCGACTGCGTATTACTCCTGGCTCACCACACCCATAACAAGCAAACTTCGGCTTGTCCTCGCTTTGGGTGCTCGAGGTAGTTTCAGCCTTAACAGCAACAACATTATGCTTATCTGTGTCTTCTCTTGCCTTCTTTCTACAAACCTCAGCTGTGTGACCGGGAAGACGACAGTAACCACAGCGTGTTCTATTTTGTTTTTTGTTATTTTTATGTTGTGTTGTTATATCTTTATCGTGTAAATACTCTGATTCTTCTTTTTGATTGTTTTTCTCCTCTAGTGTTCTTTCAATATCCCTTGCCTTTTTTAGTAGCTCATCAAAAGTTTTGATCGAATCCCTGCAGATCTTTTCCCTCACGGCGAATCTAATCTGGCCAAAAATGAGACTGATCTGTTGCTGCACCGTATGTGGTTCTGACATCTCAGCAAGAAGCGCCCGCTTCTTGGCAATGAAAATCTCGGTGGGGGTCTGGTTATCTTGCTTAACACCGACTATTTCCTGATAGATAACGTAGTCTAATTTCTTTGGAGCAAAGGTATGACGCAAGCGTTCCTTAAAAAGTTCCCATGTCTTCACACTGCTTTTAACGCCTTGCCACCAAATCGCTGCGTCACCGATCAGAACTAAAGGTAGGCCTTCAAGGGCGTTCTCGTCAGATATCTTTTCCACTTCCTTAAACACTGTGACTGCAGCTAAGAAAGCTTCAACTTCCGCCTTTGATCCTCCAAATTTAGCTGGGCATTGTGCAAAGGTACTCCTCCCTCGTGTACCAGTGGTTATAAGCTCCTTAAACTGGCTATCTGACATGTTGATAGCCATTTCTTCAGATGACACGCTTCCAAGTCGAACTGGTCTGCGAGTTGGTCGTGGCCTTAGATATTTTCTATCTTCGGCCTCCACGTTGTGCGCCACTTGTGGGGGGTTATTTCAATAAAACCACTCGCAGGCCAATGTAACAGCAAAGGATATTTATTGACTCTTCACAAACGTTACTCTAACACACTAACATACACTATTATAAAATAAAATATATACTACGAGTCTGCGATTACGTATGTACTCGGTATGACCGCCCGATATCGGTGCCGCGATGGAAGCCGACCGTGCAAGCCAGAGAGCGCTCAACTGCCCGAAACCGTTACGAAGGAAGCGTGTCCGTGCGAGCCGAACTGCAAAGGACTTTTTGTTTGTTTTTTTTTTATTTTTTTTTTCTACGGGGCATCTCGTAGTTCGGTCAAAGCGACTGACAACTACTTAACCGGGCTTTCCCTGTGGAGACTAAGCTATATAGCCTCCAGCCAGGCACAAATTTCTAAACCTAAGCGACAACGCTGAGGGCTACCCCCTGTGGGGTCGAACCTCGGCTCAGGGCGTCGCTGGGGGGACAACTAAGGCTGGATCTTATTAAAGTGATTCTACCATCCGTTCGGAATAAGCCTACGTGGAGAAGAACGGACAAGAAACTCCAATTTAACTAACTAGAATTTAATTACGGCACAGCATTTCGCGGGCTGGCTTGTATATCTTGACGGGGACGTCGCGACGGGCCTCGGCGGCGAGGACGGATCGAAGGCGGTCTGTGTTTGAAAATTGTGCTGGTCTCTTTCTTGCTCTCTTGGAGCAGGGTAGTGGCGTCATCGGGGATGGAGAGAGCGAGCCTTGGTCGGCGAACTTTAGAGATTTGGGAGAGTTCATAGCGGGAGGCCGCTTGAATTAGGGGATTGCTGTGGTTGACAACTTTGTCGAAGAAGCTCTTTGAAATGCGCTTCATGAATTGTTGAATAGTGGGGATTTTCAAATCGACATGGAGTTCCTGGTTACGAACGTACCAGGGGGCTCCCGTGATTTTACGGAGGAATCGGTTTTGTATAACCTGAAGCTTGTGAATGTGGTGGGGCTTAGCATGCGCGAACACTACGCAGGCATAGGTCATGATGGGACGGATAACCGCAGTGAAGGTGCGCAGCTTGCACCTAAGTGACAAGCCACTGCTTGCGTTTATCATCCCATGAAGTCTGCCCATAGCAAAGGCGGCTCGCGAGCGCGCCGCCTTAATGTGCTTGGCGAAAGTGAGGTGGTTGTCTAAGGTCACGCCTAGGTACTTGGCTTGCTCTTCCCAGGGGATCGGCTTGCCGTACATAGTCACTGTTTTGGTGGGTCGGGTTTTTGTGGAAAGGCTACGAGGCTTCGAGAAAATGACAGCCTGGCTCTTTTCGGGATTGACTTCTATTCTCCAGAGGCGGAACCACTTGGACAGGGCGTTGGCGGCTCTCTGGAGTTTTTGGGCGATGGCATTGGGTGCTTTGCCAGCGTAATAAAGGGCCGTGTCGTCAGCGAATAGTGCCAACTGGCCCTCTTTGGGTTTTGGGATATCGCTGGTGTACAGCGTGAAAGATATAGGTGATAGTACGCAGCCTTGAGGGACTCCGGCTCGTATGGGGTGAGGGGAGGAGAGTTCTCCCTCGACTCTATAGCGGAAAGTTCGGTCCGACAACCAGTCTCGAATGATGAGCACGAGACGATCTGGCACGCCAAGTTTGTATAGCTTATAAATTAAGCCATTGTGCCAGACTTTGTCGAACGCTTTCGCTATGTCGAAGAACAAGGCACCCGTCATCAGACCACGCTGGAAGCCAGCACTAGTGTGTTCAACGATGCGGTGCACTTGTTGGACGCAAGAATGTTCGGCACGAAAACCGAATTGTTCGTCGGGGATAAGACTTTTTCGCTCGGCAAAGTCTTTGAGCCGCCTATAAATAAGCCGTTCGTAGACTTTACCGAGGGAGTTTATCAGACTGATGGGACGGTAACTGGAAGGCTCCGATTTGGGTTTACCCGGTTTAGGGATGCCTATCACAGTGGCTTGTTTCCAAGCTTGTGGGAAGTTATTTTTGCTTAATGCAGCGTTGAAAATGGCCGTCATTAGCACTATTATATGGGCGGGGAGGAGTTTTAACACCTTATTGGTGATGCCATCTGAGCCCGGGGCTTTGTTGGGCTGAAGCCTTTTGATGACCTCCTAATATGTATTCGAGGTATAATGAAACGACCGTCTTACTCAATAGCTAGTATATTACTGGATTACCCACTAGAGAACGATACATATATTACATCCCTCCAACATTAATTTGGAAACCTGTAACAATGGACAATCATAGGTATAATATGTGCACAATAATCAAACATTTAACAAAGCGATCTTATAATTAACTTAGAAATATTGCTTATAATTAACAGGTTTACGTGACCTTTGGGCGCGTCCAATCAAAGGAACTTTCTCAGAACTAGAGCTAGGTACAACATTGGGACTAACGACAACCTCAGCGGGTTCTGAATTATTACTGACACTTTCGGATGCCTCTGCCCACTCCTCATTATCATCCTCTCTCTGTGTCATTACCCCATTATCATCCATTGCCGACACTATCCTATCCTCACTATCAGTCAAGACTGGCACCTCCTCCCCGCCCACGTCAGTGGCCAAAACAGAAGGCGGTGAATTTAATACCGGCGTTGGCATTACGGGTCGTGCTTGGCTCTGACCGAGTGGAGGGGGCGTATTCTGCAGCGGTGGCGCTGGTGAAACTCTCGGTCCGAGCAACAATGGGCTACCTATTCCGTTGGTTTTACCAGCGTCACTATTTTTCATACCATCTTTACTTATTAACTTTCTCATTTGATCGATATGTCTGTAACAGTAACAATTATAATCTTTAAAATAAATTTCAAACATTCTTGACCCCATTGATTTTTTTATAATTGCTGCGCTCCAAATGCTTTTTCTTGCTATAAACCATTTTGCCCAAACAGTGTCACCTATTTTAAAACATCGATTACGTGGTAATGACGCTGCTTCGTTATTTTCATCTATAATGTTTTTTCTTTGTGGTAGGACGAGGTCCAACCTGCACTTCAAATTACGGCCTAACATCAACATAGCCGGTGTCGAACTGGTAGCACAATGAACTGTATTCCTATAATTAAACAGAAATCCCTGCAATTGATCTACAGTACTGTTTTGGCACAATTGTTTATCTGAAAGTATGCATTTTATCATTTTTTTACAAGTTTTTACGGAGTTTTCTGCTTGGCCGTTACTAGCTGGGTGATAGATAGGTGACGTCAGGTATTCTATACCGTTCATACGACAAAATTTAATAAACTCTGCAGATTTAATTTTCACATCGTTATCAGATACTATAACATTAGGTAAGCCAAAGCGAGAAAATAATTCCTTTAACTTTAAAATAAGCGCACTGGTTGAAGTACTACGATCCATATAGATGCATTCCAGCCATTTTGAGTACGCATCTACTACAATTAGGTAAACAGCCTGACCTATAGACATGTAGTCAATATGAATGCGGTGCCATGGTGTTGCCGGGCGCGGCCAGGGCGCGGGGGGGGCCGCGGGCGGCGCGCAGCGCACGGCTGAGCACGCGCCGCACGCGCCAACCCATCGTTCTATATCACCGTCAATCCCGGGCCACCACATCCTACTACGAGCCGCACTCTTTGTTTTCACTACCCCGAAATGCCCGGAATGTAATTCCTTTAGCATCCTTTCTCTAAACACAGCCGGAATTACTATTCTGTGTCCGCGAAACAAACAACCATTGATCACTTCTAAATCCCCCTTGCATTGAAAATATGGTAAAATATTTTTGCATTTAATTTTTCTAGGCCAGCCACTGTTCATGTACTTAATTACTGTCCTCACTACTTTATCGGAAACGATTGAATTTTTTAAATCATTAAATAATACCGGTTCTACACTCTCTTCCATAAACAGAAAATACTTAGAACTAGCATCGGGCTTATCTTCGCTGACTGACATTGATAACGGTGCGCGGGAGAAATAATCTGCCACATCGTTACTTTTACCATCTATATATTTAGGTATATAGTTATAAGCGGATAAAATTATGGCATATCTTTGCAGACGTAACGCGGCTGTTACCGAAACCCCCTTGTTTTTGTCAAAAATCGATAACAACGGCCTATGATCTGTTTTTAGTATAAACGGTTCCTTACGGCCGTACACGTATTGGTGGAAATGCTTTACACCAAATATAATAGCAGTCGCTTCCTTTTGGATTTGACTGTAGTTCTTCTCGCTAGTTGATAAGGAACGCGAGGCGAAAGCTATCGGTCGCTCGCGGCCGTCCGCGTCTCGGTGCGCGAGAACAGCGCCGAGGCCGGCGGGCCCGGCGTCTACAGTCAACATCAGCGGCGCCTCTGGGTCAAAGTGCGCCAGTACGCGATCACTACTCAACTCCCTTTTTACGCTCTCGAACGCTGCCTGCTGGCGCTCTCCCCACTGCCATTCTGCACCCTTACGAAGTAGTTCGTGTAATGGGTTTAATAAAACCGAAGCGTTTGGTATAAAATTTCTGTAATAATTAACTACCCCCAGAAAACGCTTAACACCTAATATGTCAGTAGGCGCCGGCGCGTCTAAGATAGCTTCAACTTTTGAAGGACATGTTCTTAAACCGTTTCTATCGATGACATAACCTAAATACGTAACGCTTTTGTTAAAAAAACAACACTTATCCTTTTGCAGCCGTAACCCGGCATCCTGTAATCTTTCTAAAACTTGTCGTAATCTAGACATATGTATTTCTTTGCTGGGCCCCGTAATACAGATGTCATCCAACCAAACGCTAATCCCTTCAATACCTGCCAACAAGGTCTCCATAGCCCTCTGAAAAATCGCGGGAGCACAGGCCAGACCATAGACCAACCGTGTATAAGAAAACAGGCCTTTGTGCGTATTAATTGTACACAGTTTTTGAGACGGTTTTGATATTCTAAATTGATTATACGCATTGCTCAAATCAATTTTTGAATAATGCTCCCCTCCCCCTATGTTAGAAAAGACCTCTTCTATACGGGGCAAGGGATACTTATCAATCTCTAAATCTTTGTTCAACGTACACGAAAAATCACCAGCAATTTTTAATTTACCGTTTTCCTTCAATACTGGAACAATGGGCGTTGCGTAATCTGCATAACTGACCGGTATAAGTATACCTAAGCTTACGAGCCTATCTAGTTCTTTGCTAACTTTGTCCTTTAGCGCGAAAGGCACGGTACGCGGTTTGAAAAATTTTGGCGATGCACTTTCTTTTAACTTTAAGTCTATTTCGAACTTATTGAAACAACCCAATTCGTCTCGCCATAGGCTTTGGAATTCTATCAAGAATCGTTGCACTTCTTCAGGGCTTTTATAAGTACCAATATTATAATTTTTAGTAGTTAAATAAATTTTGAATATAGTCATGAAATCACGACCTAGAAGTGGGGGTCCACCATTTTCTAAAACGTAAATTTTGACATTCTGACTTGATTTTAAATATGTAACTGTTGCAACAAAATAACCCACAGGCGTGATTTTGTGACCATTATATAAACACATTTTTAAATCGCTCTTTAACAGTTTACTACTAGAAAAATGCTGCAAATATAGGCTTTTCGATATAACTGAACTGCCTGAACCTGTGTCTAACTCCATACACATTTCTATATCGTTTAACACCACTGATATTTTTATAGGATTATTGTCAACATACCTCAAATTAAAAAGTTGACATTCCCTGCAATCCTCTTGAGATTTATCTATTTCCTCCGTAACAATATTATGCACATTTGACATATTAACCGCACATATTTTTTTCAAATGCCCTTTTTGACCACATAGTAAGCACTTGTAGTTCTTAAATCTACACTTTGCCGCAATGTGGTTCTTCATACCACACACTGTACAACGCACTTGGTTGCCACCGTTGCCATCAACCGCGGCGGCCGTGCCGGCGGCGGAGCCCGCTTGACGTGACGCGGCCCTTGCGGCGTCAGCTCCCGCCCGCACGTAAAACACCGGTTCCTCCTTCACTGTGAATTCACCTGCTCTGATGGTGTCGCCTGCGCCTGCGCCAACCACGCGCGCCTGTCTTGCGCATGACGCCTTCTGCGCGACCTCCAATGCACTTGCGAGTGTTAGGGTCTTGGAGTCACATTCAAAAAGTTTTTCACGCTCATGTCCTGTCTTGAAGCCCAGCACGAACCGGTCCCTCAATAAGGTATCCAGTTCTGTGCCAAAATCACAGTATACGGCCAGCCCTCGCAGCCGTGCTGCCCACTCCTCGATGCTTTCACCGTCGGATCTTGTTGCTTCGTAGAATTTTGCCCTATCAGCAAATGTCGACCTTTTTGGCGTGAAATGTTTATTGAGTACTGGAACTAGCTCGTTGTAGGTAACGTCTTCGAGTTTCTTCGGATGAATCAGGTTCCGAAGCAGACGGTACGAGTCGTCTGACAGATGCGTCAACAAAACAGCACTTTGGTTTGCATCTTTAATATCGTTCAACTTTATAAATTGCGTCAATTTACCATAAAACACTTCCCACTCCTGTATTTTATAGTCAAAAACGCCTAAATTTCCGAGAAAACTTGGCATTTTTTTTTTTATAAACTCGCGGGTACTTTTTTTTTCTCGTCGCCAGATAATATGTATTCGAGGTATAATGAAACGACCGTCTTACTCAATAGCTAGTATATTACTGGATTACCCACTAGAGAACGATACATATATTACACCTCCTCTACTTCGTCTGGGGTGACGGGAGGTAGCGGATCATCAGGGTCTTCGACGGGGGGGAGGGAGGTCCTGCGTTCAACTTCAGCGTCTACCATGGCTAGGTGAGCTGGGTCTACTGGTTGGGAGCTGGGTGAGCTTTGAATTTCAAGACTGTCAGCCAGACATTCGGCTTTTTCAGTGTTTTCAAATGCTACACTCTTATCAGGGCGAATAAGCGGGGGTATGGCTGAGTCTTCAGCGGAGCGTAATCTCCTCTGGAGGTGCCAGAAAGCATGGTGGGTGGGCTCAAGCTCGCTCAGTAACTTGTTCCATGTCGCAGAACGGTGCTCATCAGTGCGTTCTTTTACAGCAAGCTGTAATTCCCGCATGCGAGCTACGTTTGCGGCACTGGGAAAGTTCCTACGGGCACGGACAGCTGCGTTCTTCTTGGTTATCAACTTCCGTATATCGTCCGGGAGTTTCCCTTGCTGGATGTCCAGCACTGGAACCTCCCTTGAACATTCGTTCAGGACAGATTGTACGTGAGTTGTAAGCGAGTCGATCGCCGCCGTCGCGTCTGCGGCTGTTTCTATGGACGAGGGGATTGAGTCTAGCTGGGGTGACTTTGCGGATTTCAGTTTTTCACTTACTTTCCTCCAGTCGGTGACCTTTTTAGTAGGGGGTGGCTGACCTAGATCTGGGAGGCCTGAGCGGTTGCCTAGGTCCATGATCACAGGGCGGTGGTCGGAATGGAGCTCGTCTAGCGTATCTATCGAGCGTAACCGAAGGTTAACGTTCTTAAATAACGCTACATCGAGGATATCGGGTCTATGTGCGGGATCATGCGGGAAGTGAGTGAAGCTCATTGGGGCTATGACGTCGTAGTGGAGGGATGAGCTTAGGTCCAGCACCAACTTTCCCCTAGGGTTGGTAGCGGTACTGTTCCAGGCTGGATGTTTAGCATTTAGATCACCCGCTAGGATAACGGAGTCACTTATGCTGAAGAGGGCAGTAAGGTCTTTTTTGAAACCTTCTGGGTTGTCGGGCGATGACGCCGAGTGAGGAGGGCAATAGGCGGAGATGATGGTGATCGTTTGATGACCAGTCATTCCTAGCCGACAGGCTGTGTACTCGAGGCACGAAGTGGGGTCGGGTGGGGTAATTTCGATGCAGTGGAGCTCATTTTTATAGTAAATGAGAGTGCCACCCTTGTGAGCGCGCATCCTGTCATTGCGAACTAAGCGATAGTTGGCAATTTTGGGATTGCGATGGTGTGGTTTTAAATGGGTCTCTTGAATGAGGAAGACATCCAGCTGATGGTCGCGAATGAAAGTGGCGATCTCATCACGCTGGCTTTGAATGCCATCGGCATTGAAGAAACCTAACCTTAGGGAACGTGGTTTGAGGCAATTAGTTTTTAATTGCGAACCCATTCCCCGTTTTTAAAAACTAGCGAGTCTAGTTCCCTCGTTATCGAGGGGTATCTGTCAAATATCTGGAGGCAAGATATGGCGTTAAGCGCGTATGCTGAGTTGGTTAATTCAGCGTGGAGGGCTCGGGCTTCTGGAGTCATCCAGATCGCGTATGCGCTGAAGATAGTATTAGCGATACTGCGATACGAAGTCGTGGTGGGTTGGGACAAAGGGCGAGAGCGCTCGCCAACGACGGTGGTGGGTGCCACCTTGTTGGCTTGCGCTGGGGCCGCTGTGGCCGGGAGTGGGCTAGACACTGGGATGTTGAGGTCCAACAGTGCAGGTATGGGTGGAGGTTGAGTGGACTGAGAGGCCACCTGGGCCGGGTTGACGGCCCGGTGGTTCAATTTACCCCAAGGTGAAGATCTTTGTGGGGCGAGTCTTTGGGGGATTTGCGAGGAGGGTAAGCTCTTCGCGGGATTATCGTGCTGCTGACGAGCAGCGAAGTTTTTGGCCGCTCTGGGCGCAAGCTTAGGGGCTTTGGGGCAGCCCCTGTAGTTTGCTGGGTGTCCGATCTGACCACAGAGCACGCAGCTGGGAGGCTCCGTACATTCTGTGCGGTCTTTGGGGCGGGGGCAGTTTTTTGTGCTGTGATCGCCTGTGCACTTTACGCACCTGGGGGTGGCGAAACAATTGGCCTGGGAGTGGCCATACAGTTGGCAGTTATGGCACTGACCAACGAGATGCGGGCGGTAGGGTTTTTCTATCGTAATGCCCGACAGGGAGCACACCGTTTTTACCCTGAATATGGGGTTAAGTCCCTCTGTAGGGGTACAGGCGACCATGACCATGTCGTATTGCTTGCCACCTCTTGCCTTGTGCAATCGGTGGACTTCTATTACCGGGACATTTTGGGCTATTAAGTCTAATCGGACTTCTTCCGTGGGGATCTCCTTTGGGATTCGGCGGATCACCACACGGATTGCACGTTCCTCTGGGAGCGAGTACGTATGGAACGAAATGTTCCTGTCTTTAAGGAGGCGAGTTAGATCGCGGAAATCCCGGGATGTGGGGACTAGGATTTTAATGCCTTGCTGGCAGGCAGTATCTTTGCTGTAACTGATTCTACGCTCAGTACAAGCGTTGGATACCGTGTTCCATTTCCCTTTGTCTTGAAGGTAAATGGGCGGAGGAGGGGGGAGCTTCCTGGTGGTAGCAGCGGGAGCTGTTACCATCGGGCTCGGGGGGCGGCTAGAACGCTGGGAAGCGTTATTGGGGGCGGGTAGGTCGTCCGGAATAGACGGCTCGGGGGAGGGGCAGGGGGAGCCGACGGGTGACGCAAACGGGGTTACTGCAAATGACTGGCGTGCATGCCCTTATATACTCTCAGGCCGCGGCCGGCGGCTGCGGCGGGCGCGATAGTGGGGCACGGCGAGAAGGTTCACGCACACAGGTATGCGCGCGGTATGGCGTCGTGTGCGGGTAGTGTTACAAGGTATTTTTTCAATTCTTACGGTTTAAAATTCTTTATTTCTCAAAGATTACGAATCACTTACGAGGAGAAATAAAATATAAAACAAAACTTAAGCAATTTAAAGTACAGAAAACTAACTTTTTTACCTTCATCTATTATACTGGTAAATATAAATCATTCAGTCACGAATTTCCAAGTTACAAGATTCTAGATTAATAAAATAACTTTTTTTTACAAAAAAATACAACCGACTTCCAAATAAAAACACTACAAAGAGAAAAATAACTTCTATTTCGGAAGTCGGTGTTCCTGTTTTGTTTTTATTTGGAAGTCGGTTGTATTTTTTTGTAAAATAATTTTATATTTTTGGCTTTTTAGTGGTACATAATAGACCAGTTCTATACGCTAGGTACCTATGCCCAAAGTGATGCCAGAATGGATTATCCCAATAACATGAAATTTTAACAAAACCGGTGGAATGAGAGTATACCAGGGTGAACTGTTCACACCTGCTTACCCCTTTAGAGCGTACCAGTTTGATTTTAAGTTATGAAATGGTGTGAACAATAAATCGACATGCGATTGCAGCTATCCCGAGTTATTTGCCGTAATTTATTCTTTCTTTTTTTTAAAACTTTGCCCCACTAGGAATTTCTCCTGTGTCGTGGGTGCGTTTACAAACATATAAACTCACATACACAAACACCCAGTGCCGGAACAACTATTTGTAGATCATACAAATAATTGTTGAATCGAACCCGCGACACGCAGCGCAGCAGTCAATCGCTCAACCACTGCGAAATATCCGAAGTTCTTCATCAGATCTTGATGAAATGTGAATGGAGCTTTCAAATAAAAAAATGATTTTTTTAAATCGGTTCACCTATACAGTAAAAAGTTCTGAGGAAAAAAGAAATACAGTCGAATTGATAACCTCCTCTTTTTTGGGAAGTCGGTTAAAAAAGAGAGTGTTAGTGACATTCCGGATGGCTCGACGCGATACGATTTTCAATTTGACCGATTTGCACTTGAAATTTTCTTAGAAAATACGTGTGCGATATCGCCTTTCGCCGCAATTTGAATTGCGCGCACCATAAATAATGTCCCTTAGTAACAATTTACTTACGAACAATACTAAATTATGATTTTTGAAATTCTGTACATATAATTACGCTAGCGAATCGCTTTCTTCGTAGCCCCACACACAATCAGATAAAGGTACAGCGTACATACGAGGTTGTGACGTGAAGTTAGAGAACGTAGGCTTTTACGCCAGTTTGTACGAATTAAATGATACAAGTTACGTAGTTATTACGTTATATTACATCTGTGTAACAGGAGTTATTGTTACGTTTTTATCTGTGTTTCTTTTTTATTATGATTCGTTTTTGTTATTTAACCGACTCAATTTGATTGTTTTTTATTTTAAGTTTGTCACCTCAGAACTTTTTACTAGGTACACCGATTTGTTTTTTTTTTTTATTTCAAAACTGGTCCTTCTCATGTGGTCCACTTTAAATTTGATCAAGATCTGACGGGTAGTTTTCCAGTTATTAGAGAAAAATAAAAATGCATTAACAAAAAAATTCGGAGTCAAAAACGAAAAAAAGTTACTTTCGCTTTGTAGTGTTTTGTTTTGGAAGTCGGTTTAATTTTTGGGGTTCCATACCTCAAAAAGAAAACCGGCCAAGTGCGAGTCGGACTCGCGCACGGAGGGTTCCGTACCATTATCGCGAAAAACGGCAAAACATCACGTATGTTGTTAGGGAGCCCCACTTAGATATTTATTTTATTCTGTTTTTAGTATTTGTTGTTATAGCGGCAACAGAAATACATCATCTGTGAAAATTACAACTGTCTAGCTATCACGGTTCATGAGATACAGCCTGGTGACAGACGGATGGACAGACAGACAGTCAGACGGATCGTGGATTCTTAGTAATAGGGTCCCGTTTTTACCTTTTAGGTACGGAACCCTAAAAACGGAAAAATTTGTTGACCGTCTGCCTGTGCATCTGTTTGTCAAAACCTCTTATCTCGGGAACGCGTGGAGGTATTGAGTTGAAATTAATATCGTATACTCAAGTTTGCAACCCCTTGCAGCTGTGAAAACATCAAACGTTTAGATAAACGGAAACAAGAGATACAGCCGTTAATGACGCATATTTTTTACTCTCAAGGGAATTAAAATCTACAGGGTACTTCCCGTTGACCTAGAATCATGAAATTTGGCAAGAAGCAATGTCTTATGGCACAAGTAAAGAAAAAAAACCGAAAACCGTAAATTTGTAAAAAAAAGGATTATTAACTTATGCAGTTGATAAACTGACTGCGACTTAGTCGATGTACTACAGTTTACCAAAAGCAAAGTTAATTTTGACCCTCAATTCTGTTTTTCTTATCGTTAGAGCAATGTTCGGTGCCCTCATAGTTTTTGAACTTCAGTAATGTTATTTAATTATTTTGGTGAATGTAGTCGTTTGAACGGAACCCTCAGTGCGCGAGTCCTGTTGGCCAGTTTTATTGTTAAAAAGTTTATTTTTAGTTTTTGAGTTAGATACTGTAATAGGTGTACCGTATCTAACACAAAACACATCATTTGTGTAGGTACATACTTTTCTTTTAATTATTAAAGAATGGTTCATGCCATGTTATACATACAATCAACCTGCCTAGCCTTTTCCCAACTATGCACTATCTATGAAACTATGCGTGATAAACATACATACATATTACCAATTAGCAAGTTGGTAGCGTGGCTACTGCCTAGTTTCCGGAACGAAAATTATCGCATTAGTGTGACTAATTGCCAAACGTGCGTTAGCTGGTGTGATTGATTTAATTAATTATAATTATCAGGAGCCATCACATCACTTGAATTGCGTTTAATTGGAGACGCGTCGATATCTTTCCAAATATATTCCCGAGTGCGTCATGACTGCCCAAAGTTCAGTCCAGTGCAGAGGAAAGATGTGTCCGATCAAAATATTTTGTTGTGCATCGACTTTATTACACACTTAAGTTATTTAGCTGTGCTCGCGGCTTCGCTCCCGTCAACTGTCCTGCTTACCTTCCTACCTACCCTACTTATTTTCCTACTTACCCTTCTTACCTGCCTGCCTACCCTACCTACCTTACATTTATTTTTCTAGGTTCATTCTTTCGCGGATAAACTTGTACCGGTCCGCCCTCTGTCCTCTTGCCAGCTTGCTCAATTTGGGGGAACCTCACCGGACCACGTTATTAATTGGCTGTAGTGAAAGCAGACAACAGTTAAAACAGACTGGAGAATATTTATTTATCGCAAAAGTTTATTACACAGTACAGTATTGACACACTGCGTTTATAGAAGATTATAACAAGATTATAAGGCGATGGTGGGATGGGAGCAGTGGTGGCCCAGTGGTATCGGCCGCGACTTACAAGTTGTAGGTCGTGGTTTCAAACCCAGGCAGGCGCTTTACTTTGTGTAAATTATTTCATCACCACTGCTCTCAAAACGGTGAAGGAAAACATCGTGAGGAAACCGGCATGTCCTAGAACCAAAAATTCGAAGACATGTGACATCCGCCAATCCGCACTGGGCCCGCGTGGTGGATTACGGCCCATTCCCTCTCACAGAGAGGAGGCCTGTGTCCCAGCAGTGGAGCTGAAGATGTGAGATGTGATGTGAAGGCGATGGTTATAGTTACAGACAGTAACTAGCCTCGGCGGCCTCTAAAGTTGAAGTGACCAAAGAAGAATGTGGCGTTCTGGGGGGTGACCATAAGCTCTTAGACCGGTATCAATTGGATATAGAGTAAGTGACAGATGTATACAAGTCATATACATCTGTCCCTTATTCGATCTCAAATTGATACCGCTCTAAGAGCTTATGGTCACCAATAATGTGAAAAGTAAATGATGACGTGGCCTGCTATAAAAAGGTTGCCAGTAATAAGTGATCGCAAGAGTATGGAAGGAAGGACCTCGTCACAAACTTAACACTGCCATTCAAAAAATGACTTCAAATGCACAACGCCATCTATCGCATATAGAGTTCAACTGTCCGAGTATCTGAATTGCGTGTGTTGAGATAATTTTACTTCTTGAACACTTTAAATTCATCTAACTTTTGATAGAGTGAACCGATTGCGATGAAACAAAAACTAAGTATTACTTCAAGTTACGCACAATTTTTATGTATTATGTAAAGTTATTTACATTGATTTCGTACATTTTACGTGATGCGTGCACAAATAAATTTATTATTGTAATATTTATTTTATTAATATGCATGTATATAAGAGTATATATTATTATATATACAGTATTCTTCTTTATTGTGAATTGTTTAATATATTTTTCATTTTATTCCCCTCTACACACGTTGTCTACATATCTTTTTTTTTTCAACTCTCCTCTCGCAGGTATGCTGGAAGAGATTTCGTTAGAAATAAGCATACCTTTGTACCTATTTTCTGTTCCTTCTTCTTGTCTGTGTATTAGGTGTGTGTACATTAAAGATTAAATAAATAAATAAATAAATAGACAAACAGAAAAACAGAAATAAAAACAAAAATGCTGGCAATGGGTTCTATTGGTTATCCTCTGACACCCTGGCTATTTTTTTTTGGAAATATTTTCGATGTACAAAAAATATTTTTCTACAGATTTATTATATGTATTGATGATTGATTGATGATGATGATGATTGATTGATTGATTGATGATGACTAGCTGCTGCCTGCAACTTTGTCCACGGTATTTTTTTTTGCGCGGATCTCCAATTCTTTTTTTTAAATAAATGTAGCCAAAGTTACTTCTTATTCTTCTTCAGCTGCAGGTCAGTTAAAGTCCCGATAAAATCGGTCCAGCCGTTTTGGAGATAAACCCGAACAAGCAGATAGATAACCAAAAATAGATTTTCTGTTATCATTATTACAATATGATTTTTTTGTAAACATTTCGATAAAAAAAATGAATTTAGTATAAAGCTGATTCTTTACCAATATAAAAAGACACTAAAATTGTATCAAAAACAATATCAACGTGCTATTCACATCTCCAGACTCCTAAAAACTAAGTGAACATTTCTCAAACCAACATTAATAAATTGACACTCACCATTTTCTGCCCAACTCCTTTCCCAAGGGGCTGGTCTTTGAGCGACCAAATCCTTAGACTCATGAAGTTACCGTTTGCCCAATTAAGACAATTATGCTGGGCCCCAACTTTCCTCTCAAGAGTCCGATAATTCTTACTTTTGCACTCTCTTTTAGTTTTGGGGTGAGAATACAGTATGAGCGTAAGCGGCTATGATTTTGAATTATTTTAATCGTGTTAATAGCCTATAAAATTAAAACTCAATATATTCCGCCAGTGAGATTATCAAATAATATATGACCCGTATTTTTTGCTATATCAAATAAATTAAAATTGACAAAGATAAAGCGCATCACAGTTCAGGAGTGGGCTTGTGACGTCACTTTGTCAGTATAAAGTGTAGCACACTGTGACGTCACACGATATTACAACGCACTGTATCGTCGTAATTTTTTGTTTACGTAGCAAAAGAAAATATTGTTTTTTTAAGTCATTATCCCTATTCTTCTTCTTTTCTAGTTGATGGAATCTCCTTTAGTACTTTGGACTAAGAAGGTGACCACAAAATCGTGCTAATATTTGTTGACCATCTCGCTAAAAAGGAGTAGGTACTTCACCAGGGCATCGGTCAACCGGAAGACGTTGCGTTGGAAGGCCTCCCACCAGGTGGACCGATGACCTGGTGAAGGTTGCGGGGATCCGCTGCCCACTGCCACTTAAGTTTGACAATTCTTCGGGCTATGTCGGTAACAATTTTACATGTCGATCATATTTTTAAAACTAGATGAGGTCGGCGTTTCCTATCTGACTACTCTGAGAAGAAAGGCCGAAACAAACTCAGAGGTCACAGTGAAACTGTACTCACGACTGTCTAAGTAAAAAAAAAATATGCCGCCGTCGATTTTCACGAAGATTGTGGGTTTTAAATTGGATAGTCTCTCATTATCTTTCGGGCAGGAAAATGTATCTTTGCAAAGCATTTGGAATGATCAAATCATCATCATCAATCATCAATATCATCATCATCAATAATAAAAATAGCCAGGGTGTTAAAGGATAACCAACAGAACCCATTTCCAGCGTTTTTGGAATTTTTGTCTGTTTATCTGTTTGTCTGTTTATTTGTGCACGCATCACGTGTAATGTACAAAACCCATGTTGATAAATCTTATAAATAAAAATTGTGCGTAACTTGAAGAATTACTTAGTTTTTGTTTCATCGCAATCGGTTCCCTCTATCAAAAGTTATATGAATTTAAAGTGTTCAAAAAGTAAAATTATCACAGCACACGCAATTCAGATACTCGGACAGTTGAACTCGATATTCGATAGATGGCGTTGTACATTTGAAGTCATTTTCTGAATGGCGGTGTTAAGATTCTCCGCGAAAAAATGAATGAATGAAATGAATAGAAAAAAAATTGGTAGGTAGACAAGTAAGGTAGGCAGGAGGGTAAGTAGGGTAGGGTTTGGACAGATGACGGGAGCGAAGCCGCGGGCACAGCTAGTTGAATAATAATGATTCACTACAAAGAGAAAACTCGGACGTCCATCAATGATTTCAAACTGATTATAGTGTAGGCGAATACGAAGTTAATTACCGTTTTCAATGAATCATTAATGACACATTACTGGTTCGAAATGCGCCACCACAAAGTTACCGATTAATCCGCCTGACAAAATTGCACTGTGGGGAGATTGGGGACGCGTTCATTGAAAATTACGCCGCCATCACATGCGCCGCCAACAGTGCATGCGCTGCAAATAAGCTTATTAAGATTGCCCTAGTCGACGGCACGAACTATTTTGTACGCGGGGTTAAAATGCATTTTATATCAACCGACAACACGTGTGGAAGAGATAGATGCTGTGATGAGCAGTAAGAAGCTAGTTCGCGTACGAATTAGCACTTTAGCAAATCAATTGCGAAATGGATGATGATTTAGGACGAAAATGAGCGCCTTTGGGAGTTTGGATATCATGAAAAAACTACTAAATGTATATTTTCACAATAAAATATTATTTGCATTGTTGAACCACTAATCTATCCCTGTATGGTGGCTGTTTTGCAATTTTCCTTCTTCTTATGGTATTTATTTTTGCCCAAAGATGCGTTAAAATTAGTGTTAAAATATGAAACTTTCGACGCTCATCACTTTCAAAGATTTTTATTTTTTACTTTTTTTGTTTCCATACAAGGCTCGATAAAGATAAAACAAATTGATATCATTTTGGTATACCAAGAGAAAGTCTAAGGTATCTTTCTGATTCGCGTGGCAATTTAAATTGCCTCGTTAAGCAATATCGATGTCCAACACGTATTTTTTAAGAAAATTTCAAGTGCATATCGTTAGAATTGAATTACTTTGCGTCCATGTGAACGTATGTACTTGCAATTTAAATCAAATCGCATCGAGCCATCGAAAGTAGATCGTTGGCAAGGGTGACTTAAAAGTTGTGTGGGAAACGGTTGTCATGGTATGGGTATATTGGGCACTAGCTGTCCCACGCGGCTTCGCTCCCGTCAACTGGCTACTTACCTACCCTATCCTACCTACCCTACTCTACACCTACGCTACATCTACGCTACACCTACACTACACCTACGCTACCTACCCTACACCTACCCTAAACCTACCCTACACCTACCCTACACCTTCCCTACACCTACCCTACATACCTACATGATTGCATAACTGAAACCGTTTACGCAACGGAAGCCCTCAAAAAGTAATATTCTTGCCCGTTTTTGCAACATTTTTCATTTATGCTCCGCTCCTATTGGTCGTAGCGTGATCTTATATAGCCTATATCACTCAGGAATAATGTAGCTTTCTAACAGTGAAAACATTTTTAGAATTGGATCATTAGTTCCAGAGATTACCCCCTACATACAAACTTACAAATTTTACCTCTTTATATATATTATTATTATTTCCTTTATTTATTCTTGTTCTTACTTTATACATTTTTAAATATTAATAAAAAGAAAACTTAAAAACATTTAAAAATATAAACAATAGAGGCCAACCGGTATCGGGAACAGGGTCCAAGCTACCGGTGGTTAGGGCTTCAGAGACAGGAACCTCCTCACAATGCGAGCCGTATCGAGAAGTACTGCCTTCTGTATCAGACCCTTGATCCAACCGTGTAATGACAGCCTCGACAGATGTTCATCGAGGCTAGGCCATCAGGCCGTTGGCCGTAACGACAATCGGCACAATGATCGCCGAGTCCACATCCCACATGTCGACAACCTCGTGTGCTAAGTCGAGATACTTGATTTGTTTCTCTTTCTCAGCTTTCACGAGGTTCTCGTCATGTGGGATGGTGACATCGATTATCATTGTGCGGCGCGCTAATCGGTCTATCGCCACTATATCACTTATTATTATTATTATTATATTATAGTATATAGTATAGATATCATGTTGAAAAATTTTGAATACTAGTATGTCGCTAGGAAAGTATGAATTTGGAGGGATGGAAGGAATGGAAATGGAGGAAGAGTAGGGGAAGACTAAAAAATTGATGGATGGATTGTGTGATTGATGATACGGCTAGACAGGATCTGACTTCTGAAAAAAGGCATTTTAATAAAAAACATAAACCGACTTCCAAAACAAAACTCTACAACGCGGAAACTAACTTTCTTTTCGGCAGTCAGTGTTTTTGGTACCTTTTTTTTTCGTCTTTGACACCGACTTCCGATTCTTCGCTTTAAAGTGTTTTGTTTTGGAAGTCGGTTTAATTTCCTTTCTCTGTTATATTTTTGTTATAAATTAGTATATTATGTATGTATTTTATATTATTATGTATATTTATTATTATTTAAGATAATATTGTACACTGACAACCCAAAATTTCTCTCCTCTCTTTCAGTCCATCTAAAGGTTGTCTGTAAGAGATTGCCCTGTGCGGCACAACCGCCCATTGTACACTTGCTTTTGTTTTTTTTGTCCTGTGTATATACTTTTGTGATTTACAATAAAGAATATAATAAATAAATAAATAATATTTTTTTTGCTAAAAAGTTTTTTATTTTGCTGTTTTAGTTTTGGTACCTTTTGTAACGCATCATTAAGGATAACTTAAAAACTACTCAGGCTCGTCAGATCTTGATCATATTTAAATGGAACGACATGAGAAAAACCAAAAAAAAAAACAAAAATAATCATCAAAATCGGTTCATAATTGGCGGAATAATGGCGCAAACATACAAACACATACAGTTTAATTGAGAATCGCCTCCTTTTTGAAGTCGATCGAAAAAATAATGTAGTGACATTCAACCAAAAAATTAAATGGAATAAGAGTGAAGGGTTATTTATTCTTGTTCTTTAGAGATGACAAACTCATTTCTCGTCACGAAAATAATTTGTTGTCATCAATTCAATTTTTCACGGACGTGATTATGGTAATTGCCTGTTCTGCTATTATTTTATCATTGCGGAAATTGGTTAGGGATAAGGGCCGTTCAAATCTTTTTTCAGCAGGGAATTACCATTTAAAAAGCCAAGTCAAAATTACTGAAAAGAATATAGAGACCGACACATAACGATTCCGTCTTTTATTCAAAGTGGACAAGGTTTCAATGGCGGAAAGCACCTTTGGCGGAGAACGTTCACAGAGTGGCCGGAAAACCTCGAGAAAGTCACACAGAATCTTAGAGACTTGCAGAACACTTGTACATGAATCAAGGCTGCAATGATGAAAATTATGATCACCAGGTTGGTCCACCTTGTGGGAAGCATTCAACCTTTCGCCACGCCAGCACTTTCAGACCCAACGACCATCTGTCTTACGAGCAATGCACCCTGCCCTTTTCCTCTTTATTTTATCCGAAATGAATTATGGCATTGCCTTATTGCCGTTGGAAGGCCTCTCACCAGCTGGACCGATAACCTGGTGAAGGTTGTAGGGATCCGCTGGATGCGGGACGCGCGGGACTTGTCAATGTGGTCTATGTCCAGCAGTGGACGTTTTTCAGCTGATATGATAATTAATGATGATGACACTAATATCATCAATGCAAAAGTAAATCTGTCTGTTACCTTTTCATGACTAAAAAGCTGAATCGATTTAGATGGGTATGGAGATAGTTTGAGTGTTTACCCTTCGCATGATAAACAGTTTTTATGCAGGCAGCAGTGCCCATCATGATCAGCTTTAAAGGTTCCCAGTGCCGGGACACATACCTTCTCTTACAGAAGCTAGTTGTATCAAATATTTGTAGCTGCAACATTTCCGGATTCATTATTACCGTAACAAATATCAGCCATAGCGATAACACTTACACAGAGGCGATTTATTCGATAGCTCTCAGTAAGTGATCAATTTGATCGCTTTCATTCGCAATCAGTCGATGGTAGTTAACTTTGAACGCGGACGATAATTGTTGGACTTTTTGTTGTTTTATTGGTAGCGAGAGATTGCAATGCAAAATCTCTCAAATGCGTCAGTTCAAAATGTTTGTGTTTTTTGTCAATACTATTAGCTTATTTATATTGTTTAGCGAAACTGCACAAGCAAAAGTTAGGTTAGGTTAGTATTAAATCTTTTATTTTATTGCCTACAGGAATGGCGCCACAGGCCCCTATGGCCATACAAGGTGAATATAAGATTAGTAAAACTAACAAATATTTAAAATAATTTAACATCCAATGGACAGTTTAGTGTTTGTTATAATTGCGTTAGTTAAGGTAATGTCAAAGCCATAGCTTAAAATATTATTACAACAGCTTTGCTACCCGTTTTGACTGTTAAAATAGAGGTAAAAAAGAAAGACTAAATAATATTTTTTATTGACACATAAACTGACATGCTTGTAAAACCTTTAACAATAGTATACGTCCTTTTTTAATAGTAGTTTATGCAATGGTCATATAATGGGGTTATTAAAACACGAGCGTGGGTTTATCACATGAGGCGAAGCTGAATGTGATAATAATAACACGCGAGTGTGTGTTTTAATGCCGTTGCATACACTATTTTATCTTCACTCATACAGTTGCAATAAAACAAAAGTGGAAACGGAAAAAATATGTGGCGGGCAATTTAGATTCTCATTACGCATGACTGCGCAGCGAGCGCCTCCATAGACAATGACACTACTTTTCTACATTAAGTCAATGAGCCCATAAGAGCGCCGATAAATTAAAAGTAAAAGTGTGCTATAAAAATTTAAAAGTTATTTTATGATGCAGTTGATTGAAAATCGAAGGAAAATGTTGCACTGTAATGGTTTATTTTTATTTTACCTGTCCACGAATATAAAGCACGTGTTTATACAATATTTAAGTAGCCTTAAGAAAATAGCCGTCTGTAATACTCGCTCCGACTTTCATTAAAGTCGCAGCCATAAGCAAATACCCCAAGGCTAAACAATAAAACTTTACCATTCTCCCCGAAGGATGAAAGTTGATCGTATTCATCTGTTACATTGGTAATAACAGATACTAACATAAGAACGACTGGTCATAAGTCTATTCTAGCTTGTTTGTGCCGACTGAAAAAAAAGGAGGTTATTATACTTAGTAAACATTGTTTGTGCAGTCATATTAAGTTTACCTAATGTATGGTCAACAGCAGTACTAACATACTCACATATTATATACGAGTAAACTCAACCCTTTTTACCCGACTGCAAGGGTTATGTTTTTCGCGCGTATCTTGTATGTTTGTATGTATGTAATATTCTTTATTACCTCATCCTGACCATCCAAATGTTCTTAGATAGGTGAAGTTAAAAAAAACAAACATGGCGGATTTTGGGCGCCATATTGTGCGAGTCCCATTTTTTTTTCTTCCAATCCCGTCGAGAGGGGTATCAAAATACAGGTTTTTAAGATTGATTGCAAAAATATATACCACTTATATGTTTAAAAGAATGTCGAAAAAAAAATTGTAAAAGGTTGTAAATAAAAAACGTTTATTTAAAAATCAAAAACCCGACTACTTCAGAAGCGAACATAAAATCAGTAAACAAGAAAAAATCATGCAGTGCAGTCGGAGGATTAGGGGATCAACCAATTCGCGAATATGTATCCTCCGACTGCATTATATATATTATACATATCCTTTTTTTTTTTTTTAATTTCTCACTACTTATTGTCGGGCCTACGTTGTCCCCCCATATCCAAGTACTAATGCTGTAACATGGAAATATTGTAAAATCAAACAATTTTTTAAAAGAGTAACCATGGAGTTTCTTGCCGGTTCTTCTCCATAGGAAACGACTAACCCGAACCGTGAACCTTTTGTCGACGTTTTATAAGTGCCCATGTAGGCCTATGTAGAATAAAAAAAATATTTTGCTTTTGATTTTGCACACCATATTTTCTTCTTGATTACAGCTTTTTTCCTATGGGGTTAAGCACAAACAGAGACTGAGTTCTGTAGACTCAACCTGCTACGTTCCTAAGAAACTTATTTTGCTTCGTATAAGTTCAAACATTTGGTCATACATGCACGCCGGTTATGAGTACTACGCACCTAACCTTACTGAAGAACATCATCAACACATAATATCACTACATATTATAAAACAAAGTCCCCCGCCACTCTATACGCGATAATCTTAAAAACTACTGAATGGATTTTGATGCGGTTTTGAGTAAGAAACGAGGAAGGTTTTTGTGTGTAATTTTTCACGGGCAAAGCCGGGGTGGGATCTGTAGAAAAGTTGTTTATGCACATCGAAAATATTTAAAAAATATGCCAGGGTGTTAAAGGATAACCAACATAACCCATTTCCAGCATTTTTGGTATTTTTATCTGTTTAGTTGTGTACGCATCACGTAAAATGTCCGAAACCAGTGCAGATAACTTGTATATATACAAATTGTGCGTACTTTGAAGTATTACCAAGTTTTTGTTTCATCGCAATCGGTTCAGTCTATCAAAAGATATATCAATTTAAATTGTTCAAGAAGTAAAATATACAACAACCGCAATTCAGATACTCGGACAGTTGAACTCCATATTCGATAGATGGCGTTGTGCATTTGTGCTGAATGGCGGTGTTAAGATTCTCCGCGGAAGAATGACCCATGAAAGAAAATTGGTAGGTAGAGCAGAAATGTAGGGTAGGTAGGGTAGGCAGTTGACGGGACCGAAGCCGCGGGCACAGCTAGTCACCAATAAGATCCATGCGTACCATACATACGTAGTACCACGTATTTGTAAAGGACTAGGTACTATTTACCTACGTGTGACTATCGATACGTTTAGAACAAATAAGATGTGGTAAATATCCTATCGTTTGTATAGTTTTTTTTCTCTTGGGTATAAAATACTGCGCAGCTTGTGGCTGTATAAATAACTAGCTTCTGCCATCGGAAGCCGCATCGAAAGTGTCTTTTAATCCCAAGGGAACATTATACATGGATGAAAAGTGTTCAGAACCATTTGTAAACGAGCTTCTGCCAGCGGCTTTGCCCGCGTGAATATCGAAAATTATCTCTAGGAGACATATTCCCGGTATAAAAGGTACACTGTGTGCTATTCCGGACTATAAACTATCTCTGTACCAAATTTCATCCAGATCCGTTCGGCCGTTCTTGCGCGATTGAGTAACAAACATACATCCATACAATCTTCCGCATTTATAATATTAGTGTTATAACAGTCGCATGGGTCGATTTTCGAAGTTAAGTAACGCAAATGCCGAGGTCGGGGTCAGAAGCCAGAACATAAGGACACCAGTCTTGCTAAGGCGTATCGTGATACTCAGTTACTGGGTTGTGGAGTTAAGGCGTATATTTTTCTTTTTATTAATAATAGGCTTGCGCTTGACCACTATCTCATATATTACCCAATGTTAACGCAGTACTGGCCGTGCATCCGGTCGGAGCCAGAACATCAGCTGTATTGAACTTCCTTTTGGACAGTTTTATTTGCAAAACTTTTCTTTGATTTAGAAACAAAGAAAGAAACATATTTATTTGCGACCCGCACAGGAGACACCAGAAATCAGCAAAATCAAAAAATATACATATGCTATTTCAGATACGAAGAAATTCTAGTCATCAATTTTCTTTGTCAAAATATTTTAAAACATCCAATTCGTTTTGGAGGAGTATCCAAAAGCAGCGAAAAAATAGCGTGTTGTTAATTATTTTTTTAAAGCAAAACTATTAGTTACACGAAAAAAACATGTTTCACAAATAATGTAAATGAGGTACTCCTTAGTAACGGCTATATTAAAATAAATATTTATTATTGATTCATTTAAATTATTTGTTGCTTTAGAAAGTAACCGTTTTAAGGAACTAAAGCGGTAGAAGGCCCTTAAGATAGAAATTTGCTCAATGTAAAATACTGCTACTCAGTTCCATCCGTTTAGATTAGAACCCGACTCCAAAATAGTTGGGATAAAGCTAGGCAGATAGATTTTCTGTCAAATAAAATAGCATTCAGAATCTTCTTCTTCTTTGTCTTATCGATGATTCCAAAATTAAATATATTTTGACCAGAATTCAGCCACGCCAACAGCGTTGTCATTTGCCTCACAAAGGTCTTTTAAGGTGCAGGTGTTTTTGCACAGAGAACAAGACGGTGAGGCTTTGTTTGGGACGCGGCGTGGCTCCGCAATCGCACTGTGGGTCATTGGAGTACCCCCATCTAACTAGGTTGTGCCTGCAGCGACTCACCTGGCTTCATAGTCGGTTTAGAGATTTCCAGGTGGGCCAGGCAGTTGGTGGCCCGCAGGTCTCCCCCATTCAGAATGACCCCCAAGACTTTTGCTTATTATAATTGAGGAACTCCAAACTCATTAATTGCGCGAAGGCTTAGGTACAAGAAGAACCAATGAGCCGAACTTTCATAAGCGTAGTTACCTTAATACCTGTTCTTTGTTTCGATCCAATCGTCCTAAAAGCCTAGCAATAGGCACCGCGTTGATCAAACTTCCCTTCGGCACCCATAGGGAACTTATCAGCATAGGCGTTACGGTTTTCCAACATTGTGAGCTTAGAGTAATAATCAGACAAGCTGTAGAGATCCCTGTTGTTATGGAGTTTGTACGCCATCGCCACCTCAGCACAGGCTAAAAAAAAGTAAGTGAAAACAGGTTGGTGTTTTGAGGGCTGAGTCTTTTGTATTGGCCTTCAAAAGTGCTGATCAGATCATAACCGAAATTTATGATTTACTTTCATTATTTTGATAGTGACGAAAGTAGATCTCCTTAATTGTTTTGTTATTTAATGTTATTAATTATATTAATGTTAACGTTATCAAAGCTACTAATGTTACTAATGTTAATATTTTTATAAATATTATTAATTTTATTACGGTTATTAAACATTTTGATGCGAACGAGCGTAAACATAGTTTTCCAAATGAAGATGCGTAGATCGCATCGTAGATCACATCTTTATGGAAGCATTGCTTGTACTATATAAAGTAGGCGCAAAATACACAAACTGAGCAAATAATGCACCTGATCTCTATCTAGCTATCTCTTCAGCCACCTTTTACGTCTATGCACGAAGTCTAAATACATAAAGAAAGCGATACTCTATATAATAGATCTATCTGATCAACCCCTTCACCAAGCATTGCAGCTTGTCTGTTCCATACTGTAACACCGAATCCCTTGGCAAGGTTAACAACATTAGCACGCGTCTCACGTCCAGAGTAAAATTGTGGCAATGCGTTAGAGTAACATACGCAACGTGGCATATAAATATATGTTAAAGGTGGAATAATACTTTTGCAATCAGACCAATAGTTTGATAAAATTTATAAGGAGTGATATGAAAGAAAAGGGAGTCACTGTTAGCGTGACGGTTGACAGGACGTAATGGAAGAAGAAAACGTGTTGCGCCGACCACAAGTAACGTGGGACAAGAGCAGGAAGATGATGACTCAGACTGGTAGTGTTTCTGATCATCATCTGCCTAGCCTTTTTCTAACTATATTAGGGTCGGCTTCCAGTCTTACCGGATTCAGGTAAGTACCAGTGTTTTACATGGAGCGACTGCCTATCTGACCTCCACAACCCAGTAACTGGGTAACATGGTAACCCAAGGGGTACCGAAAGCTTGAGATATAAAAAAAAGAAAGCTAAAGCTTAGCTAAGCTAAAGCTTGAGCTTGAGCTTGAGATCTCAAGCTTCTGACTACCCGTAACGACTGTCAAAGATCTTCAAATGACAGCCGGGACCAACGGCTTAACGTGCTTGCCGAGGCTCGGAGGAAACTCGGTATGTTGAAATCGTCACCCATCCACGGACCGTCGGACGTCAAGCGTTGGTTAACCTTGATGATCGACCCGTGCGGCTATTATTATTTAGCCACGAGCTCCTCATACGAGTACCTTAACCGTTGTAACTAATAGAAAACGTACAGCATTCATAGACGCATGCTTGAATGTGTTTAACAATTAGGTACTTAAAAATACTACATAATTATCTTAAAAATCTACCTTGTATAATTTATCTCCAAATTAAGTTGCAACTTATGCTGATACTTAAGGCGTATATATTCCCAAATGTTAACGCAGTACTGGCCGTGCGCCCGCTCGGCGCCAGAATATCAATCTTGAACCTCCTTTTGGACAGTTTTAATTGTAAAACATTCTTTGCTTTACATAAACTATTTCAGTTATGAAGAAATTCTAGCCATCAATTTATCTATGTAAAAATATTTTTAAACATCCAAGTCAGGGAGTATCCAAAAGTAGCGAAAAAATCTCGTGTTGTGAAATATTTTTTAAAATCAAATCTATTAGTTACACGAAAAAACCATGTTTCACAAATAATGTACATATATTAATAATATTTTTTTTCAAACCTTCTAACCTAGCCGTTACTAAGGAGTATGCTTTAGAAAGTAACCTCTTTACGGCACTAAAGCGGTGAAAGGCTCTTAAATTAAAAAGGTAATGTGATGCCTCATTAAAAATATTGTTTACCTCACCTGAATGAACTCCATCTGTACAAAAATAGATACCCCAGAATGCTGTACCCAAATGTTATAAATAGCTAAAAAACCTGCCTGATTGATGGCCAAACAACCCTTATTTCAACCCCGTGTTTAATTAACTTCACCCCCATAACTTTGGTTACCGCGCTTTTCTTGTCTAAATTAAAAATAATATCGCATTGGAATACTGGTTTTTGCTCTCGCCTACTTTTGGGAGGATTAAAAACTGGCAAAGTATGAGTCGGGCGTGCGCATTACTGGTTCTTACTGGTAGTATGAACCCTTAAGAGAAAATGCGGTCGCTGAAATCTGATTGAATTTCTTAAGTAAAAAATCATAACTCGAGGTTTGGTTCTCGCCTATTTCCCCCTCCTCATATTAGACCAATTTGAAATATATTCCATTAACTGAAAAAGAAAGATATATATACTATGCCCCCTAATGTTTTCCTTTTTGATGATACATTATCTTAAGAAGCACTATCTTTACACGCTGTTAACAGAGGCCCAGTGTATAAATTTGTCAACTAGAGTGCGCGCAAGATAAGTCTGCGCGCGGCCAAAATTGGAACTAAGCGTTTGTCATTTATGTCAGGTGTCAAGAGAGTGTGTTGTATTCCTTGTTTTTATTCGTTTCTGAAGTAAATAATCGCCATCACTATGCCAAAAGTAATTTAAAGTGCTGTAGAGATGTTTTCTTGAAGTGAACAAGACAAAACGGGACCTTTTTTTTTTTGGGTGTGAAATCACCCAATGACTTCTCCCGCTCTGGGTGAAGCGGGAGGGGTACCGTTTTACAAAGATAGAGCCCGCATTGCTTATTTGACAGGTAACTGTTAGGGATACCATACTAAAATTGCCCTAAATTTTTGTACTACCGGTGCCTGACAGTATTGGTTTTTGGGTGATACATTAATATACCAGCGGGACGGGACCGGCATCATGTAATATAATGAATCATTGTTATTTTGTTTTAGGCGTTTCTGAACGCTCCGTCGCCCAAATAACTCATTCACATTTCAAATATTGTTGAAGAAGAAATTAAAAAAGAATTGAAATTTAAATGGACGGTTTTAGCCACTGCAGGACCATTGTTAGAACAAATTTAACAGTAGGTACTACTAAGTGTTCAACAAAAGATTTACAATAATTTCATGAACCTTTTTTATCATATTCTATGCAAGTAGAAGAAGCTAGTAATTAATTATGCTTAACTTAAATTACTTTAAGTTTCGAGTAATGAAAAATGACTATTGATTAAATGAAGGAAAAAAGATCAGTTATGCTGGCAACAATAAGCACGCCCCCCGTCGCGCGCAGACTTATCTTGCGCGCACTCTATAAATAAAAAAAGGAAAAACATAGGGCCACAGTATATATCTATATTTCAGTTTATGGAATATTTTTAAATTGGTCCAACATTGGAGGACGAAATAGGTGAGAGCCAAACCTCGAAATGTGTATTTTTACTTAAGGAATTCAGTCGGATGTCTGCGACCGCATTGCGCACGCCCGACACAGAACTAATAACAACATTAGTAACATTGTACCCATGAGATGTGTAACTTTTTGCTCCTACAATAAATTATATTCTATTATATTTTAACACGTATGACTAAGCCTTCGGAGAATACACACGGACGTGATGCTGAGATTTATGTAAGGTTTTAACCATGTATCTTTTATAACGTAAGGATTCCTTGACTTCCTTGCAAAATTCTTAAATCTGCTACGTGTTTGGGTTTCCCAAGAAAACAGTGTAGTGATTAAGGCTCGTATCCACTAGGCAACATTTGACGCGCTACATGTTGCTCATCGTGTAACGGCAAAGGTGAACTTTTACTTCGACCAGACCAACGGCAACGTCGCTCGTTTATGTGCAGCGTTGCCGAACACGTTGAGCGTTACGTGTTGCGCGTCAAACGTTGCCCAGTGGATACGAGGCTTTACACCAGAGGCGTAGCTACTACCGTATCTGCCGTATCAATTATAAGGGGCCCTCGGGCCACGGGGGACCCCAACGTGCGTAAGCAAAAATTAAAACTAATAAAAATTACCTAAGAACTTCGATGGGACATAAACGCCTGTCAGATCTGTCACTATTGTCCATAGAGGCAGAAACTTCAGAAAAACTAGAGTCATCTGAAGATGACTCTAGTTTTTCTGAAGTTTCTGCCTCTATGCATATTAAATCATTTATAGCTGAAGCTATAAATGATTTAATAAATCAGTTGCCCCTATAACACCGGATTTTCCTAGCATCGGGGCCAATATTCACAAGATTGAATATTCTAGTACTGTAACATTAAACTATGTATTTCTTCATTTTTTCCGAAATAAATTATTCTTATTCTTAGTTTGCCGGAAAAAAAGGCAAACAGATTGTATATTTAATTTGAATTGTTTGTTAACATTTTGGAAAAAGTGACAGATTATGATGCATAAATATTTATTTTAATTTTATGTGATTTTTTTTTTCTTGTGAGAAATCTTTACCCTTCTTAAGGTCCCCCAAACACATTTTTATACGGGGCCCCGCCAAGGCACGCTATGCCACTGCTTTACACATTACACACCAGGGTGTCAGTTTTAATATCGCGAGCGTTTTTGAACACTGTTTTGTTAAAATATCTATGATAATGGCGTATTTTCAAAACATCTAAGATTTTGCAGCCGTAAATAATATGACGGTACCACCTTCATAAGAAACTTAAGACGTATCGTAAAAATGTTACAGATAAAGGATATTAAACAGACTGATGACGGACGGACGGATAGAAAACTTTAGTGTTCTGTTTGCACTCGTTGTGTACGGAACCCTAAAAAAGGAGAATTTGTGGCAAAGTCCGGTAATAAATTAAGTCTTTAAAGGCCATTTCTCAAAACCGCCGGAAATTCTGTGAAGTTACCGTTTCACGAGTTTTGCCCTTCTCAGTCGGCTTTTTTTGTACTTTGTAATAAATTGTCCGTGTAACTAAGGGAACATTTTGGTTACTTTGTTGGTTAGATTTTTAGTAAATTATGGACTTTTAGTTTTACCACTTAGATTCTTGTATGCTTTTAACTTGTAGGTAGTTATAAGTTTTTATCCTAGTGAGTTTATTGCGCCACTGCCTCATTGTGATGGGCTGGCGATTGGGAACTGCATTTAGTCATTCTCAAACTAATTTGAATAAATACTTGCTTTGAATTTTATTTTGTTTTTTAGGGTTCCGTACCCAAAGGGTAAAAACGGGACCCTATTGCTAAGGCTCCGCGATCCGTCTGTCTATCTGTCTGTCCGTCTGTCACCAGGCTTTATCTCATGAACCATGATAGCTAGACAGCTGAAACTTTCACAGATGATGTATTTCTGTTGCCGTTATAACAACAAATAAAAACAGAATAAAATAAATGTTTAAGTGGCGCTCCCATACAACAAACGTGATTTTTTTGCCGTTTTTTTTGCGATAATGGTACGGAACCCTTAGTGTGCGAGTCCGACTCACATTTGGCCGGTTTTTTTCATTTATGAATTATTTTTATACGCTTAAAGGCCAGCACAGCATTTAGTTAGATAGCGATTTAATTTCGTAATTAAGAATGTTAAATATCAACCCTTTATAATCACACACTTGGTATTAAGCAATTCCTAGATTTTCGAAGAAAACCAAAAATGTTTTCGCAAACAACAGTAACATAAATTCACACGTAAAACATTACGAAAACCTACAAGCCAAAAACATCCTAAATATACGTTTTCCTCAACTCCATATTTCTGATAACAAAAAACAACTGGTAATTGTCAGGTATTTTCCGCCGAAAATCATGAAAAAAATGTGTAAAGGCAGCCTTATCACAAATTAGTCATTTAAGGCGAATTTATCAAAATCCCTGGGTTTTACCGGGCTGCTATTTCATCCCTTTAGCTGGAGTAGAAAGGGTTGTAAATTGACTTTTTATCTACTTGGCAGTTGTTTCTTGTGTAATTTACTTGCGAACGCCTGAGCTATTCTGTTACCCTGGTATCTTGATGTCTCAAGTCACATTAGTGTTTTAAATTAAATTGAACACACAACACACATTACACATACACACACAACACACTCACATCACACACACATTACACACACACAAGTCACATTAGTCATAAGTCACATTAGTGTTTTAAATTAAATTAAGACATGTGGATCTTTTAAACCGATGAATAAAAAAAAAAGTAAATTTCAAAAATCAAGAACAAAATCATGCTGTGCAGTCGGAGGATACATATTCACGAGCTGGCTGACAAAACCAGATGTATCCTCCGACTGCACAGCAATCATGCTGTTCTTCTTGTTTTCTTCTTTTTACTTCGCTTTTCAAGCAGTTTTTTGATTTTTTTAATTAACTTTTTTAATTTACAACTTTTTAGTTATTATTTTTTAGAATTATGTACATTTAAACATATAAGTGTTATATTTTTTTTTGAAATAACCTTTTAAACCCATTAGAAGAAAAAAACATTGAAAATGGTGGCCAAAATCCGGAATATTTTTCTTTACCAATTTTAATGTAGCCAGTGACACTCGCAGGGTTAAGACGAATCAATTGACGTAAGAATCATCAAAATCGGCTTACGCGTTTGGTCTCTAGAACGCCACAGAGGAACAAACATACATAGACTGATAAATACATTACCCTCCTTTGGCAGTCGGGTAAAAAGGATTATGTTCTCAAGTCAGCCCAACCCAGTATTTCTTAAAAATCTAGTTGTCTAGGTTTATTTAGTTTGTCTTGAAACACGAACAAAAAGTCATGAAATTATTAACAAGGTTATACAAACATTGTTGAGAAGACCCTTGCCTGACTCAACTCAAATGCGAAAAAAGAAAATACCGTTTTTTATAACGCATCGGCGATGAGGCATTGGTTAAGTCAAAGCTCCAGAGCCTTGAACATCGTCGCCGAGTTGCCAGCTTGTCGGTTTTTTATCGATTACATTTCGGGGAGTGTGCGATGGAATTGCATAATCTAATTCCGCCCAGCCTGTTTCATCATCGGACTACCAGACGTCCGACGATGCGCCATCGGTACATGGTGGACATACCCAAACGCACTAAACGTTTTGAGAATACTTTTATTATGCGTACAGCTAAGGAGTGGAATTCCCTGCCGGAGTCTGTATTTCCCGATAGCTTCAACCTAGGGGTCTTTAAGTCAAGAGTGAATAGGTTACTTCTAGGCAAGCGTGCTCCATCATCGACCACATCATCGCTTACCGTCAGGTGAGATGGTGGTCAAGCGCGAGCCTGTATCCAGTCGCACGTGACACCTACTGGTTAAGTAGAAATGACATTTCATAAGTAACGGACACCTACTGATCCAGGTGTTGTGTACTGAGACAGATGTCAACATTTAAATACACGTATTTTATAGCTTATTTCATCACGATTCCAACAACATAAGTTTGATGTAGGGTCCCCATACAAAACTTTCGAGATAACGGCGTTTTAATCGCGCGCGGGTATTTCGCGCCATCGCGCCCGGCCGACCCGTCGCAGATCTGTCAAAATGACAAAAATGGCCGCCACGGGCCAGTGGATATAAGATAAAAAAGGCAGTCTAAAATGATCCATCTAATATATTCTTGAATTCCTGAGTTATTCTGTTAGCCTGGTACTTTGACGTCCCAAGTCACATTAGTGTTTGGAGTTAATGTATCGGAAAATTGAGACGTGTGGATATTTTTGCTCGAAATTCTGTAAATATGTTTGAGAAGGTTCGGAAATCCGACGGACGACTAGAAAATTATTATGAATGTATATAAACTATAAATTTTGACATTCAAAAGTGCCAATTATTGCTCTAATTGAATAAATGATTTGACTTTGGCTTAGAAACCACAAGATTCATAGTTACATCGTAGCAAAAAAAAAAACAAAATCTATGGCCATAGCGATATTTCGACGCAGGAATTTCATTGACAGTGCTGTCTGTAAACATTTGTTAAATTATCTGTTGAAAAATGATGGCATTCGTTCCAGTTTTGAAAAAGTTGTCAGCTATCTAAATAAAGAAAAAAAGAATGCGTATGTAGGTATAGCCTATAGCTTGTACATCTTATATTGTCAGTTTGATCTCCACTTTACTTTTTGGAACTCTTGAGATATTCTGTTTGCCTGGTACCTATCTCGTCAATCTCAAGTCACATTAGTGTTAGAAGGAAATCGTTCTGGGATATGGGGATTGAGAGAGCTTTTGATTCCAAATCTCGAACGATAGTGTGGGTATTGATATAAACGGAACGAGTGAGTTACTGTTAGTATTTTGGTTGAAGTTGAAGCTCGCTTTTTCCCGCGGTTTCGTTTCCATGGCCATCCCACAAGGATCCTTTTTTTTCCGCGATTAAAAGCAGTCTGTGGCACTCGGCAATAGGACTGGCAATAGTGTGGCTTTTTTTCATTGCCTGTATTTGCCCAATCCTGCGCAAAGACCTCCCTCCATTCCTGCCGTGTGGCTTTTCATCATCATCATTATCATCAGCCTTTTAATGTTCCCACTGCTGGGTCACACGCCTCCTCTCTGTGAGAGGGAATGGGCCGTAATCCACCACGCGGGCCTAGTGCAGGTTGTAGTTGGTGGCTGTCACATGTCTTCGAATTTTTAGTTCTAGTACATGCCGGTTTCCTCACGATGTTTTCCTTCACCGTTTTGAGAGCAGTGGTGATGAAATAATTTACACAACGTGAAGCGCCTGCTTGGGTTCGAACTGTGGCTTTTAATCAAAATTAATTACAAACTACACAAAATTTCACCTGTTTGCAATATAATTATGTTACATTAGGTTTAGCATAAATTTTCTGTTTTGAAACTGACAGAATCATTTATAAGCTAACTTCTGCCATCGGCTTCGCCCACGTGAATATCTAAAATTATCCCTAGCAAACATATTCCCGGGATAAAAGGTATCCTTTTCCAGACTATAATCTATCTCTGTGACAAATTTCATCCAGATCCGTTTAGTTGTTTTTTGCATGAAAGAGAAACGATTATACAAACACACTCACACACTTTCGCCTTTATAAAATTAGTAGGATATCACTCTTCCATCGAATGTGTGATTGAAATCTAATTTTAAATTCAAAATCAACTCTTCACTATAGATTTTAAAGTCAAATTTCTAATGTGTGTGTGTGTTCTCAGACCATTAGTTCTACGTTAGCTGACTTTAATATTCCAGAGCTGAGAAATTTATTAGAGTTATCGATTTTCTGTGATATAAGCTTTCTTCGAATAGGTTCAGTGTATAAAATATATTAACTTGAATGTTATAATACATACATTAATAAACTCACGTGTTTCCCATGGGGGTAGGCAGAAACTACAGAACCTCTGGTACGATCCCTACATACACCTTTTGCTTCAGGCCAGGTGTGCAGTACTCATACCCGGCGTCCGTGTATGACTAGATGTATTTATTGGTTCACCAACAATTATTTACACTAGTTTTATGCTAATGGTGGCATTCGAAAGTATATGCAACAGTGCAACAATCACTTATAGGTAAACTCCGCATGCAAAAAGGAGTTGTACAAAAATTAATAAAAAAATAATCTAGTTCTAAAGTAATTACATATCTAAAAGTATAGTAATATAATATGTAATAATAATTGTAGGTACTTATAATCTACAAAAACACATGTTTTAATCTATTTTGGCAGATACTTATGAAAATTGGCTTTTAGTTTTCCCAAACTTTCAAAGTGTAAATCAATTTGATCACTGCAGCTATTTACAACCTTGCATAACCTTGCATAGGGGGAATTGGCGCCCCAGAACCGTTCTTCTCTGCGGCGGGCAGAGCGGTGTATTGCACTGCGAGGGATTCTTGAGGGGGCACGGAAATTAAAGGTGTACTATATTTATGGGCAGTAAATTTTATGGTGCATTACTTTGCACACAAACAATGCGTCAATAAAGCGTCGGCGATTATCCAGCGAAACCATTTTAAAATGTTTGAGTCTGTTACTGTACGAACGTACTTTTTTAGTTATTCCGCTAGACAACGCCAGGTGCCATAGAAAACGCTTTTGAACCGGTTCTAGACGCAGCGAGTGTGTGGCATAGTGTGTTCGCCAGATTACGCTACAATATTCCAATATACTTCGAACTAAGCAATTGTAAAGCGCCATTTTATGTATGAACGTTAATGAAGAATAAAAAATATGTAACTATACTAACCTTTACTTCGTATACAAAAACAAAGTACACTTAGGCACTGAAGTACTCCTCCACATCGCTGTCATCCAGAAACGTGACTGGCAGCATTGCCATTCAACGTGGATTCTTCGCGCAAAGAACGAGCCAGCCCTCTGGTCATGCGAAGTGTCGATCAGTCGGTGAGAGATATCCTTGTTCTATAAGTAATTTTTGTTTCAGCTTACAGATTTGTGTGGGAAAGTACAGATGTTCGCCGAAAATTGAATGTGGATTTTTCTATGTATATTTTTTTCGATGATTTTTTTCTTCTATTTTTAAACTTTGTAATCCGATTCGCTTTTATTCATTCAGTTTATGCGGAATGGAATTCTGTGGTATTGATACACGTTAATTTTAAAAAACTTTTTTACAAAAACATACAAGCGACTTCCAAATAAAACACTAAAAAGTGAAAAATTACTTCAATTTTGGCAGTCGTTGTTCTTGTTTCTTCGTTTTTTGACACCGAATTCCAAAATTAAAGTTGTTTTTCACTTTGTAGTCTTTATTTGAAAGTCGGTTGTACTTTTTTACTAAAAAAGTTTTTAATTTTCACTTTTTAGTTGTGGTACATATCTATAATGCCCACAGTTATGCTAGAAAAGACTACCTGAATAACATGAAACTTGAACAAAACCGGTGAAATTAGAGTGTACCAGGGTGAACTGTACACATCTGCGTACCCGTTTATAGCTTACTGGCGTGATGCTATGTTATGAAATGGTGTAAACAATAAACAGACATGCGATCGCAGCAATACCAAGAGATTTGCCGTCATTTAATGAAGAGTTATGTTGTATATCTCCGAAGTTCTTCATCAGATTTTGATAAAATTTAAATGGGACCACATTAGAAGCAGTAGCTTTAAATTAAAAAAAAACCGGCCAAGTGCGAGTCGGACTCGTGCACGAAGGGTTCCGTACCATTATCGCAAAACACGGCAAAAAAACTCACGTTTGTTGTAGGATTAGGATAGGAGACTTAAATATTTATTTTATTCTGTTTTTAGTATTTGTTGTTACAGCGGCAACAGAAATACATCATCTGTGAAAATTTCAACTGTCTAGCTATCACGGTTCATGAGATACAGCCTGGTGACAGACGGACAGACAGACAGACAGGCGGATCGCAGAGTCTGAGTAAAATGGTCCCGTTTTTACCCTTTGGGTACGGAACCCGAAAAAGAGTCATCAAAATTGGTTTACCTAGTAAAAAGTTCTGAGGGAACAAACATAAAAATACAGTCGAATTGAGAACATCATTCTTTTTTAAATCTGTTAAAAAATACATAGAAGATTCATCGTGTTATTCCTACTAATATTATGCGCTTGTGCACTAAAAGGGACAATTATGGTAATAATAGTATATTATGCAACTAGTGAATAAAGGACGGTTTTAAAGCGAGGGCCATAGATGAAGCACGAGCAAGTGAAGGATTCTAACAACTGAATCACGACCGTAGGGAGTGATTCATGATGCTTGAATCACGAGCATGGCGAGTGATTCAAGTGTTAGAATCCTGAGCGACGCGAGTGATTCATGGCCCTCGATATAAATCCGTTTTATTCAAGAGTTGCATACTATATTTTATACCATGACTATGAGAAAAAGAAAGATTTAAGCGAAAATCACAAGGAAAAATACTAAATAAAAGTTTTATTACCTTCAAAATTTTGAAAAAATGTGAAAACTCAGGGTTTCACATTTTTTCTAAATTAAGGCAGAGCTAGGTAACAGCAACTGTGCTTCAGGGGCCAGTGACCACCTCCGTTACGTTACATAATTATAATTAATTAACACCAATGCAATTAATATTACAATTACAATCCAAATAAGTATTCACTAAACATTCCAGACTAAAATCAAAATCATTAATATAATCCTAAACATTAACAAACTGAAAATCAAATCGATAAAGGAGTTTGAAAGTCGAATATTCTTTGCACAAGGAGTTCGTATAGAGTATTTTATGCGCAAGGAGGTTGTATAGCATTGAGATGGACGTCGAATATATATTGGTGTGTTCTAAATTCAAACAACAAAACAGTGAGTAAAAGTGCTTTTTATTCACTGTTTTCAGTGAATAAAATAAGCTTTTTAGAGGGGGAATGGTATAAAGATAATTGTTTTTCTATTCTATCTGCTAATTAGCGCGAGCATGTTTCTATGATAATACATACTATTTACTGGAAATTGTTGTAAAAAGTGGTAAACAAAAATTTTCCCCGACATTACAATTTTAATTGTTGACATAAGTATGTGAGTTTTACGCTCTGTACTTTATAAAGTACACAGTGAAAAGTTCAACAGATGAAAAGGGATTTAGTATGTAAAGTGTGTAGAATGTCGTGAAAGTCAATATGAGGGTCGTTTCGACTAGGAGGCTTTCGACTTTTGGAGTTGAACTTGAGTGCTTATAGGCTAGAATGAAGATGAGAAAATACTTTTGTTAGTAGTAATTAGTAGGGCGAATTTATTTGTATCGGGGCTCGCGACAAATGGTAACGGTAGGAACTAAGAGGTTTTAGTCGATAGAAGTTCGACACAATCTAATCAGACGAAAAATATTCATGTCGAAACACTACTCCAAAAACAAAAAAGTGTTTTGTGCTATTTTAATTCTTAAAACCCAGATTTATTGATTTTCGGATCTGTCACGGTGCAGTCCTGTGACCAGTAATGTGACCTGATTATTTTGTTGAACGTAACTGTTTAAACGGAACCCTCGCCTCGGTGCGCGAGTCCAACACGTACTAGGCCGGTTTTTAAATTATCTGGTGTACAATAAAGTATTCATAAATAAAAATAAAATTCATAACCATATAGAAGAAGCTCTGTAGTCTATGATTTTCATCATGAACTAAGAAAATAGGTATTTGCCAAAAACTTCATAGCTCTATAACTAAAACGATATCTACCAAATTGCGTCTACCAAATTACATCTCATAAGTTATTCTAAAGCCTTCACTCTCCACTTTACGCTATCTGACTTAGTTGGTAGGCAGAATATTTGAATATCTAATGCTGGGTACAGACAGGGCTAGTAAATGTTAGTTTTAAGTCCAGTGTTTAAAAGTCGAAAATAGAAGAAAATGTCACACATATTCTGCACGGCACACACAACAACACATAATGACAAAGAAATGAACAAAATAAATCTTTACTTATATAATATTATAAAGCTGAAGAGCTTGTTTGTTTGAACGCGCTAATCTCAGGAACTACTGGTTGGAATTGAAAAATTCGTTTGTATTGGATAGTCAATTTATCGAGAAAGGTTATAGGCTATATAACATCACGCTACGACCAATAGGAGAGGAGCATATATGAAAAATGTTGCAAAAACGAGCAAAATTATTCCTTTTTGAGAGCTTGCGTAAACGGTTATGTTATGCAACAATCATGTATGGTAGGTAGGGTAGGGTAGGCAGGGTAGATGGGTAGGTAGGTAGCCAGTTGAGGGAGCGAAGCCGCGTGGGGCAGCTAGTATTAAGTATAAACATAACGCAAAGGCAAAAGAAAGCGTGGCCGTCCCCATCAAATTTTTGTTGTTACTAGCTGTGCCCGCGGCTTCGCTCCCGTCATCTGCCTGCCAACCCTACCCTAATTACCTGCCTCCTACCCTACTTACCTACCTACCAATTTTTTTTCTATAGACATGATTCTTTCACGGAAAATCTGAACACCGCAATTGAGAAAATGACTTCAAATGCACAACGCCATCTATCGAATGTCAAGTTCAACTGTCCGAGTATCTGAATTGCTTGTGTTGTGATAATTTGACTTCTTGAACACTTTATATTCATCTAACTTTTGATAGAGTACACCGATTGTGATGAAACAAAAACTAAGTAATTCTTCAAGTTACGCACAATTTTCATGTATAATAGTTATCTACATTGATTTCGTACATTTCACGTGATGCGTGCACAAATAAACAGACAAACAGATAAACAGACAAAAATTCTAAAAATTCTGGAAATAGGTTCACACCTTTAACACCCTGGATATTTTTTTTTGGAAATATTTTCGATGTACAAAAATTACTTGTCTACAGATTTATATTGATGATATGTTTTAATTTGTGTGTGCTTTGATATTTTTTTTCTTTCTTTTAAAAATATTGGAATCGATATGAATTTAATAAATGATTTGCCAAAAATGGCTATTTCTCATGAGTAGGTAATATAACGACGGTGTAACACGCTTGCCTAGAAGAAACTTATACATACTTAAATTTATAAAATATATTGCAATACAATATATAGAATTAATACAATATAGAGGAGTGGTGCAGTGGTAGCCCAATGGTATCGGCCGCGACTTACAAGTAGTAGGTCGTGGGTTTGAACCCAGGTAGGCGCTTTACTTTGTGTAAATTATTTCATCACCACTGCTCTCAAAACGGTTAAGGAAAACATCGTGAGGAAACCGGCATGTCCTAGAACCAAAATTCGAAGACATGTGACATCCACCAACCCGCACTGGGCCCGCGTGGTGGATTACGGCCCATTCCCTCTCACAGAGAGGAGGCCTGTGTCCCAGCAGTGGGAACATTAAAAGGCTGATGATGATCATGAGGTAATAATCAACTAATTTTAAAACTTAAACTTAGAAAATGTTGGCAAATTTGTGTGTGTCTATACACATACTAACTAAATATGACATGACGTCTCACAAATCCTGCATCGCGCAAGCAAAGTTTTCGGCGCGATTTAAACGCACACCACAGTCCAACGGCTGTTGGAATTTATCATTTAACCGTTCGGCAGTTACCAGACACAACACCCGAATGGTCGGAAGATCCTCCCTGTTCAATGAAGGTTCAGTATGCCTCCACAAATGTTTAGGAAAAGCCCAACAAATAAATCTCGCATAGGCTAAACAATGCTTTTAAAACTTGTGCCTGACTATTCACAGGTTTCCACGTTGTTAGGACTACGAAGTTTGCGCAAACGGTGTGCTATCAATCGAAAATTCGTGTTAGCCCTGTCTGCACTCAGCTTTACGTAAATATTACTAAAGATTTAGTGTAGTTTGAAGCTTATTAAGATGTAAAAGTCAAGGTTTTCGGTATGAAAGAATAATATGGAATGTATTTATTACATTATCTAGTTATGAGCAGTGATGGCAATTAAAAGGATTATTTACGTCTTTCTCATTTTAAGAGAAGCAAGAAAACCTGATTTAAATACATACCTGTAGTTTTTTGCAAACCTAGGTATTATTTAAGTAATAACTAAGATTTTACTAGCTTGTGTTAGGATTAATGGGGCGTATACGGACTGGTTTTCCATCTCAAGGGGTGTTAAACAGGGCTATGTAGCGTCACCGTGGCTGTTCAACTTGTACATGGATAGTTGTCTGATAGGTTTGAAAGAGCATGAGTGCGGATTGAGGATGAATGAGTTGCCTGTCAAATGCCTTCTCTATACAGACGGATGATGATGACAGACGGAGACAGATGGATGATCAAGTTATAATTTCATCGACAGCAGAACAGTTGCAAGACATGGTGACTGTGATGAATGAAGCTTTTAAGTTAAAAGGGATGAGTATAAATGGAAGAGAATATAAAACTAAGGTGTTTGAAAGTGAAGACGATGTATCGGAGTGTGAAGTGAAAATAAATGATAAGAGTGTGAAGCAAATGAACGAGTTTGTATATCTGGGATGTATGTTCACAAGGGAGGAAAGGATTGAAAGATTGAAGAGGATGTGGAAAGGAGAGCGAGTGCAGGGAATAAAGTGAATGGTGCTATACATGTGGTTGTGACCAGCAAGTCTATGTATCCAGAAGCTCGACTCGCCGTTCACAACAGCGTGCCGGTGCCTTCACTTATTTTTTATTTTATTTTTTTATCGTAGATAGGCTTGCGCTTGGCCACTATCTCACCTGTTGGCAAGTGATGATGTGGTCGAAGGTGTAGCACGCCTGCCTAGAAGTAACCTATTCACTCTTGACTTAAAGACGCCTAGATGGTAGCTATCGGGAAAAACAGACTCCGGCAAGGAATTCCACTCCTTAGCTGTGCGCATTATGAAAGTATTTCCAAAACGTTTAGTGCGTATGGGTGGGATGTCCACCATGTACCGATGGCGCATCGCCGTACGTCTTGTAGTCCGATGATGAAACGGGCTTGGCGGAATTTGATCATGCAATTCCATCGCACATTCCCCGAAATGTAACTTATGTATGGAAGTGAAGGTTGGGTATGGCAAAAAAGACATGAAAGTATGATTAATGCAGTAGAAATGCGTTCCTTGCGAAATATGTGTGGTGTAACTTTAAATGATAAAATCAAAAAAATCAAAAGTCATTTATTCAAACTAGGCTGAGAATCAGCACTTTCCGAACGTCAAAATTACATAAGACAGTCCCCCAAAAACGCCCGCCCTTCACCACTTCCTAGTGCTTTTGCTGGGAAGAAGAAGTGGCGCAACAAACTCCCCAGCAGCACAGCTGTCTGTTCAGTTAGAAAAAAACAAAAACTTGATTCTATACAAAAGTATGCAAATAATTTACATTACTCAAAACAAAAAATTAAAATAAAATATATTTGCCATAATGACAGCTAGCACACGCCAATATACCAACAAAAACATCGAAATCTAAACTCAAGCGAAAATAAAAACTAATAAAAAAAAACGTAAACGGAACTTAGTACCCGAATTATAAAGCCTCCAGGCATAAAGGGCGTGCCCGCCTACATATAGCTAATACAGCTGTAACTCGAAGTCACATAATTATGATAAACTAGGACCATCGAAGTAAAAAATAAATCAACAGTTAGGCAAGAATAATATATTATGATCCACTGTCGAGGTCGCTAGCTAACCACTTATTGCAATACAACTCATTAAAAAATAAAAAACAATGTAGTGAGTCGATTATGTCAATAATATGACAATTAAATTAACATAAATTGACTTATACTGTCAAAATAAAAATAAAATAAAACATAACTCATATAACCTGTCAGTATGTAAGCTAATTCTGGAGAAAGAACACAAACATTGTCTTGAGTTAATCACAGCGACCAACTATTTTTATCGTTTAAGTAGTCGTTAATAGAATAGTATGCCTTTGAACAAAGGTTTGATTTTACTTTAACTTTAAAAGCATTAAAAGGCAAATCTAGAAGAGCAGAGGGTAGCTTGTTATAAAAGGTTATACCAAGCCCAACAAATGAGTTATGAACCTTATGAAGCCGGTGAAAAGGAGCTCGTAATTTGTCCTTATTTCTGGTGTTAATATTGTGAATATCACTGTTTTTAGTGTAAAAGTGTATATTTTGCCTAATATATAAGATATTGGCGAAGATGAATTGTGATGCCACTGTGAGAATACCAATATCTTTAAAAATATCTCTAAGAGAAACTCTGGCACCTAGCTGGTAAATTGCTCGAACTGCTCGTTTTTGAAGAACAAATATATTTTGAATGTCAGCGGCTTTGCCCCACAGCAGAATGCCATAGGACATAACGCTATGGAAATAACTAAAATAGACTAATCGAGCAGTATCAACGTCAGTGTATTGTCTTACTTTCCTGACAGCGTAGGCGGCCGAGCTAAGCCTTCCCGCTAGACTTGAAATATGTGGGCCCCACTGAAGTCTGGCATCTACTGTTATGCCCAGAAAAACTGCCGAGCCCACAGTTTCAAGCACCTCTTTATCTAACACGATGTTGGGTCCTAGATTTCTAACATTCGGTAAAGCGAATTTTATACATTTCGTTTTCTTGGAATTGAGAACTAAGTTATTTGTTGTAAACCAATCCGTAACCATTGAGAGTGCACTGTTTACATCGTCAAAATCATGTCTATTCCTGTCAACTTTGAAAATAAGAGAGGTATCATCTGCAAATAATACAACTTCACAGATACCCTTTAAAAAGAACGGTAAGTCATTGATATACACTAAGAACAAGAATGGACCCAGTATTGAGCCTTGAGGTACACCTAACTGAACTGGTAACCCGGAAGATTTCTCACCATTAACATCTACACATTGGGACCTATTATGTAAGTAAGAATTTATAACATCGAGAGCTTCGTTTTGCACACCGTAATGACGCAGTTTACGCAATAGCGTGTCATGGTGCACGCAGTCAAAAGCTTTGGAGAGATCACAGAAAACCCCAATAGCATTTTGCGAGTTCTCCCATGCGTTAAATATGTGTTTCAGCAGAGCAACACCCGCATCTGTAGTCGAACGACCTTTTGTAAAGCCATATTGTTCATTATGAAGGAGGCTATTTAAATTAAAATGTTTTAGCAACTGCTTGAGTATTAACTTTTCAAATATTTTACTAAACGCTGGCAAAATGGAAATAGGCCGGAAATTGCCAACGTCATTTTTATTACCTGATTTAAATAATGGTATGACTTTACTACTCTTCATGAGGTCAGGAAAAGTTCCTAAGTCAACACATTTATTAAAAGTAACAGCTAGATAGGGGGCTACGATGTCTATTATATTACTTAAAAGTTTAATGGAGATTCCCCAGTAATCACCAGTGTTTTTGGATTTGAGTGTGTTAAAAACATTAACTACATCACGAGGCGTTACATGTTCGAAGCTAAATAAACGAATACTTTTAGACACACTACTAAGCAAAAGGTTTTCAGCTTTAGACGGGGACGAATTTAAGGAGCGAGTCGTAGTTATGGGTATGTTGGCAAAAAACTCATTAAACGCTTCAGCTACGTCAGCTGCTTTAGTAACTAATTTATTGTCGACCATAATCTCAAATTCTTTATCTTGTTTAACCGACTTTCCCGTTTCATTGTTAATAATTTTCCAAGTGGTTTTTACTTTATTATTGGATTTTTTTATTTTATCGCTTAAAAATTTTGATTTAGCATAAACACTAACCTTTTTAAATAATTTTGAATAATTTTTGACATACTCCAGGAAAGGAGTATCAAACCTGTATTTTTTCAAACCATATAACTCGTATAGTCTCGCTCTACTTTTATAAATACCTGGAGTGGCCCATTGGTTAATGCCAACGGTGGTGCCATTAATTTCAATAGTTTTGGTCTTGAAAGTAGATTGGTACTCTTTTTGCACGACATCAAAAAGGGCTCCATAAATTTCATTAGGACTCTTGTGTTCTACTATAGATGGTGTAATTCTATTAGCTATATTATTTTTAAACTTATTGCAACGACTAGCTGTATAGGGCCTACATTCCATTTTACGCGGCTTTTTATGTAATGGCATGGGGAAGCTAGCTAATAAACCACAGTGGTCAGAAGTTAAGTCACTTAACACACATTTATTTTTGGCATCACAATCACAAAATATATTATCAAGACAAGTTGACGAAGATGCCGTGATCCTAGTAGGTTCAAAAAACAAGATAATTAAATTATAAGACCTGAACAGATTAAGAAGTCTAATACTTAATGGAGTAACATCTAAAATATTAATATTAAAATCTCCACATAAAATTATACTTTTATTACTTGATTTTAACCTATTGAGTGAATCATCCATTACCAATTCAAAACTATTAAAATCACCAGAGGGGGGTCGATAAACGCAAATTATAACGTATCGCTCGAGTTCAACACAAGACAACTCAATAGTGCGCTCAATAGAAAGATTAACTAAATCTAAACGTTGTTTACATTTTAACTTGTTTGAAACAAGAACTAAAGATCCACCGCGAATGGCGTTTTTTCTCACAAACGCACTTTGTACAGTAAAATTATCATCATTGATAAACACTACTTCATGTTCCTTCAACCAGTGTTCAGTTAAACATAACACCTGAACATCATAGTTTTCCATAAATAAACTTAACTCTAGCTCTTTGCCGGACAGACCCTGCATATTTTGATGTACAACATTGAACATATGCGGCTTATCCGTTGTCGCACCTAATAGTTTAAAGTACAAGGCGTATCAATAGTAGTGTTAGTACCACTACTAACAGTAATCGATGGTACACTACAAGTACCAGTGTCACTGTGTATATTGTATGCTAAAGGATTAGCAATTTGTCTCCTACAACTAGGTGGCAAATACATTTCATTAATAGAATATGCTATCAACATAGCAATCTTATGTCTACATCTACGTGTCAGAGAGAAAGCTCTCTGAGTTACATTTAGTCCACTAATAAATTTATTAGTGTCAAAAAACAATAATTTGTCACTATGACAAGTCAACATTTGTATAGTGTTATTTAATTTAAAAATCCGCTTGTTCTCATCTTCTGAGAAGTTATGCGAGTAAGGAAAAGCACAAACCATGAGCTTTCCTACATTTAATCCTAACAAGGTGTCAATACCAGCCATTATGTCCTTTTTGGTAATTCCAGTACTATTTCCCAAAAGCAAAACCATATACATGCATAGGTTGAGGAATGAGGTAATAAAACAACGTTGTGGTATAAAAGAAGATGTTGTGACTAAAATTTAAAAGAGTATGTTAAGATGGTTTGGTCATGTTGAGAGGATGAATTAAAGGCGACTAACGAATAAAGGTTAAGGTGACAAGGCAGACGTGAATGGAAACGCCGGGAGGGAACGCCCTAGAAAGACATACATAGACCTTATAGGTGATGTTCTTTAGAAAGGCCAGGTGCGCAGTACTCTTAACCGGCGTATGTGTATGACTAGATGTATGAATGTGAGTGAAGCAAAAGAAGTATGTAAGGAACGTAGCAGGTGGCGTTCTATAGTTTCTGCCTATCCTCATGGGAAAAAGGCGTGAGTTTATATATGTATGTATGTAACTAAGATTTTAGCTGGAGTTAGCTATTTACAGGCTACAGAAATATTACTATTTGGGGGTCCGTATGAATGTAATTTTACCTCGGGCCCCCAGCTCTTAGGCCACTAGTAGTGGCTTCAACCGACTAAAACTCCGTTAGAGCCCTACATTACCCTCAGTCTGTTCCACAGACGGAAGCTATCCATGAGGATTTTCTCCAAAGAAAAAAGGCAACAAAATTAAACACAAATCAATATAGGTATATAATAAATCTGTAAAAAAAGTAGTTTTTGTACATCGTACATAGCTATTATAAAAAAATAGCTAGAGACCTAAGGGATTAGCAGAACCCGTTTAAAGCATTTTTGAAATTTTTGTCTGATTAGTTGTGCACGCATCACGTAAAATGTACTAAACCAATGTAGCTAACTTTTGTACAGGAAAATAGTGCGTAACTTGAAGTATTACTTAGTTTTTGTTTCATCGCAATCGGTTCACTGTATCAAAAGTTGGATGAATTTAAAATGTTCAAGAAGTAAAATATCACAACACACGCAATTTAGATACTCGGACTGTTGAACTCCATATTCGATAGATGGCGTTGTGCATTTGATGTCATTTTCTGAATGTTGAAGTATCGCCGCGGAAGAATGACCCTAAAAAACAAAATTGGTAGGTAGGTTGGATAGGTAGCTAGGTAAGTAAGTTAGGTCGCAAGATAAGTAGGGTAGGGTAGGCATAGGCAGTTGACGGAAGCGAAGCCGCGGGCACAGCTAGTCAAAATTAAAGTTATTTTTATACTTCCACATCCATCCACAAGTAGTGGTGGGTCGTTGTCGTATTTTTGACGGACGAAACACAATCGTTTTCCCGATGACGAAAACGGGTGCACAAAATGGTCGTCGTTGCAACTGGAGACGGCATAAAGTACAAAACTTATTTAATGTGGAATAGAATTGCGTTTTTTTCGTTTTTGTTGCAGTTTCTTACAACTATTTTCATTGTTCATGCCAGGTGACTGCATTTTAAGTCTATGCAACAAATCTATGCTTGCACGGATTTGACCATCCGTCACGAACGACAGCATCTCGTTCTCTCTCTCATTATTGATTGTACTTCACGGACAAAAATTTCACTTTTTATTGAAAGAACTAGTTTGTGAACGAACATGGACCGAAAAGGACGACGACGCGACGCGACGGTTCGCAAATTCGCGACGTCGCGGACGTGTGTCATAGTTGAATCAATTCGCTCTCGACTTTATTTTCTCAGGCGTAAAATAAAGAATCGCACTTATTATTCGAAGACTGGTTTGTGCAACGAAGACTGTTTTATCCCAGAACAATAAAACGGTGTCACCGTCGCAGAACACAAAACGATCATTAGAAACGGTTTGTCGTCGCAACGCCCACCTATATCCCCAAGTAAGACTATTTAACACTTGATTTTTGGCAGGAAAATGCCGAACAAATTTGGGAGTATAAAAATAATTTGTAAATATAATATTAATAGATAGTAACCATGTAATCAGTCCATGACCTACAGAAACCGTTACAAAGCTAAACTAATTCGATATAAATAAAGAAAACTTTATAAAAATGTGAGCGTAAATTCTGCGAAATCCCCCACGTTTTCCTAGAACTCCTAGTATTCACGTAAAATGATTTTTATCTTTTGTGAGGCGACGGAGGCTGCTTCTGTACTTTTGTGTGTTTATTTTACGTTTTCTCGCTTCATTAGACTAATAGGAAGTTAGTAGCGGGGCGTAGATTACCGGGTTAGATACGGTAGACATTCAAAGCGATAAGAATGTTTTGGAATGAAACATTCTTCCTTATTATGGTGGAAAATAAGGCTCGATCTCAGAATACCAAATTCTGAATACCTATACGGGATTCTCAAAATACCAGATTATCTAAATATTAGGTTCGGAAGTACAGATCTGAAAGCAGTAGGTCATTGAAATGTGATATACTGATTTTTGGCTGCGGCTCTACCCGTTTGGTATGTTGATAAAAAATAAATTGTAGTTCTAAAAACTTAAAAAGCACGCTTTAATGGTAAATTGAACTAAAAAGTCGCTAATCCTGAAGATCCTGGTTACTATAATTGGACAAACTATTTTAATTATTGCATTGGCATCGGTATCGGCCGCGACTTACAAGTTGTAGGTCGTGGGTTCAAGCCCAGGCAGGCACTTTACTTTGTGTAAATTATTTCATCACCACTGAAGGAAAACATCGTGAGGAAACCGGCATGTCCTAGAACCAAAAAATCGAAGACATGTGACATCCACCAACCTGCACTGGGCCCGCGTGGTGGATTACGGTCCATTCCCTCTCACAGAGAAGAGGCCTGTGTCCCAGCAGTGGGAACATTAATAGGCTGATGATGTGATTGTCATCGGCTCTTGATAAGTGTGCAAAATTTCAAATCAATCCGACGTTTTGAAGGGAGTAGTTAATAAAAGCGTGTTAATATAGTATGTCCTTCTGTAAGTCCCAGGCTATATTTATGTTTAATTTCACGAAGATCGGTTTGGCAGTTTAGACGTGAAAACGTAACAAACAGACAGAGTGACTTTCATATTTATGGTATAACTAGCTTCTGCCGGCGGCTCCGCCCGTGTGAGTGTCGAAAATTATCCTAAGGAAACATATTCATGGGATAAAAAATATCCTTTATGCTATTTCAGACTATAATCTATCTCTGTTCAAATTTTATCCAGATACGTCCAGCCGTTTCAGCGTGAATAAGTAACAAACACATTCACTAACTTTCGCTCTTATAATATTAGTAGGATAAGTGTGATAGTGTGAAGTATTAATGGATGGGTTTATTTTTCGATAACCTGGTGAAGGCCGCGGGATTCTGCTGGATGCAAGAAGCACTTAGGTTCGGCCTTTATGAAGCTGCTAGACTTTAGCCTCCCCCAAGAGTTGTTACATCACAATTAAACACGTGTACAGCTGCTGCAGATTTGTTACAGCTGTAATATGTAATGGTGATTTATTTCTGCAAGTGAATCTTTAAAAAAAAACTGCGAGGCCAAGTGCGAGTCGGACTCGCGCACGAAGGGTTCCGCACCATTATCGCAAAAAACGGCAAAAAAATCACGTTTTTTGTATGGGATAATTTATTTTATTTTAATTTAATAATTATTATTTTTTGAAGTGAATATACAACTAAATATTCTGTGAATATTTCAAGCTTCTACCTGTTGCCGTTATTAATATCGAGCAAAAACGGTAAAAAAATCACGTTTGTTGTATGGGAGCCCCCCTTAAATATTAATTTTATTCTGTTTTTAGTATTTGTTGTTATAGCGGCAATAGAAATACATCATCTGTGAAAATTTCAACTGTCTAGCTATCACGGTTCATGAGATACAGCCTGGTGACAGACGGACAGACAGACAGACAGACAGACGGATCGCGAAGTCTCAGTAATAGGGTCCCGTTTTTACCCTTAGGGTAAGGAACCCTAAAAATGTTTAACAGATAGTAACTGTACACAAAAATCGTGATTGGTACCTGAACAGGCTTTGGGATGAATTCCCTAGTCCCTTCCTTTCCTTTAACCATGTGTTTCAAATTTGCCGCCAAATCGCATTCCTACATCTGCAAGTGCAGCAAAGACATTACCTCTACTCCTCCATCTGACGGCGGGTGACTAAAACATTCAGTAAGAACTCGATGTAAATGCCTGCTGGCTCAAATTCACGTGCGCGAAGAAAAACTATCGTGAAATAAAACTAAATGGACAAGTGTGGTGATCACCCGACTCCAAGCAGTGTTCCAATTATCCTGTAAGTACCTTATTTTATTTTATTTAATATAAGGCTTTTCAACAATGAGTACACTGTTACTTTATAAATTTGTACATTGCAAACTTAAGTCTAAGTGCCTCATCACTTACAGAAAAGCACAGCATGCACTAAATTATGCGGAGATAGTTACAGAATTTATAATTAAAAACAAAAAATCTATTAAAAGCTAAATTGATTGCAGTAAATTGAATTTAGTAACATAGATTAAATTAAATTAGAACAGATTAAATTAAATTCAATTATAATAGATTAAATTAAATTAAATTAGAATATATTAAATTAAATTAGTATACATTTTATTATTTATGTAAAATGAGGTACTAGAGATACCCACTAAATGGCAAGCGCGACTTTTTTTAGAGCAGACACAGAAGAGTTAAATAGATCAATATCGCCTTCGTGCTCTTTGTATGCAGCATACATTCTTGATAGTGGACAGAATTGCCTCAAGTTGGTGTGACATCTTGGCATGCAGAAAAGTTTCCTATTAGAACTTCTTGGCAGATTACGTGGCACGTGGAATAATACCCTGCTAAGCAAATCCGGGCAGTTCAGAGAGCCTGTTACTAATTTCTTAAGGAAAACTAAATCCAACTTAATACCTCATTATATCCTTCAGCCTGTTTCTGTAGGAATAATTACGCTAAGCCAAGTTTTTAGTTGGACGTGAAGCACAATCAGTACCAATAGTGTAAACCAAGTTTGCTGCTGCGAAAAACATTTTTTTTTTTGTTCCGTTGTAGAAAATCCTCATTGGCCATGTTTTCCGCCATAAGGGGGGGCAGAGTGGACTGTCAGACTCCTACTGACTAAAAACCACCCCGGTGTGCCATCTCACACCTACGCCGGGGATCGCAGGCACATACGATACTGCCGCAACCCCCGGCTAGTACCGGCACACTTCTGCTGGCCTCGACCTCGGGTTGTAGGGAAGTGAGGTGTTTGATTCCCCCCGCAACATCTAAGAGGAGCGCGCGTGGAACACTACGTGCCACCACCTCGGGTCTTGATGTGTGGGGGGGCGATGGTCGTCGCCCCTGGACCCATTTAGGAGGGCTGCGAAAGATCTGCGTTAACTGCAAGTTGCTATTTTCGAACAAATATTTTTCTTTATGAGAGGGGAGTTATTCAGGAGTGGGCAAATATACAAACATTTTTACATTGTTTTAGTATTCCAAAAATCATCACTACTGTGTTTCCCGGAGGGGTAGCCAGAGAGGTACAAATAACAACATAGCGCCAGTTGTAATTGTGATGATTTTCACCTAAAAGCCTGAAAATCCCACAATATTATTTATATATGATATTCTCGTATCAGTATCGTGACAAGACTAATAAAGCGCGGTGCTCACGACTAGCGAAGCAATCAACGCTATTGATCTAACCAAGTGCTTATGTAGCAGTTCAAGTGTGAAAAAATGGGTTCCAAGTGTTTTGGTTGAATAAATAAATTGTTTTGCGCGTGGCGAATATGATGAAAAGCAGAGTAGTGAAAGAGTGAAAATATTTTTGCCAATTGAAAACAGTGTGAAGTTTTTAATTGCCTTGTTCATATATTTTACATCGAAAAGTTGAGTAGGTGTCTCAATTTATGTTAGTTTGTTTTTTTTGTGATTTATTTGTTTTTTTTTTTGTACACTAGTTTTGGTTGAATTTCTCAGATTGATTAAATTGTTTTCTGTAAAACTGCAATCACATTCCTGGCGCAATCATTTTGCATTATGCTTCAGACTACAACTGCAAGCATTTATTGATTTTATTCCCGTTACTAAACATCGTACGTGTACGTGACTTTTTCTACAACATTTGTTAGCTTAGATCTTACTTGTAAAAACATTTATGGGAATAAATTTATCTATACTAATATTATAAAGAGGAATGATTTTTTTGTTTGTATGTTTGTTTGTAACGAATAGGCTCCGAAACTACTGGACCGATTTAAAACATTCTTTCATCAATAGTAAGCTACATTATTCCTGAGTGACATAGGCTATTTTTTTATACCGAAAACGGGTCCTGTGGGGTGGTCCACGGGAGCGAAGCCGCGGGGAGCAGCTAGTAATAATACAAAATCAGACGCGGCTAGAAATTAAAACTTCTGAATAACGTTTTATATCTATCGCTTAGCTTTCTCTGTGCCACGCACTTAAAACCACATCCAATCAATTTAGTTAACAAACTGCAGGTTATTTAAACTCAAAACAAATATTAACTATGATATGCAAACTGGATCAGATCAATACTTTGTCTGCGCTACAAGCACAGGTAAACAGATTTGATTTGTAACGGTGTCTAATGTGCTCAGAATAACAATTAAATGTTTCGCTAAATTCAAACTTTTGGTCTGATTATATAAACACAAGAATGAGTGGCACGTAAAGTGAGGTAAATAATTTGAGAACAATAGGGTAGTAGACAAAAAATATCTTTTTGCCCGGAAATTAGATAACCTAAAAATACTGGACACGTATTATTTCTTTTGGCACGTAAACAAAAAAAAACATGACGATACGGTGCGTTGAAATATCGTATGACTACACTTTATACTGAACTTTGATGCGCTTTATCTTTGTCAATTTTTATTTATTTAATATAGCAAAAAATACGGGTACAATATTATTTAATAATCTCACCGATGGACTAATTAGCATTATCATGATCATTATGATTTTCTTCCCTGGAAACATCCCTATTCACAATAAATTGAAACTGCACTTAGATTGAAAATACTCCTCCAAATTCCTTCACACCGTACCAGTTTTATGTCCAATTCATACGCTGTCTCAACAATAAAGCTCTGGAACACGCTACCCTTTAGCATTAAAAAGGCTGAAAGCAAATTCACTTTTAAAAGAAAAGTTCGTGACCACTATTTGAGTCAGACTAAATAGCTCTCAATGCTCTCATCTAGACAGAAGTCTAGTCATAATAATTATTTATAGGTTTCTCTTTTATTATTGGTATTTATTAGTCTATTTTATTTGTATACTAGCTGACCCGGCAAACTTTGTTTTACCTACCCTACACCTACCCTACACCTACCCTACACCTACCCTACACCTACCCTACACCTACCCTACACCTACCCTACACCTACCCTACACCTACCCTACACCTACCCTACACCTACCCTACACCTACCCTACACCTACCCTACACCTACCCTACACCTACCCTACACCTACCCTACACCTACCCTACACCTACCCTACACCTACCCTACACCTACCCTACACCTACCCTACACCTACCCTACACCTACCCTACACCTACCCTACACCTACCCTACACCTACCCTACACCTACCCTACACCTACCCTACACCTACCCTACACCTACCCTACACCTACCCTACACCTACCCTACACCTACCCTACACCTACCCTACACCTACCCTACACCTACCCTACACCTACCCTACACCTACCCTACACCTACCCTACACCTACCCTACACCTACCCTACACCTACCCTACACCTACCCTACACCTACCCTACACCTACCCTACACCTACCCTACACCTACCCTACACCTACCCTACACCTACCCTACACCTACCCTACACCTACCCTACACCTACCCTACACCTACCCTACACCTACCCTACACCTACCCTACACCTACCCTACACCTACCCTACACCTACCCTACACCTACCCTACACCTACCCTACACCTACCCTACACCTACCCTACACCTACCCTACACCTACCCTACACCTACCCTACACCTACCCTACACCTACCCTACACCTACCCTACACCTACCCTACACCTACCCTACACCTACCCTACACCTACCCTACACCTACCCTACACCTACCCTACACCTACCCTACACCTACCCTACACCTACCCTACACCTACCCTACACCTACCCTACACCTACCCTACACCTACCCTACACCTACCCTACACCTACCCTACACCTACCCTACACCTACCCTACACCTACCCTACACTTTTTCTTTTTTTTTATGTATTCTGCTATTCAGGGCGGAGACAAATCCAACGAAACAAAAACCATGTAAATCAATCTGACAGCTGCAGCACGAAGCAGCTAAAGATGGTAAGAATTTGGTTTTATTTGTTTTACTATTGAATATATGTAAATTTTGAATATCTTATGTATTATAAAGATATGTTTGAATAAGCGTAAAACAATATTTCCCAAGAAGGTTTTCAATTTATTTACCAGAAAATTGGTAATTATTACTTAATAAAATCGTAACATTTTGGTCTCGCCATAATTAAAGACCTCGAAATGAGTTATTTAACAGTATATTATTTTATGCTATTTGATTTATGATGTACTATGAGATTTTAAAGAATATTGCATAGATTTTTTTATGAATATTTTGATTACCAGAGGGTATTTTTACAAAAGTGTACCCAACTTGGTAATAAAAAGTTAGTGACCACATTCACACTTAAGACGTACAAAGGGCTTGCAAAGAATCGTTATTAGAGAATAGAAGTTTTAACAATATTCTCACGTTTACAAGAAAATATTCTCTGCTCAGTTTTTCTCTGGGATGTGTTTTGGGTAAAATTAAAAAGGAATAGTAGTTACAGCAAAAGCTGTAGCGAAATTATTTTCCTACAAACCGTGTTAATTAATAAAATTAATGTTTTAATCTTCAGAAATATTAAAAGTAACAATCCAATTAATATTTTCATGACCATGCATTTTGATCGATCTGAAAATAAATGTTATAAGTTTTAGGGCTATTAGAGATTCAGATTTGAATATAAACAAATAGTGATCTAATGGCATACAGCAAGAGAATTATAAAAAAATATGGCACTATTGGTCTGTTATTGGTCCAATGTTAGTGCAGATTTCAGGTGAAAATTCTGTAGTAATTATCTTTTCTTTGCATTTCTTTTACCGTGAAAGTGCTTATTCTGTGGTCTTAGTCAAATAGATAATGTTATTACGACGAAAAGTCAAGTACTGGGGGGTGACCATAAGCTCTTAGAGCGGTATCAATTTGAGATCGAATAAGGGACAGATGTATATGACTTGTATACATCTGTCACTTACTCGATATCAAATTGATACCGCTCTAAGAGCTTATGGTCACCCCCCTGGTCAGAGTGCCCTTGACAAAATCCGTAAAAATATTACTGGTCAGAAGAAAATATGTACAGTTAGTACAAATTGCAACAATATTGTCAGGTTGACCGAGCGATGTATTGTGTTGGTTGGTGAAATAATATTGAATTATTGATTTCCCATTTATTTTGACATTGATACCACTGAGCTATATTTTATAAAAATATAATAAAAGATCTTGCCGAGTTATATTTTATAAAAATATAACAAAATATCTTACCGCAATTCGGTAAATGTAATAAATAAAGACCTTACTGCAATTCGGTAAATGTAATAAATAAAGACCTTACTGCAATTCGGTAAATGTAATAAATAAAGATCTTACTGCAACGCGGTAAATGTAACAAATAAAGATCTTACTGCAACTCGGTAAATGTAATAAATAAAGATCTTACCGCAATCCGGTAAATGTAATAAAAGATCTTGCCGCAATTCGGTAAACGTAATAAAAGTTGTTACCGTAAATCGGTAAAGTAATAAAAGATTTTACAGCAATTCGATAAATGTAATCAGCATGTTTATGCTACAACTTATTCGCTGCTAAGCCTTATAATTTGCGTCAATTGATCTCGCCAGCAGCGGGTGAAAGCTTTTGGCATGTCTATTTATTTGGCTCAAGTATCCGTTACTAGGCCTTATTTAATCTCACCGGTAGCGGGTGAAAGCGTTTGGAGTGTCTATTTATTTGGCCCAACCATTCGTTAGTAAATCGTTGAATTGGTATCTGATAAATCTCACCGGCAGATGGTGAATCTGATTGACATGTCAAAGTATCTGGTAAATAATTTTGATGGTGTATCTCAGTAAGACTGAAAGTGACCACGATTTCTTAAAACGCGCTTAGCGCTGGTTAGATATGTGGCGAGCATCTTACTAGGTTTGCGGCACCACCCGGAAGTACTAGAAGCGCTGCGGCTGCGCGCGCCGGACGGGTGCGTGGGCGCGCGCCGCCGCCCCGCTCTGTTAGACGTGCCGGCGGCTAGGACCAACCTCCTCAAGTTTGCCCCTATCTCGCGAGCCGCGCGTATTCTCAATGTAGTTACAATTTCGGAAGACATATTTGGGCTAAACCTGTCGAGATTTCTTCAAAGGGCTCAACTCATTATTGAAAGAGGCCTGGAGCTATAGACTTTGGCATGTTTATTTAATTTAATTTATTGATGTAATATTAATACTTATTTTATTTTATTGGGTGTAATTTGTTGCTAGGATACTTTAGTATTATGTAATTTTGTGTGTTTGTGACTTGTAGCATCATATTGGATCAAACTGTAAAGATGTTATAATTGGTGATAATAAATAAATAAATAAATAATAATAAATAAATAAAAGTAGTATTGTATGTTTACCTGAATGTAATTGGTTAAATACTTCATTATTTATTAATAATGATGTGATAAGTAAGATTTGGGTATAATAATCTTAAAACACTTATTCTATCTTGAGTCACTATTGTGATACAAGCTACAAAGTAAATTTAAGTCTTATGACATTAACTATTGTTTTCATTGATATGCTATTATCAAATAAGCTATATAAAATCGTTCATATGTACTTCGTGGACGAAGTATTTGTCAGTATGGCCGTGTTAGAATTTGAAGTATGTGTGACGTCATTAAATCGTGAATTTTCATTTTTCAAGTGACAATGGTTTGCTACATAATACATACCTGTCATATTTATTAAGCACCTACCGACAAATGTTTAAGTACCGACCTAAATTATTATTGTGTTGTCAACTACCTACAACTGTAAAAGAGTACCCACCTAAGTAAATATTGTTGTGTACAGGAAATAACTCTTAAACTTGTATTAAGCCACATTGATGTTATTACTATAAATTATTACTTAATTTGTGATGATTATTGTGATGTATCCTGGATTTTATATTGCTATAATAGTATTATAAGTCCTATAAATACTGTATTATAAATACTGTCTGTTAATATCAATATTCTTTCGAATATTGATTAAGAATGACTAAAGAGGTGTTATTAAATTCCTTAATTGTCGTGTTACATTTTAAAATGGATTCATTACATGATAGTTTATTATTGTTCACCTAATTGTGAGATTATTTAAAGCAATATAGAAAATGGCGGGATACCGCGCCATTTTCTCATATTGGACGTATTTCGACATAGATAGACCCGAGATTATAAAATATTGTGTAATGGATAAGCCGACTTTACTTGTCTGTGAACTAATACGAGCCAGTACAGGCCAGATATATTATTATATTTCCTTTATTATCAATAATTGGTGTAAGATCGACTACACAAGGCTAACGTAAGTTATTTGATATTATAACTTTATTATTGCTAATGGTTGTGTTGAAACTGTATTTATCTCATATTACGGCCTTTATTCCTAATATGTTATATTGATTTAAGGGCTAGTCTATGTCCTTTGATTTATCCTTGTTATTTTGTTTATATAATATTGTAAATACTTTGTTGTTGTAAAAGATATCGATAAATACTATGAAAGAGCTTCCGTGGGGTTTCTTGCCCTTCTTCCACACGAGAACTAGGTCTGGCGAACGGGCAGTAAGCTCGATGAGCCTTCTAAATATAAATTAATTGACAAGCCTTATTTAAATAAATACCTAGTCTTGTCTTTCTGTGCTTTTATTCATAAAACCCTTGCCTTACACACCGCATACATTGGAACCCTGATACACAGTAAATAATCAATAACCATCTTGACATTCAAAGCTTGCTATCTTGGTAGATATCAATACTTTTATATAGAGTTCCATTCATGATTCTAACACGCGCGCGAAAGCGAGCGGCAACCGAAATATATCATCTGTGAAAATTTCAACTGCCTAGCTCAAAGTCAAAGTCGAATATATTTATTCAACTAAATAAACTATTATAAGCGGCACTTTTGAACGTCAAAACAAAAATTAAAATTAAAATTTACAAGTGATAAAAGTTGATTCTTAAAGAAAGTAGCTTGTTATGGAGAAGAATGCTCAAGAAACTCCAGAAAGCACAAGAAACTCCACAATGCACAAGAAACTCCATAATGCTCAAGAAACTCCATAAAAAGCTATTACGGTTCATGAGATACAGCCTGGTGACAGACAGACAGACAGATGGACCGCGGATCCTTAGTAATAGCGTCCCGTTTTTACCCTTTGGGTACGGAACCCTAAACATGTGTGGAATTGCCAAGCGCTATCAAAATGCCGCGTGATCAATCCCATTTTGGTATTTCTACCATCGCCTTCATTTGTGGAATGTCGTTTTGTCTGGAACCTCTTATTAATTATTTTTAAATATTATTAATACAACGACAAATCATTAATTTCTCAGTTAAAAAAAAGTTAAATTCAAAAAATCTGAAAAACCGACTGCGAAAAAGCGAACTCAAAAGACGTACACATGAAGAATGAACTGTTTTAATTTATTATAACTTATGAGTTAACTTTTTTTTTCGAGTCATGTACATGACTCACATTATGGATCATTTGTATCCACATTTATGGATTATTTATTTTTAAATCACCTCTTAAAACCCTTTATATTTATACGATGGGTTTGGAAGAAAAAAATTTGGTCTCCCACAATATGGCACCCAAAACCAAAAAAAATCTCTATTTTCAAATTTTAATGTCGACAGTGACACTCGCATGGTTAAGACGAATCGATTGACGTAAGAATCATCAAAATCGGCCAACACTTTAGGTCTCTGGAACGCCATATAGGAACAAACATACATATATACATACATAGACTGATAAACACATTAAAGATATAACACACAATAAAGTTTTTTTAATAGAAACAAAGCTAAAGAAAATCTTTAACTGACTGAATGACTGACAAACAAAATAATGTATTCATAGTCTAATTCATAAAATCCAACCATATGGTTTTGGTGGGTCCGGACCCGTGCTTCACCTAGTTTCTCCACCTGGGTGAAGCACGGGACCTTGGTCCCGTGCTCCAACTGATGATAAGTACAGTCAAGTAATTAAGGTAATTACATAACTTAATATATCTAACCTAGTCTTGCCTTATATGTCGTTACAAGGAAAAACCTTATTCTTGTTTATTGCTTAAAATATTTATTACTTTAATGCTGTGTAGTTTATATGTATATATATTAATATGATTATTTTAAAAATATATGAAACTTGTTCGAAATGATTTCCATTGGCTAAGGATAATCGAATCAATACGATTTATTTGATTTATTCTAACGTATTTTTTCCAAAAAATAGCCCAAAGCAATTTCATTTGTAATCAATTGCATTTGCAAATGTAAAATAAAGTGGTCTTTTTCACAGTGTTCCTTACGACGCTTAGTAGGCGGTAACTCATAAGTATCAGTATCTTGAGATATAACTGTCAGCAATTTTTTTGCGTAACATGTGGTTTTTTGAATTCTTTATTGTGTTTGGAATTCCAACTCTCCGCTACGTTATTTGTACGGTTTCTCTCGTTGAATACACACCATTCATCTATATTTTTATTGATATAATTTTTTTCAAAATATTTTATAAATTCTCGGATCTTCGCATTTTGAAAACTTGCACTTTCTGATAGAATATATTGCCATCCTTCTACTATACGATCATGGGGCAATAGAGGCAAGCCGAAACATAGGCCTACAATCCGTGTGTAAATTTTATTTTTGATGCCAATACTTTTGGATTTCTTCCATGTATTCTGTGTTAAATGAAAATAACACCGTTTTATTATAATATCGGGGAAAAAGTTTTAATGCATTTGTTGGTCCTGGTTCAAAATCTGCGTGTACTTTTTTCGCTTAAATTTAATATAAGAAAAAAAAATAATTAAAGTAATTCTATAATTGTATGTACCTACGTATAATTTCACTCCTTTAAAGTAATTGTTTAGAACTTTTGTATCATATAGGGAAAATAATTCACTGCGTCACTGTACAATATACGCTCATCACTGTATAGTAACGTCATCAGTTGGAGCATGGGACCTTGTTAGGTCCCGTGCTTCACCCAGGTGGAGAAACTAGGTGAAGCACGGGTCCGGACCCGTTTTGGTTATGTTTCTAGAAGTTCATGAAAGAGTGGTAGATAAAAACAAAAGAAAGATATCCTGAGCTAGAGAAGGAGGTTTATTTAGGAGGACAACACCAACCAAATAAATAACAATAAACTAAGAAAACTGAAACCCGACAAAATAATAAAACTGACTACCCACTTTATTTACTATCAAACTTTTAAAACTTATGCTGACTCTGCGAAAGAAATACCGAAGCTATTTGTCTTAGCTCATAACTTCGAACTTAGACATTTTTTCTAACTTCCTTACACGACAGTTTCGACGTGACACTCAACCCTCTACGGTCGGCAGAAAAAGTTTCGGATATTTTCACAGCTATATCTGTCCGCGGTTTTATGTGATGTATACAGGTTGGGTTATTGAGACAGGGTAGTAAGGGCAGGTATTGTAACCGTAGGCTACGGGAAAACGATCTTAGGAAACTGTCCTTGACTTTTTGAGTGATTGCTAGCTGCGTTCACATTTATTTTAAAAATAATTACAGTCATATCCAAAAAAAAACTTGTTTTCATGCCAAATATATTGATTAGAATAAAAAAAATATCACGAGCCCGAGTCTTTACGAAGCGAACTAAAAAGAAGTAAGCAAAAAGAAAATCATGCTTTGCAGTCGGCGGATACATATTCGCGAGCTGGTTGACCAAAACCATTTTTATCCTCCGACTGCATAGCATGATTTTCTTCAAGCAGTCGAATTTCGTTTATTTTTACAACATTTTAGTTGTATTTTTTTTTCGATTTAGTTTTGTTTTAAACATAATATAGATGGTATACTTATATTTTTTAATTGCTTAGTCATAAAAATTGACCCACGCGTTTGGTACCTAGAACGCCACATAGGAACAAACTGTAGCGTTAAAAAAGAAAAAAAGCGAACTAAAGAGATGTAAACAAGAAGAAAATCATGCTGTGCAGTCGGAGGGTACAATTGCTCGCGAGCTGGCTGACCAAAATGAATCAACCAGAATTAGATGTATCCTCCGACTGCACAGCATGATTGTACATCTTTTTAGTTCGCTTTTTAAGCAATGATTTTTGTTTTTTGTAATTAACTTTTTTTTATTTTAAAACGTGTAGTTATTTTTTTTTTAATTTGGTACATTTAAATGTATACGTGTTATATATTTTTGAAATCACCCCTTAATACCCTTTTGTTTTGATACCCCACACCATGGGTTTGGAAGAAGGTAAAAATTTGGGCCTCCACAATATGGCGGCCAAATTCCGCCATTTTTATATTTTCCAATTTTAATGTAGCCAATGACACTCGCAGGGTTAAGACGAATCGATTGATGTAAAAACTATCACAATCGGCCAACACGTTCGGACTCTAGAATGCCACATAGGAACAAACATACATACATACATCTTACATACATACAAACATAAATACATACATACTTACATACATACATAGACTGAAAAACACGTTACCTTCCTTCGGCAGTCGGGTAAAAAACACTTAACGCCGCATCAATACGTATAATAAATTGTTTGAAGGTAAAAATACACCTAAATTATGTAAAAGATTACGAAAACGTAAATCGCATTATTGAAAATACAGTCAACAAAGCAGCAGTTGATGATCATATTCGTTATTTTAAATGTTTAATATATTTAGTGAGATAAAAACTTAGGAGTGAAACTTTGGCGAGGTTTGAAGCTGAACACATGTGCCTATCCTCAACTCAGTTGCAACCTGTTAAATTCTGGCTTAAGCATGCAGGAGGTAACAAATCAAACGCAAATCAAATCAATCACCTTTGACCTAGACTAGAGTCAAGAGCAAACCCATGACAAATAAAAAAAAAAATAAAAAAAATAAAAAAAAAAAAAGGCTAAACCCATAAGGTTTGTGGCGCAATGCCACAAAACATACAAACATACATAGGCTGATAAACAAATTACTCTCCTTCGGCAGTCGGATAAAAAGGATAAAAAATGTATTTCGGACCAACTGAGTTTTGAGAACAAGAAAGCCACAAATCGAAAGTATTTTGCCCATATATTTCGTAAGAAATGAATCTAGATAGTCACTGGTTTATTACGAACACAATAAGTGTGTAATAAAGCTTGCGATATTATTTACTCTCGACATAATGAGAACAGATAATTTCAAATACAATTCTAAACCATCGATGTTTTACAGTATGTCTATCCGTGTTTTCACGCACAATCTCACGCGATTTACGCGAGGTCTTTTCAATAACCCGATATAAAATTAAATTAAATTGATCAATTTTCCACTATTTTTTTTTTACAGTATTTAGGAATATGACAATGATATCTACTGTATAAAGATACCTATAGCTGGTACCTAAGGTCGGAAACGGCGGGAATCGGCGGCCAATATTGATTTAGGTTTTACGACGGAGACCCAGGTCGTCAATAGGTCCAGTTTATGTGGAGATTTCGGTAGGGTCGTTGGTGATGGGTTTATGTGATTTTGATGGTTACATAATGCGTAGAAAAAGAAAAGCCTCGAAGGTTATGAAACAATGTTCTTGATTATCATACAAATGTCCACAGTTTCCGGAAAGAAAATTGAATTGAAAGAAAGTAGACGACACGGTTGGCGCAGTGATTGAGCGATCGGCTGCTGCGCTGCTAATCGCGGGTTCGATTCCCGTACGGAACAAATATTTTATGGCCTACAGATAGTTGTTACGGGTCTGGGTGTCTTGTGTCTGTGAGTTTGAATGATTGTCAACGCACCCTCCATACATGACAAATTCCTAGTGATCCCAAGTTTTAAAAAAATATCATCGCGTCATGAATTACACGCAAATCAAGGGACGGGATTAGCTAATGAAAATTCATTCTACCAATTTGGTACAAAGTGTGATTGTCAATTTGTCACATTAATTTTGCGATAATTTTCGTTCCCCCGCTCCACCTAACTCCTCTGGTTTGCTCATCTCCGCGGCCCTGCTCCGCGTAAATATAAAGGTTGGGCAAAAAATAGTGGATCAAATGAAACATAGATAGTTGCGATTTTAAGGCGTAAAATTTAAGACTAGTACTTTATGACCTACTGCAAATAGCACTGTTTCGTTCGATCCAAGATTTTTTGCCCACCTCATATATGAATTTTGAAACTTGTTTTCAAATCCCCGTCCACTAAAGCGGAGCGGCGTTTTTTATTGGTCTTTTCTCCGCTCCGCGCGACATGGACAGGCAGCCTTACTGGAAAATTTAATCCATGTTTACAATACAATTGCATTGCTTTTCTTTCGTTTTCCCTTATCATGAATAATGATTTGTAATATGATGATATTACATCCTTCAAAATCTTATCTGAAACGTTACACCGCCTATGAAGCCATGCATGCCAGCCTTTACATAATACAAATGGTAACCCGAAACAATACAGCTCCCGCCTTCAGAGATCGTCAATTGTTTTCTGAGAAACGCTTCCACGGTATGTAATTCTATTTCCGTATATCCGGATTATGTAGCCACTACCTTTGATCATAGAGGACGTGTGACGGTGTGACGTTACAATTGTTTCCGCAAATGGGTGTTGAACGTGACCTAATGTTTTGGATAGGTATGTTATTATATACACTTATGTTTAATACATTTACTTACACACTGTTCCGTCGTTGTTGAATTAGGTATTTTACATTTATGTTTGCAATATTTGTAAGTATGTGAGAACCATGTTCCTATGTATGAAATGAATAAATTTATATGCTGTATAGTATGTAGTGCTATTCTGGGTGAATCGTCCTCACGTATATGAATTAATGTGTGTATGTAAATATTGTAAAACACTTTTTTTAAGGAGTAGATAAGTATGGAGTTTCTTGTCCGTTCTTTTTCATAACAATCTACATTTCCGAATGGACTGTAGAATCAATTATTAATACTTGTAAATTTTAATTGTTGACGTTCAAAAGTGCCGCTTAATAGCCTAGTTGAAATGAATATTTTTGTCTTTTGACTTATATTAGCTTCTTTCGCAGCTTTGCTCTCGTATAATTCGTGGAACAAAGTTCCTTTGTCGTGAATTTCACAAGAATTGATGAGATGAAGCATTACACCGAAATAAATGAAAATAATAGGGGGAGCCATGGTTGAGAGCAGTGGTGGCCCAGTGGTTACGGCCCCTACTTACGTTTCGTAGAACCCAGGAGGCGTTTAACTTTGTGTATATTATGTCATCACCACTGCTCTAAAAACGGTGAAGTAAAACATCGTGAGAAAACCGGCATGTCCTAGAATCAAAATTTCGAAGACATGTGACATCCACCAACCCGCACTGGGCCCGCGTGGTGGATTAAGACCCTTCCAGTCTCTCACAGAGAGGAAACCTGTGTCCCAGCAGTGGTAACATTAAAAGATTGATGATGATGATGATGAAGGGGAGCCGAAAATTAAGCTGCATTTTTTTTAAAATTAATACCTCTATCACTAGGAATTTCTCCTGTATCGTGGATGCGTTTACAAATATTTAAAGTTACACACACAAACACCCAGATCCGGCACCTATAGGCCATAAAAATATTTATTCCGTGCGGGCATCGAACCTGCAATAAGCAGCGAAGCAGCCAATCGCTCAACTACTGCGCCAATCGTATACTCAGCGATAATGTGACTCTCTATCAGTTTTACGAATCTTTGTAAATTGGATCAGTGCTTCCCGAGTTAACCTTTTACAAACATAAACAAACAATCTTACTTTTTCATAATGTTAGTTCAGTTTTGTATTGCAACAATAACATTTTGGCAGTTGATTTCGTTTCGTCGATGACTTTGTGACAACAAATGATGGGTGACGATAGCCTTATCTGAAACAATAGATCGTAAATTTAGGTAAGGTGAATGGCCGCTTTCACGAGAATATATTTCACTACTGGCTTCGCCCGCGTGAAAACAGTTTTTTTATCCCAAGGGAACATTATATTGGTATGAAAAGTAGCCCATGTGCTATTTCAGACTATAATCTATAACTGTGCCAATTTTCATCCAGATCGTTCAGCCATTCTGGTGTGATTGAGTGACAAACATACATCCAAACTTTCGCATTTATAATATTAGTAGCTTCTGCCAACGGCTTCGCCTGCGTGAATGTCGAAAATTATCCCAAGGCAACATATACCCGGGATAAAAAGTATCCTATTCCTGGCTATAATCTATTTCTGTGCCAAATTTCATCCAGATCCGTCCAGCCGTTTGAGCGTGAAGAAATAACAAACATACAAACACACACACGCACACAAACTTTCGCCTTTATAATAGTGTGATATATTGATGTCTGCCGCTCGCGGCTCCACCCGCGTTGTATTAGCACTTCTCCCAATATCTTTATGAATTATAGCCTACTAGCTTCTGCACGCGGCTTCGCCTGCGTTCAAAGTTAAAAAAAAACGCCACCAAACTTTACAGATTTATCCGCTGGGTCAATCTAAAGATTGTCTGAAAATTATATTAAAATCGGTCCAGCCGTTTCTGAGTCTATAAGGAACATACATACTTTCTCTTTTATATTATCTATCAAAATCCGTTCAGTAGTTTTTGCGTGAAAGAGTACCAAACATCCATCCTCACAAACTTTCTCGTTTATAAAAACTATACTTGCATCTGCCAGCAGCTGCGCCTGCGCATCCATCCATTCAAACATCCAAACTTTCGCATTTATAATATTAGTAAGATGTAGTAGAATCTAAGCTTTAGACTTTTTCTGAATCTCGATGCTTCATATTATAGTCCCAGGACTGTACTGTATGTGGGCGTTAGTGTGTAATATTGTATTACAGCTGAAGAAGAAAGTGTCGGTAAAAGCGTGACTTAATGAGGGTTACCACGTTTGAATTTTTCGCTAGGGGCGCTGATGTAGAGGCTCTTAGCGCGAGTTTATTTACATTTTATTAATGAATATTATCCAAATATGGTAGATTGAGATAGGTACGGGATTTACCAACCACTGCTTTAATACAGTTTTATGTTTCGGAAAATGTTGTCTTATATTTTTAGGGTTCCGTAGCCAAATGGCAAAAATCGGAACCCTTATGGATTCGTCATGTCTGTCTGTCTGTCTGTCCGTCTGTCACAGCCACTTTTTCCAAAACTATAAGAACTATGCTGTTGAAACTTGGTAAGTAAATGTATTCTGTGAATCGCATTAAGATTTTCACACAAAAATAGAAAAAAAGCAATAAGTGGGGGGGGGGGTTGCCCATAATTAGTTTTTTTTTTTCATCAAACACATACGTGTGGGGTACTCGTATCTATGGATAGGTCTTCAAAAATTATATTGAGGTTTCTAATATTTTTTTTTTCAAAACTGAATAGTTTGCGCGAGAGACACTTCCAAAGTGGTAAAATGTGTGTGCCCCCCCCCCCCCCCCCCCTGTAACTGAGAGACTAAAATAAGAGAATGATAAAACTATAAAAAATATATGATGAAAATTGGTTTGAACGGGATCTAGTAAGTAGTTTTTTTTAATACGTCATAGATCGTAAACCGCAATATACCAAGTACGGAACCGAAGTACGAACCGGTTGGCTGGTTATTTATTTAAAAGGGACTGCGCAAAACTGTGGCGTACTCGACGATTTAATCGCACTTCTACGTCATAAGAAATGATTTAAATTCAAACTATGCTTCCGTGCGCGTAATAAAACATTTAAATTTAACAGCTTTATTTAAAGATCTTACTCGCCAGTGGCGCCAACTGGTGAGCGCAAAAACGGTGTGGTTGTTAGTATCATGTGGTAAGAAAAATAGATCAAACAAAACTGAGAAATTGGGAAACTCAGCTTAAAGTATGATGGTATCTGAAACCTGTGTAAAATCTTCATAATTAGGTGGCTTACATCTTGGTTTTTGTATGTCAGTACAGATTCTATTTAAATCCAGATAAGTTTCGATCGGTTCCTATACATTAGATTCATAGAATATGCCATAACCTTCGAATCGGCATTCATTAATTAATGAGCTTCTCATCAAGTAAAGTGATAATCCTAAGCGAGCCTGTCCAATTCTCTTATTTTACTTTAGGAGATAACATCCAACTACTGGACTACTGGAGTCTATTCTACGATGTAAAAACCTTAACCCAGAATTACAATTGCTACAAAAATAAATTGCACCAAAGCCTACATACACATTACCAAAAAAATCTCCAAACAAAATTAACATAGCCTTAAGAATTGTACAAAAAAAATACTGAAATACGTTGTAAATATTCAGAGTCTGGATGCTATTAAGTTGACAAAAGGACCCTTCCAGGGTTAAATTCTTCATCACAATTTCTATTATTGTCGACTTGGTACAACGGCATTAGGGTTCCGTAGTCAAATAGCAAAAACGGAACCCTTACTTTTTGTCATCTCTGTCTGTCCAGATGTTACACAGCCATTTCACTCGGAGACTTTTGGCACTAAATCAATATATTATCATAATTATTATATTATATTATTATTATTATATTATTATTATTTATAATTTATTATTATTTTGATATATTTAGAGGAAATGAGAAGTACCGCTAAATTGTATGGTCAAATTACGTAAATAATAATTTAATGGTGGCACTCTGCATACTGTGTAACTGATGGATGAAAATAACAATAAATAAATAAAATAAAAAGTGAATAAGATCAAAAATCCCGACTGCAAAGATATAAATAAGAAGAAAATCATGCTGTGCAGTCGAAAGATACATATTCGATTTTTATTTACAACTTTTTAGTTATACTTTATTTTCGAATGACTTTTAAGCATAGAAGTGATATATATTTTTGTAATCACCTCTTAAAACCCTTCAATTTCCCACTCGATAGGTTACGAAGAAAAAAAATTGCAACCCCTACAATATGGCACCCAAAATCCGCCATGTTTCTTTTTTTAACGGCACTTGTCTAAGAACACTTGGGCAGCCAAGACCTATCTAACGATGTATTAATAATAAAAATTCGGCAATTGATTTGATAGATACGAGTGAATAATAGTACATTATGGTACAAGTGTGCAATGTTGGTGATTACCGCTGAGGCGCCATTGAGACCCGAGCCGTAGGTGAGGGTCTTAAGGAAGCCGAGGACGGTAATCATCAATACACACGTGTATCATACGACGTTTTTTAACACACTTGTGAAGAAAATAATACAAAAAAATCATTTTCGACAGTAAAAACGAGTTGTGAAATTTTTTTCGCAATGGCGATCGGCCATAGACTAAAACAATGAGGTTACTTTTTTTTTAACTTATCGCGGATAGCGTTTTAGCCACGTACAAAATCGGGCATTTCAAGTTTTCTTTATTTCAGAGAAACAAAAGTTATATTTGAAGGCAAGTTTTATTTATTAAACACGTACGTTGCATGAAATGAGCAAGCAATATGTTAGGTAATAGCATTTTGCTGAATTGTTTGACTAGAAGCTATGCCACATTTTATGTATTTAATGGATATCATGGAAATAGTAATTACTACCCATATCATGTTATGGATATAGTAAGTACTACTTCCATGACAGGAATAGAAATGGATTAATGTCGAATGGGACACTTTTAATTGATTCACAGTGTTACATTTTATTACATTGAAAATACTTCAATTTTAACTGGATTAGAATTAATGACTTATTTTATTAATTTTCATTGGATTGATTTGTGACACATTTAAAATTAGTTTAATTTAAAAGTATTTAAAATGAAGGCAGGAAACCATTAAAAAAAAACTATAACTCACTTGTGAATAATAGCAATGAAAAAGTCACAGTTTGATTACAGGTATCATTATATGCCTAATTGCGGTGAAATTAGAGCCACTTTATGAGCACGTGTGTTGAAAAGAATATTACATACATACAAGATACGTGCGAAAAACATAATCCTTTCCTTGCAGCCGTATAAAAAGCCATTGCTTCTTATAAAAATACCAAACAATATTTATTACATTTCACCTCTTATATACTATCACTTAAATATTAGATATAAACACTAAGTTACTACTTTCTGTTTTCTATATTACTTATCAAATCTAATCTCTTACATAACTAATCTAATTATGAGGTATAGGAACCCTTTCTCGGGTGTAGGCCTCCACCAGATTGTTCCATTTATCTCTATCTGCAGCATTTTCATCCAATGTTTTGATGAAAAAAACAATAAGAGCACATAAAGTGCGTGGGATATGTTGGATTCTTCGATAAACAATACCAACTAGATGTAGGGTCGGCGCAAGAAATACGTCTCGGTAAATAACAGCTCACTTGAGACGTGAGCTCTTATTTTGTTCAGTTTGTCATGGTAAGTATTGTAAATGTAGGGTATTAAGTATATATTCACGCGGACAGCATTTAGCATTCATTTTGTACGTGACCCGTTATCTAGTTGGTAATTGTTGATCGAAGATTTGATTAAATAATTCAAAATATATTTATTGTTCTGTTTCTAACTGACATTTGTTATTTTAGTCTTCATTGGGATACGCGCTTTTAAAGTAATTACTGCAAATATAGGTAAATAATATAATAATTTATTTCAGAAATACTTTCAAATAATTAATTTTTTTTTGTCGATAAAATATATGTTGAGCATGCGTGAATAATCATTCCAAGTATAGATTACGTATACAACGGAACCCTTCACAGTGCGTGGTCTAACACGCACTAGGCCGATTTTTCATCACCGAATTTTACTAGTAAATTGTTTTTGCTTTCCTTCGCAGAGGTTTTTTGATTCAATTTCGATCATTTCACGTTTTTCATTGAGCTGCGTTCTTTGATTTCTTTTGCTTTGGACATTAAATTTAGGGTGATTTAATCTAAATTGATTTGTCCTCATCAGATTTAAAGAAAATGCTTGTAAAAGATGTTAGTGTGAAATTCCATTAGTTTTACTAAAACAATTAATTAAATTTAGTGACATCTGCAAGGCACCATAAGCGCCCATATATTATTGCAATCCTTTAATATTTCATTTTGAGGAGCTCGTGGCTAAATAATAATAGCTGCACTGGTCGATCATCAAGGTTAAGCAACGCTTGACGAGGTCGGTCCGTGGGTGGGTGACCATTTCAACATACCGAGATTCCTCCGTGCCTCGACCCGGCTGTCATTTGAAGATCTTTGGAAGTCAGATATTCGATTTCTTCTGACTAACCGTATTGGTTAGTCAGAAGAAATCGAATATCTGAAACCAGTCTTGCCAAGGAGTACCGTGTTACCCAGTTACTGGGTTGTGGAGGTCAGGTAGACAGTCGCTCCATGTAAATGTCCATGTCTGTGTTTCCCGATAGTTACAATCTAGGGGTCATTAAGTCAAGAGTGAATGGTTTTTTCTAGGCAAGCGTGCTTCACCGTCGCTTACCATCAGGTGAGATAGCGGTCAAGCGCAAGCCTATATAGACAAAAAAAAAAAAACGCTGGTACTCAGTACAACGGTACCTGGTAAGGAAAATCCTAGTTGAATAAACATATAGAAAACTTCTTATTTTATCCAAAATTTCCCTTGGGAAAAACGGCGGGCAAGGAGAGTACTAACTGCTATTAAGGTATTGAGACCCTGTTAAAATATCGGGTTATATTACAAAGGTGTTGATGTCAAAGCCTTAAAAGAAATGGTGGCAAGGATTCTTTTGATATACGATGGCACGGTAACGTAAAGAAGGCTCTCAATGGTGTAGATAAAAAGGGGAAGCCGTTTATTTACAGTTTTCCGGGAACCGGAAGTTTTCCGGGATTCATAACTCACGCATATTCCTGGAATGAAGAGTAAATAAAATAATAGGTATGATAAAAAACCGGCCAAGTGCGAGTCGGACTCGCGCACGAAGGGTTCCGTACCATTATAGCAAAAAACGGCAAAAACATCACGTTTGTCGTATGGGAGCCCCATTTAAATATTTATTTAATTCGGTTTTTAGTATTTGTTGTTATAGCGGCAACAGAAATACATAATCTGTGAAAATTTCAGCTGTCTAGCTATCACAGTTCATGAGATACAGCCTGGTGACAGACGGACAGACACAGACAGACAGACGGATCGCGGAGTCATAGTAATAGGGTCCCGTTTTTACCCTTTGCGTACGGAACCCTAATAATAGGTATGATAAAAAGGTGGAAAGCAGATGGTGAAAGGATAGTGAATAAAGTGTGCTTAGTGCAAGTTTTTTAACGTACTCACTCGTGATAACGTAAACGATCTCTTATGTCAAAATATATACAAAAAAAGAGGTTTTGCCTTGCCGTCACTAGACGGCGCTTATCCAGTTTCAATACAAATTGGCGTTAACGTTAACGCGATTGAGTGTGAGTAAACTAAACTCGCACTAAGGCCTCAGAATATAAAGTGAATGGTACGTATGGTGATACATGCAATTGTGACCAGCCAGTCGATGTCCATAAAGCTCGACTCGCTGTACACATTTTTTTAGCATGGAGCACATAAACAGTAATGGAGATGTGAACTGCCATCGCTATGGCTATTGAAAGCTGTCAAATCCATACATTTTGTAACCTGTCATTCAGTAAATTTAAATTTTCTCGAAATATGTATCTGTGTGCCTTACCAGGATGTACCAACACCGGTGTTAATTTGTTGCCCAAAGATAAAACGCTAAAAAAAACTGGGAACAGGCTATACATGTTTATAGGTTATGTTATTGTACCTGTCAAAGTAACTCTGATTATTTTGCTTGGTAATCTTCGGCGATACAGTGGAGTTATTAACGTATTGATAAAGTTCTCCAGCAGGAATGTCATTTGCTTGGTCTTCAGAAGCTTGAAGGCTTTGATTGCCGAAAATAACTCCTAACCTAAAACGTAAAGAATACCAACGTAAAGTAATGTTCTCACATTTTTTGTAATTTTTTCTACCATGAGTCAAGTAATAAATAACTCTTTAGAAATAAAAAAATTGCCAAATCTAGACCATATCACTTATGAAAAATATTTTATTACATGAAGGTCTGCCTCTCAATATGTTTTCTTTCCAGATATCCTTGCTCCTTATTTCTTAGGTTCGTCTTTCAATTCTTTAAGCTTCCAGAGACTAAACATACTATCAATAACGACGGTATACCGGTTTAAACACAAAAAATAACAAAGCAAAAATGATTTGACAGCAGCCATTGCGCCGGCAGTGACATCTGCGCTCAGCTTTGCGTTCACATTCCCATACTGCGCTACCACGGAGAGATAGCGCTGTTATGTGGGACTCAAACCCACTAAAACTCCACAGTGTCCTCCTATGCCGCTTATGGCGGGAACACGGGCACGCGTTAGCACTCGTCCGTGAACCCGCCGCTCAGAACTGTGTGCTGGCCTACACTTATGTATGGTAACGGTGAATGGAAAAAAATTGACATGAAAGTGAAATAAATGCTGTGAAAATGCGTTGGCAAAGCAGCTGCAGGCTTGCTGCTATGAGTTTCTTCACGATGTTTTTCTCACCGTTGTTAGCGATGTCGATAAACTCGGAAAGTACATATGAATTGAAGAAGTCACATGGGTACTTGCCCGGATTTGAATCTACGATCAAGCACGAGAGTCGAGGTCTTAGCCACAGGGTACACCACGACTGAGACAAACTAAAAACAATCGAACCCTTTTAGAAAGGGCTTTAAATGCAGGTACCTACTACGTCATTTGTTACCCGACTGCCAAGAAGGGTAATGTGTTTATCAGTCTACGTATGTATGTATGTAAGTATGTAAGTAAGTATGTATGTATGTATGTTTGTAAGTATTCGATTTTGATGATTCTTACGTCAATCGATTCGTCTGAACCCTGCGAATGTCATTGGCTACATTAAAATTGAAAAAAAATACGGATTTTGAGCGCCATTTTGAGAGGGCAAAAAAAAAATCTTCCAATCCCATCGTGTGGGGTATTAAAATAAAGGGTTTTAAGGGGTGATTTCAAAAATGTATATAACTAAAAAGTTGTATATAAACAAAAACGAGTTTTTGATTTTTTCATATAGCTTTTTTTTTATTTAATTCCTGCATAGAAACAATATTTAAGGCTGGCTTAAAATAAAGCAATGCTTTAAAAACATTATAAAGGCTCACCCCTCTTTTGTTTTAAAACCAAACCATCAAATAGTAGTAATTATAACAAACGACTTACCAACCTAAGTGCGAACAAACATAAATTCCGCCAATGTTTTTGTGCTAAGATTTTTAACCGACGAAAAAAATTAGAGGATAGGTTTTCAAGTCGACCCGTATATTTTTATTATAAAGATCTTAGAGAACTTGGTTTTAGGCTTGCTGTAAGGGATCATTCATAATTTAGGCACTGGCCATGAAGAACTCGACGCCTTTCGTTTTCTTTGTGATTTATTGTACTCGTAATGTTTGATTTAGGCAAGGCAAGGCATTTTTTTGAAGTCTTGTTTTTGGTATTTTTATCCGCAAAGGCAGTCGTGAATGTTATTTTATTCCTCTTTGTTTTTGTAGGAGTTTTAAGCCATTTTTAGGGTTAGAAACGGGCCTATTTTATTAAGACTTCGCGGTCCATCTGTCGGTCTGTATGTCTGTCTGTCACCAGGCTGTATCTCATGAACCGTGATAGCTAAACAGTTGAAATTTTCACCGATGATGTATTTCTATGGCTGCTATAACAACAAATACTAAAAACAGAATAAAATAAATATTTAAGTGTGGCTCCCATACAACAAATCCCTTCGTGCGCGAGTCCCACTCGCACTTGGCCGTTTTTTTTTGTATTATATAAATCTACATATTACCACCTATACATCCATTAATTTAATTATGTAAGAGCTAGCGTTACGAATATCACATAACATTGGAAATTGTATAAAATATAAGAATAAAATAACGTACGAATTTTATTCTCTCTACGGGTTTACGCTCACCTGTCTGTCCATCAAGATTTATCAGCATAACATATTATTATGGAACTACTAGCTTCTTTCAGGAGCTTCGCTTTCGTAAAATTATCACAAAGGAAGTGACCTATGTCTTAAAAAACGCTTAAAAATACCCGAGTCCCGAGATACAGACTATTTAGTTTGGGACTCATTGGCAGTCATACCTAGGTACCTACTTTGACATTTTAACTTGTTTGTAACTGTGTACCAGCTACTATTTGGATGATAAATTATTTAGATTCCCTAATCCTGGTCATGGTAAAATGCCAAACCAAACCCGTTCAGCCATTAGGAAATGAAATTTACCATTGACCTACCACATCCCATCATCTGCCTAGTCTTTTTCCCAACTATATTGGGGTCAGCTTCCAGTCTTACCGGATTCAGCTGAGTACCAATGTTTTACATGGAGCGACTGCCTATCTGACCTCCACAACCCAGTAACTCGGTAACATGATACCCCTTGGCTAGACTGGTGTCAGATCTCAAGCTTCTGACTACCCGTAACGACTGTCAAAGATCTTTAAATGACAGCCGGGCCCTACGGCTTAACGTGCTTTCCGAGGCACGCAGGAACCTCGGTATGTTGAAATGGTCACCCATCCACGGATCGACCTCGTCAAGCGTTGCTTAACCTTGAAGATCGACCCGTGCGGCTGTTATTATTTAGCCCCGAGCTCCTCTCCACTTACTTATCTATCTATACCAAAATTCATCAAAATTCAACAAAACAACATACAGACAAGCAACAAAAAGACATAGAGTTACTTTCGCATTTATTTTTACTAGTAGTATGGATTTATATAGTATGTTATTATTCTGCATCAGAAAAAGTGGTAATATCTAGTTATTCCCTCTACGCCTTGAGATACTGGAATATTTAACGACTGTTGTTCGGGGGTTAAAGAAAGAAGGGCTCTAAAATATTTTAAGGTCTCGTTGGAATGCTATCAATCATAAGGTTTCACATTGCGATGTTTATAAAAAATGTGGTTTTTGAATTTCTGCTTTTGGCCATAAAAAAGGACCCTAGTATTGGTATCACTTTCACATCACATCACATCATTAGTTGTAGTCCACATATTTGTGAAAGATCTCGATTGATAAAGCACCTAGAAAAAATTCTTCTTCGTTCGTTCGCTTCGTTGTTTCTCCTGGACCATAATGTCCTATTTAGTCGTCTGCGCATAGACCACAGAAGGATAGCACAGAAGCGAAAAAATCTTTACTTAGCAGTGGGAGGAACATGGGTGGCAATGATCATGAAGTGAAGATGATGAAGGAGGTTATCTACAATGCCAGACAAATAGTTATATGTTCTATGCCAAATTAACAAAGAGACAAAATTTTAATAACTCGTGTGCCGGTAATAACCTTAGGACCCCTACTCCTAGAAATGGAACACAGTAACTATGGTGTGAGGCCAAACGAACGTAATTTTGTGAGTTGTGAGTCGCTTAAAATGAGTCGAGAAATTTACGTTTAACTGAAATTCGGTTAAGCTGCCAGACGGTTTGTACGGGGCTGTGACGCTTGCCTCACTCCCCTCCCTTACCTCGAGCGCAATTCGGTTAAAATAATGTGCGTGAGTCAGCAGATATCTCATTATGCGTCGCCGCATAAACATGTCTTTAGTATGAAACCGAAAGCAGCGTAAATTCCGCGACGCAATTTACGCGACTCATAACTCACAAAATTACGTTCGTTTGGCCCCACACTTTATTTTCTTTTATTTTGCACCCAAGTTTTAAGTAACAATGTCACCATAACTTAATCGTGAGTCCTCGCAAAGTTTCCACGGGTAAATTAATAGGTTGTTACCGAGCCGCAATTTCTAACTTTTATTCCTTTGGTAACCCGACTCGGCAAGTTTTAACGACGGAGTCCTCTGCTATTATATCTGCGCCTTTAATAAAAACAGTTGAAGGGACGCTTTTAAAAGTTTGAAGCGATAAGAATATTAGACCTCATTTGTCCGTCAAAGTCAAACATTTATTTCAATGGAGCCCTCATCGCGTTTGAATTTGCCGCTAGGGGCGCTGGTGTAGAGTGAGGTATTTAACATGTCAAATCTCTTATAGAGCGAGTTTATTTTACTATTGTGTGTATGTATTTTGTCAACATTTTCCAAATATGACGGATTAAGAAGTAAGTGCCCAGTTACTGGGTTGTGGAGGTCAGATAGGCAGTCGCTCCATGTAAAACACTGGTACTTACACGGAGCACACAACCAGTGGAGAGAACGTGCGGAGGCTACCGCGGGCGCCAAACGTATGCAATATCAATCTCATGCAGCGGATTTTTTTGTCAGTCGCAGCATTTGTAGGCTAAACGCACGAACGTCACGCGCTTCCGTCTTTAATACAAATAAAACGAAAAGTAATGGTTAGTTTTGCAATTAAATGCTGTGAAAAGTGTACTACTACTTCAAGTTACACAAAAGATTGAATAACATTTCACAGTTATGTGGTTTTCTACTCCATTTAATCAATTTCATTAAGTAAAATCAAATATATTTATTTCTGGATGGTTCGCTTTGCTGTCTCTTTCTCGTACACTGATTTGCACATTAGCAGTTGTCTCTTTTTTTCTCGATAGTGCTGTTTGCAGCATCACGACAATTATATCGATATGTAAAGCTTAATAAGCTTAAAAAAAATAATAAGAACTGCAGCTGTGTATGTTCTTTTGTTTGTTATTGTCTAGCCCGTATTTACCTTATCATAAATGTGTATTATACGTACCGAAGATTCTAAGAAATTCGTTTTTTTGTTTGTCTGTATCCCAAAGAAATCCTTATAGACTAATAATAAGTAAAAAAATAAGTATTACTTACTTATTGTTTAACTTCTTAGTACTAACTATAAAATAAAAAAATAAAATAAAAACCATATCGATATCGATAAATAAAATTATCGATATCGATTTTGTTTTTATTACATTTTTGGAATCCCTAGAGAATCAGTTGTCATTTGGTTGTCAATCTGTCACCCAATCACAGCGGGGGAAGGTTACCTCTGCCCCCGCTGTTTCTTGGTGACTTCGATTTATAACAAAAACGTCCCGATGCTCTCTCCACTGGTTGTGTGCTCCGTGGGTACTTAGCTGAATCCGGTAACACTGGAAGCCGATCCCAATATAGTTGGGAAAAAGGCTAGGCAGATGATGACAGATTAAGATAGATATGTTTTGGAAAATGGCGTGCTCCTTTTTTTTTCGAAAAAATGGGGCTACGCAGAACTGCGCCATACTCGATGTTATAATTCCACTTCTTTGAAATGAATTTAATTCAAACTTTGCTTCCGTGCGTGTAATGATAACGCTTAACAGCTATATTTAAGGACCTTACTCTCCAGTGGCGCCAACTGGTGGGCACAAAAACGGTAACCCTCATTGGGCACTTTTGTAGGTAGATACGTTTTAGAAAGCATATTATAGCTTAAATTTTTAGCTATTTTCCATTGCTAACTTCCCAGGTACTCCACAGGAACGTTAAACATAAAAGTAGCCTATGACATAGTATGTGACTCAGAGATGGTCCAGCTTTCTATCAGTACCAGAATTTTTTTAATCGGCTCATTACTTCCAGATTCCTCGTGCAAACAAACAAAGCAATTGTACGCCTACAGTTATAATTTGAAGGATATTTTTAACATCGGCTATCATCGTGCTTTTTTGCCTTTAAAACAAATCCATAACAAACGTGCGGGCAAAGTTTTGCTAAAAACATGATACAACCGGGAGATCTCTCTTTTTTAAATTTCCATATTATCTGTCCAAGGAATCATGGAAGACCCAATTCATTGTCACTTAAAATCGTACTGGCGTAGCAACCGACCATTCATCCGGTTTTCCCATTTCATAATAATACGTTACCTTCATCAAAAGAAAGATTTCATGAATTATGACAGATAATGAGGTATCCCGCGAAAGGGTCTGTGGCGAAGATAAAGACCGTCCCATATTTGTAGAATTAAATGAGGTCACAATATTGAAATCATAATAAAGTTGTTAGAGACCGGTCAAAGGTTCGGTTTTGGTTTCAGCCAGTTTCGATCAAAAAATCTAGTTTCGGTCGCACCGGAACTCAATGTTTGTGAATTGTCATGCGTCGTTCGGCTAACTTCGCGGCTAACTCGTGGTCGCTCCAAACTCTCAGAGAACGCATCAGTAACCGTCGATGCCAAGTCAGTTTAGGTTCTTTTCTTTGGCCGTCCCCTTCCTCTCCATCCATCCACATTATATTCATAACTCTTTTAGTAACATGCGTATCATCCCTTCTTATTACACCGACATACCAGGACAAACCGATTCCTTTTAACTATTGAAAGAAAGAAAAGAAAGAGAATTTTTATTTTTGACCCGCACAGGAGACATTAGATAAGAAAAACACAAACAATAATAAAAAATAAAAATATATAACCCCGTGCGAGACCAAAAAGGCTCCTATCTCAGCATGTGCAACGATTTGACTTTTCTGTCACTTTACTTTCAAACTTCCTCTAATATACTCATTTCTCACTTTATCTATACTCGTCACTTTGCACATCCATCTCAACATTCTCATCTCTGCTACATGCAATTTTTTAATCCACATTTTGCCCAGCCTAATCACGGACTTGTAAATTTTCCCCTTTAACATGAGGGGCATCCATGGATCGCAAGTTCCCGAGTTGATGCGGTGCGTTACGCCTCGGTCTACCTCACCATTCCCTTGGACTAGCGTTACCCTAGGTACCGGAATTCGGAGCAGATCGGTATGAGTCCTAGTTCCAGCGAGAGCTATAAGGCACGGAACGGTAGAGACCGCTAAAATCGCAGAACTAGTATTATGTTTTGGTTCTGCTCAAATTCGAGCCAACACTCTCCAGTCTGTGCCAGCACACCTCCAATCTGCTCTGGACCGCTAGGTTACTCTCGGCAATCAGCACAATAAAATTAAAATAACGGTTTAAAGTTGGTTAAAAACCATTCTCGCTAATTACCCCATATCTTTCAAACTACTTGACGGATTTAAATAATTAAGGCTCACTATTCGCTAGATACGTCTTGACCACCCAAATGTTCTTACGACGTAAAAAACAAATTTGTATCCCAGTATTTCTTTTCTTCCAAACCCATCGTATGGGGTATCAAAATAAAGGGTTTTTAGAGGTTATTACAAACTTATATGGTTAAAAGTAATACCTAAAAGAAATACAAATAAATCATTTTAAACAAAAAAAGTTAATTAAAAAAATCAAAAACCCGACTGCTTAAGAAGCGATCTAAAATGATGTAATGATGTAACAAGAAGAAAATCAGGCTATGCATTTGGAAGATACGTCATATGGTTTTGGTCAGCCAGCTCGCGAATATGTATCCTTCCACTGCATCTTTTTAGTTCGCTTCGTAAGTAAGTGTTTGATTATTTAAAGGACAATGGCAGAAACCCATACATTGTTTTAGCTGAGATTAAAATCCAACGACTCTAAATGAAAAATATCTGGTTTAATTCAAGGTCATCTTAAGAATTTGTTTGTGCAAGTATTTTTTTTCATGAATGCCGAAAATAATAGATATTGAGTCATGCACATTTGTAGGTTATGTCTGGGTAACTTTTAATAATGTGTTTAATAGGTAATATTATTATAATTTCGTGGCAGTAAAAGGGCAATATCGCATTAGTATTTCCCTTTCCTAGTTATTTCGGCATGAAATGTGAAATATACTCTTTGGAATGAGTACTGTATATTTATTTATCAAGCGACTTTGACTTGTATCAAAAGGTCGTCCTCAATACCTTCATGTCAACAACCAAGCCACATTTTTTTTGACTTGGTTATTATTCTTTTTGCTTATCATTAATTGATAGTAAGTAATTCATTTATTTCTACTACACTACAGTATTCTTACCTACCTCTACCTGCAAGGTAGACATAGACTATATTGTTAATTTAATTACTCTGTTTTGTTATAATAATAACAAAGACAATAATGATATACTTACTACTTGTCACTTGGCAGAATCAGTGTAAAATTGCAACACTAAGCTAATGAGAGTTAACGAAAAAGTGAAATAACTTTATTTAGAATGTTTTTTTATCCGTGATGAATCAGTTATTGTTATACTTTGAAAACACGGAGTTAATTAATGGAATTTACTTCGTATATAACTCACTTTCTGACGCTCAAATTTAATTCAGCTAAGATTTTGCCATTGTTCTTTACTTTTTTATTATCCTTGCTCCTGCCAGTGGCTTCGTCTGCGTGAATGCCGGCCATTATCCCGAGGAAACATAATCCCGTGATAAAAAGTTTCCTGTGTCCTTCTCCAATGTTGCGCACGGTTGCGCAGTGGTTGAGCGAATGACTGCTGCGCTGCGTGTCGCGGGTTCGATTCCCGCACGGAACAAATATTTGTATGACCTACAAATAGTTTTTCCGGCTCTGGGTGTTTGTGTATGTGAGTTTATATGTCTGTAAACGCACCCACGATACAGGAGAAATTCCTAGTGTGGGGCAACGATTAAAAAAAAAAAAAAAAAATGACCTATCTTTATACCGAAATTAATCTAAATCCTGATAATATTTCATCTCATAGCAGGTTTTCTGAAAAGGTGCAACACGGAGACGACAGATGGAGGCACCTGTCAAAACAGCATTTTTTCGGAATGACATAAGTTGTTTTGTCAAAGGAAAATTTGCTTACCAAATTAACGCTAACTGGTGGCGTGAATTTTCACGAAAACCCTTATTGCGCACCATCAAGGTTCCCGACCACTTTCATAGAATCCATAATGTTTAAAGCATCTTTCCAAAGAAAATAGAAAAAAGCATTTCCAACTTTACGATTTTTTTTAAGAAGAATTTACAAGCGAGCTAAGTCCACTTTCCACAGAAATCATGATTGTTCTTGCACTTAGAGTTTTTTTTATATGGCAGTTGGACAGTTCGGGTCCAAATGCCGTATTTTTGAGCCTACTGTTAAGAATAATGCGAGAGATACAGTGTAGCAAATTCAGTTGGTTAAGTCTTGTTTTTTTTATACATACGTGAAAGGAGACGGATACGCTTTCATACAATTTTGGGCCTGGATGTAAAAAGATGAAATTGGTGTCAATTGATAGCTACTATATTATCAAACATTCACTGAAAATTTTGCAGATTTTGGCAATCTGAGAGCCGAGATAAAAGAGATTAATGAAAAGTGAGGTTACGTAACAATCTATACATAACAGCCGATTTTTGAACTGCAATTGTTTTTTAACCGACTTTTTACTTTTTTTGTTTGAATGAGTATGTTCCGAAATTGGTCCCATTTTAATTTGCTGAAGATCTGATGAAGAACTTCGGAGATATACAACAGAACTCTTCAATAAATAACGGCAAATCTCTCAAGATTGTTGCAATCGCATGTCTGTTTATTGTTTATACCATTTCATAACATAACATCACGCCAGTACGCTCGAAAGGTGTACGCAGATCTCTCATTTCACCGGGTATGTTCATGTTCAAAGGCGTTATAGGTACATACTAAACAACTTGCCTATTAGGTAGGTGCAACTAAAAAGGGAAAATAAAAAACTTTTTTGCAATGGTAAACCTACGAAAGACACTGACTTCCAAAAATAAACTTACTTTTCACTTTGTAGTTTTTTATCTGGAAGTCGGCAGTATTTTGTTGTAAAAAAGTTTTTTTATTACAGCGACTAGTCGTTATGCCACAATTTACACAACGATCCATGGTGTCAATATCCAATCGGTGGGCCGTTCGTAGAATCCGAAATAACAAATCCAAGTTCAACGTTAAAGCGGGGTTCTCAGTGTCCGGTATGGTAGGCAAGCGTCGTACAAGAAGGTAGATCAGAAGTCCGTAGAATGAAAGCAGGGGTCGACGAAAATATTAATAAAACTATGGGGGGAAACACACTCAAAATGCATACGCACTAGACGATACGAAACGAGTAAGTATCAGCATAGATCAGTGTTTTTCAACCTGTGGGTTGCGACCCCCTGGGGGGTCGGAAGAGATCGTGAAAAACAATAAGGTTTAAAAATATAGAACATCTCATGAAAATTCCAATAAGGCCAAACACGACTAGGTACATTGTTTTATTTCGGAGTTCCAGTGCCTACCTTCCCGCACCATCATCTGATCAGTTCAATGGTACCATTATCACCATTACCATTTATTTATGAGTAGGAATATGCTTCATCATAGTCGGTTATTCGAGATATCTTATACTCGTGACGTGTAAGGGTTTATCATTAAGAAGTTCCAGTGGCCATCTGTGGTCTTCTTCATCAGTTCCACTTCACAAAATGATTAATTCTGAGTGCAAACGATTTATTTATTTATGTACACACAAAACTCTTTAAAGAGAAAGTACATATCAAGATAGAATAGCACAAAGGTGCTGCTTATTTCTAATGAAATTTCTTCCAGCAGACCTACGACAGGAAAATTAAATAAGAAACATAGACACAGTGTGTATAAGTAAAAGGAAAGATAATAAAACTAAACTAATACAAATATAATATACAAAATTACAATAAGTAATATATATATACATATATATATATATATAAAATATACATAACTACTATAAAATTAATAAATACCATTAATACCATTAATATATAAGATCACGGGATACTATATAATACCAATACTATAAGTATGCCTATAACATTTGAGGAGTTCCCTTGATTTCCATGGGATCCCATCAGATTCTGACTTAGTGTCAATGGGATAACATCGGGCGTATACCCTTTCAAACCCAAAAAGATTTTTCTAAATCGTTCCACAATCGACGGAGTAATTGTGGAACAAACATACAAAAAATAAAAAATACATACAGTCGAATTGAGAACCTCAACATTTTTGAAGTTTGTTGAAAAAAACCAAGTGTCGGGGTTCGTAAAATATTTTTTGATATTATGGGGGTCGTGTCATGAAAAAGGTTGAAAAAAACTGCACACAGCATAGACTATACAGAGTGTCATGTCATACATGTCAATGTCAAGTCAGAGTTAGCACAGACTAAAAACACAACAATTGATTAGTAAACGTGAATCGATTTATCTTAATTATGTAGATATGTAATTGGTTTAAACTGTTTAATACGTTAATTTTAATAGATTTAATTATATTAATTGAATTAATCATCTGGTGAAAGCATTTTCTTAAATAGTATGAACTCTGTCACGTTAATCGATTATAATTTAATCGATATTCGATTTACTTCGTAACCTTAACTTATTTTTTGGATTTCTCATTTTCCAGATTGTGAATTAAGCTGATTTTTCACATTCTGAATTAGAAAAATATAACCCTTTTTTTAAACCATACCTCAACTTATTACATTCAGGCCCAGAAATCCCCGTCTCCTTTGTTTTTGTGTTTAAATTCAATGTCAAATCGTTAAATTTTAAATAGACGCTTTACAAAATGATGCAAGAAAAATAATGGAGTTGCTAATTCTTAAAGGTTAGTTTGGGTAGTTTGGGTCGACCATGGTGGACAAGACAATGCAGCTTCATGAAAAATGTAAATGATAGTAATTATGCACTTGGGTAACCGACTTAAATTTTTAAGTACCTATGACGCTGTATAGCAAGCAGTAAATCCAGTCAAAGCATTAGTTAATTAAGTTAAGCTTTACGGCTTGAATAAGGTAACCTTTTAATCTTTCATAAAATGTATAGTTTGGGTTCATAATTAGGTTTATCGTGATAACCTCTGAAAAACAATGTTTTCATGAAAATTTTGCATGATTTGTATCTCAGACTGAGCGTGCAATTCGGCCACTGACCAGCACAGGTTAGTGGCCTTTTCTTGTCAAAATAATTAATGTAGAACTGTAGTTGAAATAAACGCATTTATATTTTGATCTCATGAATGTATTATTTACTAGCTGTTGCGCGGCTTCGCTCCCGTGGACCACCCCATTTTCGGCATTAAAAAACAGCCTATGTCACACAGGAATAATGTAGCTTTCTATTGGTGAAAGATTTTTTCAAATCGGTTCAGTAGTTTCGGAGCCTATTCGGTACAAGCAAAGAAACAAAAAAATCTTTCCTCTTTATAATATTAGTATAAATTAATTAATTTATTAAAATTTCATGCAACATACAGGTACATAGGTGGACTTAATGCCTAAGGCATTCCCTACAAGTAAAACAAAAAAAAAAATGTTTAAGGAACCTTTTTATTATCTTCGGTACCCATCGTCCATTGTCATCCATATCAAACGACCATGTTAAATTTGAGCTCAATTGGTTGGGGATAATTGTTTAAAATCAGTCAGAACAGTTGCATGATTTGACCCACACATACGAACGAACAAACTAACAAGGCAAGTTAAATAAAAGCTTGTAAAAATAATGCTTAAGGTTACACTAGTCGACGGCACGAATTATTTTGTGCGCGGGGTTAAAATGCCTGCTATATCATCCAACAACTCGTGCAAAAGAGACTAATGCTGTGATGAGCAGTAAGAAGCTAGTTCGCGTACGAATTAGCACTTTTTCAAGTTTGTAGTGAAAGGATGATGATTTAGGACGAAAACGAGCGCGCGAAATTTTATAAACAGACCTTTGGGAGTCTAGATATCATGAAAAAACGACTAAATGTATATTTTCAAAATAAAATTATTTGCATTGTTGAACTGGGGTTCTGTACTAATCTATCCCTGTATGGTGGCCGTTTTACAATTTTCCAATACGTATTTATTGCCGCCCAAAGATGCGTTAAAATTTAACTTTCGAATATTTTTCTTTTTTACTTTTTTGTTTCCATACAGGGCTAGATAATGATGGGACAAATTGATATCATTTTTATTTTGAACGTAAATCGTCAAACAGCGGAGTAATCCCTAGATTACGTTTGTATGGAAGAATTATCGACTAGTGTAACCTTAAATAAATGGTCGAGAATAAAACAAAACTTGATTTCTAAAGTAGGTTAGGGTCTAGGGTTTAGGGTCTTAGAAGCTAATAGGTAGGTTATAAAAAGTTACATTTTGTTCCGACACAATTGTACAAGTATTATACCAATAAAATAAATTGTTCAGTCTCAACTAAAAAACATCATCATTCAACATCCAAATTCACATTACCCTACTGATGATTTTAGTCTGTGCCACCAGTCCCTCATTATTCCTCTTTAATGATACATAAACAAACACTTTTGTCAAATGTTTTCCCCAACAATAAGTTTAATAACAGCGCTCAGTAGGGATCGTCAACCTTTGGGCTCTAACTAATGCGAGCACATTTTCGAAATTATTTTTGCTGAGAGAAATGTTTTTACCACTTTAGACCAGTACTATTTTGGGGTTCTGTACTTAGAGGGTAAAAACTGGAATCATATTACTAAGTATCCACTGTCCGCCCGTCTGTCTGTCTGTCACAGGATATGTCTTCACAGGATCTTTGGAACGTGTTTATATCGGCGTTTTTAGCGATATTTTTGTCTTCGCTCTATAGCAAAAACGGTAACACATACAATCATCAAACTCTGTGTGTACAAATCAATGTAGTATTAAAGTTATTATAATTATTATTATCATGGGTAACATTATATTTAATTAGGATAATGAATTTGTTTTTTCAATTTCTTACGTAGAAAGTTATCGCTGCATGTAAAAACTTTTTGCAAAAAAATACTACCGACTTCCAAATAAAACTACAAAGTGAAAAATAACTTTATTTTTGGAAGTCGGTGTCTTTCGTAGGTACCAATTTATTGCGTTATGGACACCGACTTCCAAAAATAAAGTTATTTTTCACTTTGTAGTTTTATTTGGAAGTCGGTAGTATTTTGTTGTAAAAAGATTTTTTATTTTTCACTTTTTGTTGTACCTACCTAATAGGCAAGTTGTTTAGTAAGTTACCTACTCGTATAACGCCAGAATATATTACCAAAATATCATGAAACTTGAACATAACCGGTGAAATGAGAGATCTGCGTACCCCTTAAGAGCTTACTGGCGTGATGTTATGTTATGAAATGGTATAAACAACAAACAGACATGCGATTGCAGCAATCCCGAGAGATTTGCCATTGTTTATTGAAGAGTTCTGTTGTATATCTTCGAATTTCTTCATCAGTCCTTCACCAAATTAAAATTGGACCAATTTCGGAACATACTCTTTCAAACAAAAAAAGAATTTTTGAAATCGATCCACAATTGACGGAGATATCGGTACATACACAAAACATACATAATGTCGAACATAGAACCTCCTCCTTTTTGGGAAGTCGGTTAAAAATGTGAAACGTCAACGGACTTCTTAGATTGTGACGACTATAATTATGTAATAATAATTTATGTATGTAAGAGAAGTGGTGGCCCAGTGGTAACAGCCCCGACTTACGTATCGTAGGTCGTGAGTTCGAACCCAGGCAGGCGCTTTACTTTGTGTAAATTATTTTATCACCACTGCTCTTAAAACGGTGAAAGAAAATATCGTGAGGAAAACGGCATGTCCTAGAACCAGAACTTCGAAGACGTGTGACATTCACCAACCCACACTGGGCTCGCGTGGTGGATTAAGGCCCATTACCTCTCTCACAGAGAGGATGCCTTTGTCCCAGCAGTGGGAACATTATAAGACTGAAGATGTGAATTTATGTATAACAAAAATTATAAAAACCGGTCAATTGCAAGCCAGATTAACCGGTCAATTGCAAGCCAGATTAACCGCATATTTCTTCACACGCTAAACTTATACACTTTACCTCGACGTAGCTAGAATCGAAAATATAGCAACAACCAAGGCCTCACAATTGTACGGAACCCTTCGTATGCGAATTCAGTTTACATTTGGCTGGTTTTTATCATGATTAATATATGTGATAGGGTTCAACTTTTAAAACGTAAGTGCAGCATTTTTTTCGAAGAGGCAAGGTCTTTGGACTCTATAAAATATTAATGCCGTTTTCCGCTGCACACATAAATCTGAAATGGAATGATGAAAAAGTTTTTTTTATTTGGAACTACATTTTTCAGCAAACACTTAATTTTTTTTGTGTTTGCCGTACCTATAAAATATAAAACGTTTAATATCTCTTCACAAAGTTGATGACATGTTATGCCTTGCTGTTAACTTTTTCAGAGAGAGTCTCCTTTGGTTGAGTGACTGAGATAGGTTTTTAAAAGAATTTGTATTACAGATCACCACTAGAAGAGATGTCCATTTGTTGTGGTTTTTGTTCTACTAATTTTATCTATATTTATCTCACTTCTGTTTTTACGACACACTTACATAATTAAACAAATAGAATACCTTTATTTCAATAAGACCATCTAAAGGAATAATTTGATAGGTAAAAAAAAAATGGAAGAAAGTTGCACATTCGCAAGCGTCAGTAGGTCTCTATGGACAAGAACGTGCAAGAAACTCCACGGACACTCTTCCATCAATAATTACAAATATTTGGTTACGTCATTCTTGTTAAAAAAAAATACATATACCACTACCGCTATGTGTGAGAACGATGTAAAAAAACGTGCATGTTCAACCGTTTAGAGTAAAACAAACATCCCCAAAATAAAATAAGTAATTAAAAACAGGCTGAAGCAGCCAAGTTATGACGAATCCCAACTGATGGCGAACACGAACATGACGCATGGATTGGCACCACTCAGCTCCACCATCATGAAGGGAACCGAATGATCTAACATGTCACCATCAGAGAGACATTTGAGAGAGCGTGACATACATTAACTGCCAGGGCACATTCAAGTCAACGAACGACATAATAGGAACAGTAAATGGCAGATTCACAGTTGATACATAGCTCAAATATTATGTGCTGTGCAGTTATATAACATAATTAAACAGCTATTATATATTATTATTATATATTATTATTATTCGATGCACTCTGACATCTATCTTAAATGTGGCCTTAGATGACGGAGCCTGGACGCAAGCCACGCTACCCATTCGCTTCGGTGGGCTCGGCATCCGCAAAATTTCTAGTATAAGCCTACCGGCGTTCCTGCCTTCGGTCCACAGCACTGAAACGTTAACCACTAATATTTTATCCCTGTCAGTGGTTAACAGTGAAGTGCCGTGTTCGACCGACGCAGTGTGCGCCTGGAAAGTGGCTTGCCCGAATACGGCGTTGCCCGAAAACCCATCTTCTCAAAGACAGTGGGATGAGCCGCTCTGCAGATTGGAACGGAATAAACTCATAAATACGTCCACCAATACTGCTGAGCGTGCTCGCCAACTGGCTGTGGGTGAGTGGGAGTCGGGCCTCTGGCTACAGGCATTACCGTCACCCAACATAGGTACAATGTTGAGTGACACTACCTTCCGGATCGCTACATGTCTGCGCCTTGGTACTGCCAGCGGAGCTCCACACCGTTGTCAATGTGGTGAAGCAGTCGACCGCCTCGGACACCATGGCCTATCCTGCAGTAGGAGCGCTGGTCGGATAGCACGGCACGCCAGCATTAATGACATCATACGTCGAGCTCTTGTCACCGCCGGGGTGCCAGCTGTTTTAGAACCCAATGGGTTGGCACGCGACGATGGGAAGAGACCGGACGGGATGACCATAATGCCTTGGAAGTTGGGTAGGCCTTTGGTGTGGGATGCAACATGTGTCGATACCCTTGCGCCATCCCATCTTCTTAGCACGGCGGGCTGTGCTGGGGCAGCTGCTGCTGGTGCAGAAAACCTCAAACGGCGCAAATATAACAACCTTATTGGCAGTTATATGTTTGAGCCGTTTGGGGTTGAGACATTAGGTCCATGGGGTCCGAGTGCTCATCGAGTGTTTCGAGACATTAGTAAACGGTTAGTCGACTGTTCGCGTGACCAGAGGGCTGGCCTTTTCTTCAGCCAGAGAATCAGCATTGCCATTCAACGTGGCAATGCTGCCAGCGTTCTGGGCACGTTTCCCATTGACATCGATGTGGATGAATTTTTTGATGCGCAATGAGCCCCTTTTCCTCTCCCCTTTGTATGTAAGTTTGTTTTGTTATTAGGCATAAGATTAGAATTGTTCAATTGTATATATAGTTTCTTAATAAAATTTATTCTTGATTAAACAGCTAAAAGTAATTTACTTACATTGAAGTTTATTTTTTAGAAGAAGACCACAGCTCTTTAATTATAACCTAGCTTTACTATAAAAGTGTCTGCTAAAATCTAATTAGTGATTAAATTCTACTTTCATATCGTGTAGATAGTGCTCATTTAACAGTATTCAAGAGGAATTATGAGAGGAAAAACTGCAAGAAAGTAAAACACATTTAAAACACTGTCAGAAAAAAAAGTTTATGCATAATTTCAGTAGTTTAGAAATTGAGTAGCTGTTTATTAATTGGAGAAGCCGATTAATCTTAGTCTCTGTTTACTTAAAAGTACACTATTGGAAAAATGTAATAGGTATGGTAATCTAAATGTGAGAATATTGTATTATAACAATAATAAAAATGCGTAGTAAACGTAAAGTCTTGAGAAGGAAGTTTATTAAAAAAACTGGTCAAGTGCGAGTCTGACTCGCGCACAGAGGGTTCCGTATAAACAGCTTCATTCACCAAAATAAATAGGTATCATTACTAACGTTCATAAACAATGAACGCACCTAATATCGCTCTAACGAAGGGACAAAATTAACTTTGTCGTTCGAAAATTGTCCCCATACATCAAAATACAATTTTTTTACTTTTTCAAGTATATTAAATAAGTTGGTCGACTATTACTCGTAAACTTGTAAAGCCTACTTAATTTTGATAGTTTGCCTTTTAATTTCGTTGCATATACTACTGGCGTGTTTTTTTTCACATATCCAAAAGCAACCATTTAGCTGACACTTAACTCTTACAAAAATTTGCCATTTATAACTTAATTTTTCGCAAACGGATCCCTGAATCTAAAAATGGTTTCCACAGACCCGTAATATTTTTGAATGGCCTATCCACGTTACTTGTACAGGAGGTACCCTAAAAAAAGTTTTTCCTGATTTTATTTTACCACTTTGTCGCCGTGATTAATATGTATATCCACGCCAAATTATAGCTTTCTAGTACTAAGAGTCTCAGAGCTAAGCTGCGGATGGACGGACGTACGGGCGGACGGACAGACAGACATGGCGAAACTATAAGGGTTCGTTGTTGACTATGGAACCCTAAAAAGTGATAAATAAGATAATCCTATCCTATTATTGGAATTAAATATAACAGCTCACAATTTTATGACCCATTAATATTACCTAATCCTATTTTTTATCCGTGGTGCTAGGCAACTGGGTTTATCCCAGTTATAACAACCCTTTGTGCCTATTGGCCTTGTTTGTTCTGTCTCCTGCTTGGTATGGAGGGAAGTGGAAATTTATATTTTTGCTTACTCCTCCGTTATTCTTTTCTGATTAATTTCGTTGCGGGATCCAAGACAGTTAAATTCATTCTCCAGGACTTCGTCGAGCTTCATTGCCTCGGCGCTTTTCTGGTGGTCGCCACTGATGATTCTGGCTTCAGGAGGTGCAGTGGTTTGGGTATAGTGCGGTGGGAATGTCCCAAAAAAAAAATAAGATAATATAAATGCTTGGTAAATTTCAAGTTTTAAGAAGGTAATTTATGTAAATAAAACATGTCTTTACATTAATTGGTGCTTAGTCAATTATTTATTTATATAATACAACTAGCTGACTCGGCAAACTTTGTTTTGCCATAAAAACTCCACACATTCACCTACCCTACACCTACCCTACACCTACCCTACACCTACCCTACACCTACCCTACACCTACCCTACACCTACCCTACACCTACCCTACACCTACCCTACACCTACCCTACACCTACCCTACACCTACCCTACACCTACCCTACACCTACCCTACACCTACCCTACACCTACCCTACACCTACCCTACACCTACCCTACACCTACCCTACACCTACCCTACACCTACCCTACACCTACCCTACACCTACCCTACACCTACCCTACACCTACCCTACACCTACCCTACACCTACCCTACACCTACCCTACACCTACCCTACACCTACCCTACACCTACCCTACACCTACCCTACACCTACCCTACACCTACCCTACACCTACCCTACACCTACCCTACACCTACCCTACACCTACCCTACACCTACCCTACACCTACCCTACACCTACCCTACACCTACCCTACACCTACCCTACACCTACCCTACACCTACCCTACACCTACCCTACACCTACCCTACACCTACCCTACACCTACCCTACACCTACCCTACACCTACCCTACACCTACCCTACACCTACCCTACACCTACCCTACACCTACCCTACACCTACCCTACACCTACCCTACACCTACCCTACACCTACCCTACACCTACCCTACACCTACCCTACACCTACCCTACACCTACCCTACACCTACCCTACACCTACCCTACACCTACCCTACACCTACCCTACACCTACCCTACACCTACCCTACACCTACCCTACACCTACCCTACACCTACCCTACACCTACCCTACACCTACCCTACACCTACCCTACACCTACCCTACACCTACCCTACACCTACCCTACACCTACCCTACACCTACCCTACACCTACCCTACACCTACCCTACACCTACCTTACACCTACCCTACACCTACCCTACACCTACCCTACACCTACCCTACACCTACCCTACACCTACCCTACACCTACCCTACACCTACCCTACACCTACCCTACACCTACCCTACACCTACCCTACACCTACCCTACACCTACCCTACACCTACCCTACACCTACCCTACACCTACCCTACACCTACCCTACACCTACCCTACCATTTTTTTTTTTTTTTTTTTTGGGATGAAAAATAGATGTTGGCCGATTCTCATAGATACCGGATAAGCACAAAAAATTTCATCAAAATCGGTCAAGCCGTTTCGGAGGAGTATGGCAACGAAAACTGTGACACGAGAATTTTATATATTAGATTTTGCCAACGGATGAAAGTCATACATAAGGTTGAAGGAAGGCGAGAGTGTTGACTAATAAAAAAATAAAAATGCGTAAAAAAATAAGTTTCGAGGAGGACCTTTAAGTAAGTAAAACAGCTCTTCACATTAATTGGTGCTTTATTTCTTGTTACTAACACAGATAAAAACAAAAGCCTAATTTACCTTTTCTTTACTTTTTCCTTCTTTGAATTGAAACAAAAACAACTTTCACTGCCGACCCTACTTCAGTTACTCACTACTTTATATTTTATTTTCCTACTCAAGTCAAGTAGAATTGTGAATTAAATACAGAAATAAGGGACTACAAACATTTTGCTGACTCAATCAGTTTTAATTGACGGCGTCAGTGAGGACTGCGAAGATCGAATATCCGTTGTAGAGAGCCTGGAAAAAAAATGAAATGTTAAGTAAAAATTAATTTGTAATCTAGCTTTGTTTTTCCTGAATACTTTAAAAGGTTTAGTAAGTCGGTTTTAAGTATGAATTTGGTTAAAATTTGTATGCCAAAGGTATGAAATTGTTCTATGCCTTCTCTTTTTTTTGCTCGAATCTTAAGTATATAAATGATTATTCTTAAAGACACCCAGTGCTACTATATTAGAATTATGGACTCAACATGAACTATATCAAATTACAGGGTGACTTGCTACTTGCAAACCTAAATAAAAAAAGTGTTTGTCTTAGATGCAGTCTATGTGTCCATTGAAATAAATAAATAAATAAGTGTACAAATTAGGCGCAGTGATACCAAAATTTTGCATTGTTGGGTAACTACTTCAAATTACAGGATAACTTGCCACTTGTAAACCAAAATAAAAAAGTATTTTTGTGACCGTCACGTTCCCGACCGGACACGGGATTGAACGAGACCAGGAGACCACCGCGGGGACAATTGTAAGTTGTAGCTGTAAGTTGTACTTGTAGGACTACAACTTTCCAGCTAACGGGAATCGGTATCCCAAAAAACAGACCCCTAGTTACCGCTGCCGCGTCTCGTGGTTTGGCGGGTATAGACCTTGTAGGGTCCAAGATCCGCAGCATTGCTCATGGGCCCCAGTGTTGCCTCTTGGCTTGTGATCCGCAGCATTTGGTGTTGATAAGATGCAATCTATGTGTCCATAAGTGTAAAATTTAGGCGTAGTGTTACCACAATTTTACAGTGATGGGTAAATGGCAAAACTATTATATCAATTCAAAAAATAAGTTATAAAATGAAAGGCCGGCCTATATTTTTGATCCGTAGTTAACTCAACTAAGCCGGCCTATATTTTTGATCAGTAGTTAAATCAACTAATGGTTATATATATATATATATATTTATATATATATATATATATATGTAAACCATTGAGGAATAAACTGCTATACCGAAATTTGAAAACATTGGTTAGCATATTTAACAATTGGTTGAGTTAACTAGGGATCAAAACACTGTGCCTTAAGCATAAGTTATTTGTTAGTCAAATAAGGTTTTAATGTCTTTATTAGAAAACAAAGACGAAAATATATATAAAGAAAATAGAGCCACGCACATTAAATTGCCTACAAAAAGAATCGTTTAAATAGAATTACGCAAATCCAATACCTAGGTACTTGATGTCAGTCACATTATTTCTCTCTCACTTATTCCGACCCAGTAATTTACTTCAAAAGTCCTCCACAGAATTAATTTAAAGCCATATTTATGAAAATCATAAATTATTTAGAAATATAAGGTATTTTTCACGAATGCCTCATTAGGGTGACTCAAATAGAACCAAAGAGGAAACCGAGCCGCCCGCCGCGCCGTTCCCTCTCAGTCAATTATTTAGAAACGGAACGGGTATCCAATTTTCTGCTTTTTAGGGATTTTTACGACCGAATAAGAATGGGAAACCCTTACTTACTTACTTAACTTAACCCGATAATTTGTTTGTCTGTCTGTCTGTCCCAGCCGATTTTCTTTGAACTTACTCGACCGATTTTGTTGAAATTTGGTGCACACTTGGATTTCCGTGACTCAAATACTGCCGAGAAACTTAAATGAATGACTTTTGAATAACGGTTCACTTTTGGAGGATCAAATAAAAAAAACACGTTTTTCAAACTGTACCGGGTGACATTTCAAATGAAAAGGCTAATTGTGAGAAATTCAAATATATTTTTTTCTTAATTTTAGTATACCTAATCAATAAATCATTTTAAAGTTATTTATGAAAATAGATAGAAATTGACCATTCATCCCTCGTCTCCAAAACTAATGAGACTTTTGAGAGCATTCAGCAGAAAAGTAGGCTAAAAGGTAGGTCTAGGACGTTGACGCACAACGCACCGTCCTATATTCTGCGTGGAAATATATTAGGGAGTAAACCCAATTCAGATATTATTTTCAATGCGTCTAATACTTTGCCCCGAATGAAGTTGAATTAATAATAATAATTTAATAATTTATTCAATCATCAAGCCATACAAAAATTGTTTACAAATAATAAATACACGATAAGGCAAAATACAAATGATGGAACCCTGACTTCCAAACTAGGCAGATGCCTGTATCTTAGAAGTCAGTGTCCCTCCAGGAAAGAAAATTACAAATCTGGTTAATAGAGCATGCGTGCACTTACAATATTAAACTAAATGCAGGTTATCCTTAAATTTAAGAATTAAAGTGAAATCAAATTAAACTATTAACATTAAATTCAAGAATTAATTCATATTTCCACCAAGGTAGGGTTCCATTTTAATACTGTATGAACAATAAATTAATTATAGCAATATCTAACTTATTACAAAATAATATTAATTACATGGATACAATTGTAGAATTATTTAAATTAAAATTTTAAGAGAATTGGAATAGCAGTAAAGGCCAGGTGCGCAGTACTTTATAACCGGCTTACGAGTATGACTAGATGTGTGAATATTACTTCGAATTTTAATTTCTTGGACATTGCAGTTTTTATACATTTTCCTTTACCATTTGAGAGCTGTGGTGATGAAATAATTGACACACACGACCGTTACCACTGGGCCACTCTTGCTCCTCTTACAGATTCTATTTATGTACTTAGCTATAAGCCTTTATGTAACATCTGTAAAACAATATGGAATACAATAAATGAATATCGATAAATTAATATGAAAATAAACGCTGGCAATAACGGCCATTGACCAGCCTAAAGTTATTTCAATACAGAAATAGTCCTGAATTTTACAACTTTTGTCGTTAACGAAAATTTATTGTTAGTTTGTTTCCAATTCCGATTAAAAGTTATTAGGGACAGTTCAATGCCCGCTGTAGTTCGATTGTTAATCCTGCAGCTGTAGCCAAGTTGTCAATCTACAATCGATAACTCTAAAAGTTATTACTATTATAGTAGAAAACGAAATGACACATCTGACCGTTAAGTTACGTGGTCAGACCATACAAATAGAAGGCGTTAACTATTATAATCTTTCTCATTGTTTGATGTGCAGAATAAGTTCAGAGATAAGAGTTACGTGGGACGTATTCATGTTATTAGGTTCTTTGAGGTTTCTTTTGGGAGATCTGGTAAAAGTGCTTTTAATAGTAGGTAGGTAGGAGGGTATTGATTTCATTTCCCTTGTCTATTTCTGATATTGAATAAATAAAAGCAGCATAAATAAAAAACCGGCCAAGTGCGAGTTGGACTCGCGCACGAAGGGTTCCATGGGTACCATTATCGCAAAAAACGGCAAAAAAAACATGTTTGTTGTATGGGAGCGCCACTTGAATATTTATTTTATTCTGTTTTTAGTATTTGTTGTTATAGCGGCAACAGAAATACATCATCTGTGAAAATTTCAACAACCTAGCTATCATGGTTCATGAGATACAGCCTGGTGACAGACGAACAGACAGACAGACGGATTGCGGAGTCTTAGTAATAGGGTCCCGTTTTTACCCTTTGGATACGGAACCCTAAAAAGTTAATAAAAAAATCAAAAGACCCGACTGCTTAAGAAGCGAACTAAAAAGACTGAATCATGCTGTGCAGTCGGAGGAAACATCTAATTTTGGTCAGCCAGCTCGCGAACTTTTTAATTTATATCTTTTTGGTTAACATTTTTTCTTTCAAATTAGGTATATTTAAACATACGAGTATAAATGTTACATATTTTAAAATCACCTCTTAAAACCCTTTATTGTGATACTACACACGATGGGTTTGGAAAAAAAAATTGGGCTCCACAATATAGGGCTAAAAATCCGCCGTTCTTTTATTTTACAATTTTGGTGTAGCCAGTGACACTGGCAAGTTTGAGCTGAATCGATTGACGTAAGAATCATCAAAATCGGCCAACGCGTTTGATCTCTAGAACGCCAAATAGGAACAAACATACATACATATATACATACATAGAATGATAAACACGTTATCTTCCTTCGGCTGGATAACGTGAAACGTAAACACGTGGTCTACGATGAAAACCATTAACAATACAACACCCTAACAAGGTACAGCTTTTGTACTAGTAAATACTACTGTCCATTTACTGCTAGAATTCTGAGGCCCTTAAAATCTGCGGCAGTTTTAACTAAATCGCAACGTTTATCAGTTTATCAAGCCAAGATTACGTTGACTGTTTCAAAGTATCATACAAACAGACTCTTCGAAGCTGTTGGGTAATGTCGCAATTTGAATGTTTTTGAGCTAAAGATTCTCATCTAGGTATAATAAGCAGAACACAGGCCTCCTCTCAGTCCCCCCCGGTGGGTTCCCATTGTCATGGCGGTGGGCCTCAGTGGGCTTGGTCACCCACGGTGAAGCAAAGAGGAACCCGAGGAGGGGCCGCTCGTCAGGGCTTTTGCCGATAAGCTGACGACGTAGCGGCCAACAAGTAGGTTGTAGTGCCGCTTGGTAACAGAGGCGACATCGCAACTGAGGCGAGCTACGATGTCGTATGGGAGTCATCTCGGCTGAGGGTAGGAGACCGCGGCGGGCGTGCTAGTATTGCGGTGCGCCGTTCTCCCTACCTTCCGCGGCTTGGACGGGGTCACCATCGTCTGATGGCGGACACGCTGCGGCTGCAAGGGAGGAGGAAGGGGGGAGTGTCAGTATACCGCTGGCCGCTTTCCCTATCCTCTGTAGCCGAAAAATGGTAGGTGTTGGAGCCACTGACCTGTCCCGTCACAGTGGGACCAAGGGTGCCATTCACGGGGTCGTCTGGCGCCCATGTGCTGGTTTGGTCACGGCTGCCCCTGGCCCCTGAGGAGGGTCCGGTGACGGACAGCAGAGGCGTGTTCGCAGTGAGTGCTAACGCCTGCTCGTGTTCCCACCGTAAGCGGCACAGGAGGACACCGTGGAGTTTTAGTGGATTGGAGTCCCACATAGCTGCACTATCTCCCCGTGGTAGTGCAGTATGCATGAGCATTTCTCCACGCAAAAAGGCCTCTCTGGAAAAGGAGCGGACTGTAATCCACCATGCGGGATAAGTAGGTAAGCGGATAGGGAGGTAGATACGCCACGTGTCTTCGAATTTTTAGTCCTAGGACATGCCGGTTTCTTTACGATGTTTTCCTTTACCGTTTTGAGAGCATCTGAATACCTATTCTGAATGAAGTGGTATACAACCATATAAACCAAGGACAAGGACTAATGAAGTGGTATTTCTATAACCACGGACAAGGACTTTGAAGAAATTCAAATAAATCTAATTATAGAACATCAAGTAATTACCTGGCTAAAAGTCTGTATAGACAACAGTGCCATGCCACCAGCACTTAGCTTCAAAGGTCTCTGAGCTGCGACGATGACGATCAGAAGGTCTTTTTGCAGGTCTACTGGCCAGGATGTCCAGGTCGACTCATAGGCTGCTAGAGCGATGCCTTGGCTCTGTGAAAAGATTACATTATAAGCCCGATGGGGTTTCTATATCCAAAAGTAATTATCACACAATTTTACATTTTACTTCGTTATGGTATAATTTTTAACCGACTTCTTAAAAAGGAAAAGGTTCTCAATTTGGATGTTTATATCTATATTTTTTTATGTGTTTCGGGCATAACTCCGTCATATATAAACGAATTTGCAAATTATTTTTTGCTCGAAAGAAGTTTATTCCAATATGGTGGTTTAAATTTGGTAGTGATCTGATGAATAACTTCGCAGATATACTACAGAACTCTTAAATAAATGACAGCAAATCTCTCGAGATTGCTGCAATCGCATGCCTGGGCCATAAGCTCTTAGAGCGGTATCAATTTGAGATCGAATAAGGGACAGATGTATCTGACTTGTATACATCTGTCACTTACTCGATATCAAATTGATACCGCTCTAAGAGCTTATGGTCACCCCCCCTGTTGTTTACACCATTTCATAACATACCTTCACGCGCCAGTATGCTCTAAACGGGTACGCAGATGTGTACAGTTCACCCTGATACACTCTCATTCCACCGGTTATGTTCAAGTTACATGTTATTCGGGTAATCTATTCTGATATTACTGTGGGCATTATAGGTACCTTGTCCATTATGTACCACAAAAAAAGTAAAAAATAACTTCAATTTCGGAAGGCGGCATCAAAACACGAAGAAACGAAAACAGGAATACCGACTTCCGAAATTGAAGTTATTTTTCACTAGAAAGTGAAAAATAACTTCAATTTAATTTTTTTATTTGGAAGTCGGTTATATAATTTTTTTAAAAGTAATTTTAAAATTCACCCGTTGACTTAGCCTATCTTTTCAAAGATTATAAAGGCCTATCCACACCAGAGCCGGCTTAGTTAGCTTAAGCGTACTCAGTCGTTGCCCATATTTAAAAGACTCATCAAGAGACATTACTTATCGCTGTAATCGTGCTCTTAGTTTTTAACACGCTTTTATTACCTTAGTATGTATGTATCTATGTAACGGAATCTTTGAACGTGATTTTCACCCACTTCAAAACGTGGGATTGATTTGAAACTTTGCACTCTTATCAAGGACCGATGACAATGCAATAATTTAGTCAAAGTCAAATTTATTTATTCAACTAGGCCAATAAGCGGCACTTTTGAAAGTCAAAAAAAAAAAAATTACAGGTAATAAAAGTTGATTCTACCGTGCGCGGTTAAATAGTTTGTCCCATTAGCCTTACCAAGATCTTCAGGATTAGCGACTTTTTAGTTAAATTTACCATTAAAGCGTGTTTTTTAGTTTTTAGAACTACAATTTATTTGACATACAATTTGTAAATGATTGTCTTAAGTCATTTATTTTCACTGCTTTTATATTAAGTATATGTATGTATCTATTATATAGCATATATCTCTATTTGTGTTTTTGTTAAGTATTGTTGTACCTTTATATTCATTGTTGGTATTGTTGCACCATTGACAACCCTATGGGTCATGCACAGGCAATCACTGTCCATTCCAGGTTCCCAAGAGATCGCGGAATGTGATAAGGCCGCCCGTTAAATATTTTTTAGTTCTAAGTTTTTTTTTGTTACTGTATATTCTGGTGTATAAAGTATATATCTATACTATATATATTAATCTATACTAATATTATAAAGCTGAAGAGTTTGTTTGTTTGTTTGAACGCGCTAATCTCAGGAACTACTGGATGGAATTGAAAAATTCTTTTTGTGTTGGATAGTCCATTTATCGAGAAAGGTTATAAGCTATATAACATCACGATACAACCAATAGGAGCCGAGCATAAATAAAAAATATTGCAAAAACGGGCAAAAATAGCCTTTTTGAGAGCTTTTGTTACGTGCGCTGCGTAAACGGTTTAAGTTACGCAAATATAATGTATGATGAGATTGTTCTTCTTTAAAAGTTCTAAAAAAAAGTCGGCGACAGCATATGTCTATCTTTTAAGATTGACTCACAATAGCAGCTTTTATGTTCTAAATTTTAATTAGGTCTCCGCCGCCGGTAGAAACAAAAGTTTTTGTAGGGTAGCGTAGGTAGGTAAGGTAGGGTAGGGTAGGTAGGGTAGGGTAAATAGGGTAGGGTAGGTAAGGTAGAGTAGAGTAGGGTAGATAGGGTAGGTGGGTAGAGTAATTATGGGAAATAAAAACATTTGGGTAGGTAGGTAGGAGGTAGGTAGGTAGGTAGCCAGTTGACGGGAGCGAAGCCGCGGGGGTCAGCTAGTAAATAAATAAATATCATCTTTGGCAAGGAATATTAAATGTGACAGATGGGCTCATCACGGTTAGTTTAATTGGTGAAATTGTACTTACATCACATCACATCATCGGCCTGTTAATGTTCCCACTGCTGGGACACAGGCCTCCCCTCTGTGAGAGGGAATGGGCTGTTATTCACCACGCGGGCCCAGTGCGGGTTGGTGGATGTCACATGTCTTCGAATTATTGGTTCTAGGACATGCCGGTTTCCTCACGATGTTTTCCTTCACCGTTTTGAGAGCAATGGTGATGAAATAATTTGCACAAAGTAAACCGCCTGTCTGGGCTCGAACCCACGACCTACAACTTGTATGTCGCGGCCGATACCACTGGGCCCGCTCTGCTCTGCAAATTGTCCTTAAATAAACATTAATTTCTTTTGAAATAAGGAAAAAGAATCTGAAAATCTATTCCCATAATTCACGAGATAAGAAAAGAGGTTTTGCGACTTTCATACGTGTATTATCCATGGCGGCGGCGGCACCTTTGTTTTAACTTTTTTTTCTTTTAAAGATGGCGGGTATAAGCGTATTAATCCGCTTATACCCGTCAGGAAGATTAGAAGCCTATGTGTGTAAGTACAAAATGTATGTATGATTAAAAATCAGTCTGGTTTTTAATAAAATATTGGTGTATTTATAAAATATATATTGTTTTTGTTTTTTTAGTAATTATATTTTTTTGAGTATGAATGTGTGTCATTCACATTTATTCTTTTATTCTTAATAATAGGTGGATGGATTATATGAAAGAATAGCTGCCGCCCGCGGCTCCGCCCGCGTTGTAGTACGCCCAATATGTTTATAAATTATAACGGCCTATGTACGTTTGTGTGCATAAAGTATTAAATAAATAATAAGAATAAAAAAAAATATAAAATCTCTGAGTTGTTTAGCAACTGATTAATAGATTATTTATTTACCTAGGAAAATAACTGTAATTAGAGGCCAATCTGCGAAAAATATCCTAGTTAAGTAATTTCACCGGCATTATGTTCATTATGATAGTAGTAATGTTATCATTTATTATTATATACATCTTATAATGATTCTGATTTATCTGCTATACCTATTTCTGTAAAGTTTCATCAAAATCCGTTAAGTAGTTTTTGCGTGAAAGAGCAACAAACATCCATCCATCCACAAAAACTTTCAGATTTATAATATGTAGTAAGTTACAAAACTTATGTCTCTACTTGGATCCCTCCGAAACATAGTTCGATGTATTCCACATAGACTACGTCACATCGTGTATAACGCCTTAGTAAAACCACACCTACTATATCTGATCGAAGCTTGGGACAGTGCGGCCAAGACGAAGCTAGCAAGTCACCAAGTTGCTCAAAACAAATTAATAAAAATTCTTTTAACCACCCATATTTAATATGAACGTGCAAAATCTGTGAATAAACCAAAATAATGAACATTAGACTGTTATATATTTATAATACATGTATTTTTGACGTGACAACGTCTAATAAAATTAGATTTTCCATAAGAAATATATTGGCATGTAAATTTAAATAATATAATGTTATACAATAATATAATATTAAATTGTGACTTCTTTGAGCTGTGTGAACTTCTGGTTGTTGTTGCACTTAGGTTAATTTACTTGTATATTATCTGTGATAGTATCTGTGGAAACTGTTTCTGGATTGTGTTGAACTAATTGTATGCTTATATATGTTATTGCATCTGTTTGTTTCCCAAATAAAATAAAATAAATAAATCGATGATGATGACGCCGGCTGCACGTACGAAAAACGATCACTCAATGTAACGTTACGCTCAATGTAACATTACGCTCATTATAACGTTATAACCGTAGCGTTACAATGACGTTTATTGTATCGTTATGTATGTGACGTTGTCACGTTAATCTATCGTCCTTAACATACCGATTTTTACAGACAACCAATTTTTTATTCATAAGGCACTCAACAAAAGTATACAGGCTAATTTATCGTTTATTAAAGTCAGAGAAGTAACTTAACGTAGCAGTCGCCGAGCTATTTTTCCGATTTTACCGAAGATGAGAACTAAATTTGTCAATGAAAAAAAAACTTTTGAAGGAGCACAATTATAGAACAAAATACCCTATGTATAAAAAGGTTGCACTCATTTAATGCATTCAAATCTCAGTAAGCTGCATATTTAATAACAAATAACACCCTTCCTTAAAGCTATGCATCGGATGGGTGCATCATAATTGCTGCCGTGATGTCTGTGACGAATTTTATATAATTTACTTTAGGCATTGTTCTCATGTAAAGAAAGAAAGAAAAAGAAAATTGTTTATTCTGCACAAACTAAACGCACAATACAAAATAATGAGTGGCATTCACTAATAATACAAATTTTCTAAAAGCCTCGGCTTTAAAACGAAAAATTTTGCTTGATGAGAGCAATACACAGTTATCTGTGGGTGAGAGGCCAAAGACAATTTACTTGCGTAATATGTTTCGACATTACCAAATGAAAACAAACAAAACAATCACAAATTAAACGAAATGCCGATTACTGAGTGGAAAATTATCCATCTTTGAAACAAGAAGAACTAATAGGCTGTACGTCACATCTGTGCAAGAATAGGTCATTGCTCAGCTTAATGCCAAGACTTCAGACGAACCTATCATCAACAGCGCTGATTTTCAGCAAAAACCTCCTCAACCTTTTCAAGTGATTTTGTGTCTTTTTTTAAACTAAATCTCTTTAAAACTAAGTGAGATGAGATGATTTAGATAAAAAGTGACTATCCAGATATCGCGGCAAGTACTGATGTAAAGAAGAAGAATAATAAATGCTGCGCATGCGCCGATCCCGAAGTAAACTGTGATATAGGAGAATGATGACGATGAACTTTTGAAATAATAAAAACTTTAAAAATAAAAGTTTTACATATTTCACTTTTTAGTAATGGTACCTAATAAGCAAGTTCTATAGTAAGATATCTATAATGCACAAAATTATACCAGAATATAGATTCGGCTAGAATAACATAAAACTTGAACATAACCGGTGAAATGAGAGTGTAACAGGGTGAACTGTACACATCTGCGTACCACTTTAGAGCGTACAGGTGTGATGTTATGTTGTGAAATGGCGTAAACAATAAACAGACATGCGATTACAGCAATCCCGAGAGATTTGCCGTTGTTTATTGAAGAGTTCTGTTGTATCATCAGGCCGAAGTGCTTCATCAGATCTTCACCAAATTTAAATGGGACACCATATGAGAAGCACCAGCTTTCATTAAATAAAACATTAAAATTGGTTCACCTAGTAAAACGTTTTGAGGTGATACACAGCAAATAAATACAGCCGAATTGATAACCTCCTCTTTTTGAAGTCGTTTAAAAACCGGCCAAGTGCGAGTCAGACCCACGCATGAAGGGTTCCGTACCAATACCGCAAAATACGGCAAGAAAATCACTTTTGTTGTATAGGAGTCCCACTTAAATATTTATATTATGTTGTCGCTATAACAGCAAATACTAAAAACAGAATTGTTTTTAGTATTTGCTGTTATAGCGACAACGGAAATACATCATCTGTGAAAATTTCAACTGTCTAGCTATCACGGTTCATGAGATACAGCCTGGTGACAGACAGACCGACCGTGGAGTCTTAGTAATAGGGTCCCGTGTTTACACTTTGGGTACGGAACCTTAAAAAAGAAGAACTTACTTGGATAATAAGCTCGTTTCCCAAGTAGCAGTAAATGTAGGCATTGATAAGTGCAATGACCAAGTACGCTAGGAACGTAATCAGCAGAGTTATTTGTTGCACACCGACCTAAAATAAAATAATTATTATATTCACTATTATAAAGCAAACTGAACTATTCGCAGTTCAGGGGGGTGACCATACGCTCATAGAGCGGTATCAATTTGAGATCGAATAAGGGACAGATGTATCTGATGTGTATACATCTGTCACTTACTCGATCTCAAATTGATATCACTCTAAGAGCTTATGGTCACCCCCCTGCAATGAGTCCAATCATGTAAACGACAAGAGTGTCTGCCATTCTGTCAGCAATAACGATTGTCAATTATTTATAAAAAAAAACTTAAAAAAAAAGTTAAATTTTCTACTGCATCGGTCGGGGATAACTATTTTAAAATTCATTTGCATGAGTTGACCCATATATGCTAATGAACAAGCTTAATTAAATTGAAGCTTGTAAAAATCCAAAATGTATGCAGTTGTTATCCGCTAACGCCATTTTACGTGGTCAAACCATAACATTTTTCACTTTTCTAGAATAGAATGCACTTATACTAGAATTAAAAACCGGCCAAGTGCGAGTCGGACTCGCGCACGAAGGGTTACGTACCATTATCGCATAAAAACGCCAAAAAATCACGTTTGTGAAAATTTCAACTGTCTAGCTATCACGGTTCATGAGATACAGTCTGGTGACAGACGGACAGACAGACAGACAGTCAGACGGATCGCGAAGTCTTAATAATAGGGTCCCGTTTTTACCCTTTGGTACGGAACCCTGTATTTATTAGACATATCGACTTCTATACTTCGGCTTTGTTTAACGTTGTCTACACAGAACACGGTCTACAAAACTTTCTTACAAGCGTAAGTGACACTACTTATGCTTATCTTGATATTAAAACTCGACTTGCCACAGTTGCTCTAAACTTGTAATTCTCAACAGAATATTACAACTCATCTTCTTTACAACTACTTTGTAAAGCAAGGTTTCTTTGTTTCAGTGAAATTGGAATCCAATAATTCATATAAGAGTAAATTCCTTATTTAACCTTTCTGGAAATATGGTTTCTATTGAAACGGGCCCTAAATTGTATAAAAATAGAGCTTCCCAACAGTACCCAGGTTTACAATTAATTGAAATTTATTTATTTATTTATTTATTTAATATAAGGCTTTTCAACAATGAGTACACTGTTACTTTATAAATTTGTACATTGCAAACTTAAGTCTAAGTGCCTCATCACTTACAGAAAAGCACAGCATGCACTAAATTATGCGGAGATAATTACAGAATTTATAATTAAAAACAAAAAATCTATTAAAAGCTAAATTGATTGCAGTAAATTAAATTAAGTAACATAGATTAAATTAAATTAGAACAGATTAAATTAAATTCAATTATAATAGATTAAATTAAATTCAATTATAATAGATTAAATTAAATTAAATTAGAATATATTAAATTAAATTAGAATATATTAAATTAAATTAGTATACATTTTATTATTTATGTAAAATGAGGTACTAGAGATACCCACTAAATGGCAAGCGCGACTTTTTTTAGAGCAGACACAGAAGAGTTAAATAGATCAATATCGCCTTCGTGCTCTTTGTATGCAGCATACATTCTTGATAGTGGACAGAATTGCCTCAAGTTGGTGTGACATCTTGGCATGCAGAAAAGTTTCCTATTAGAACTTCTTGGCAGATTACGTGGCACGTGGAATAATACCCTGCTAAGCAAATCCGGGCAATTCAGAGAGCCTGTTACTAATTTCTTAAGGAAAACTAAATCCAACATATGCCTGCGTTTCTCCAGCGACACCATCCTAAAATATTTCAGTCTCTCTTGGTACGAGTTGAGTTTTTTTCCCATATTATTGGTATAGGTAAGGTGCCATACGAACCGTTTTTGCAGCCGTTCAATGCGCTTGATGTTGACCTTATACTCAGGTGACCAGACCACACTGCAATACTCGAGATGGCTTCTAACTAGCGAGTTGTACATAATTTTTTTAATGTTGGGCTTTTTGAAATTTTTGCACTCTCTAATAACGAAGCCTAACATTTTAGATGCTTTCAATACAGTTTTGTCAATATGCTCGACAAATCTTAGCTTTTTATCGAGCTGAACACCTAAGTCTCGTATAGTCTCAATTTCCACGAGCCGCTCACCATTCAATTTATAAACTGACTGCAAAATATGTTTTTTTCTTGTGAATTTGATGTGATGGCATTTTTTAACATTCAGTAACATATTATTGTGCTCACACCACTTAGTCAGCCGGTCCAAGTCACTTTGGAATAGAACCGAGTCCGCAGAATGACTTATAGACTTTATGGCTTTGAGGTCATCAGCGAATAAGAATATACTCGAGTTCAGGAAGCATTTGTAAATATCATTTATGAAAAGCGTGAATAAATGCGGACCCAAATGAGATCCCTGAGGGATTCCCGACGTTGCAATGTACGAATCTGAAGAGCAACCATTTACCACAACCTTGAGCATCCGACCAGACAAATAAGATTGGAACCAACTTAAGAGAGGATCCGAAACGCCATACATTTTAAGCTTCTTGATGAGTATGTCATGGTTTACTGTGTCAAAAGCCTTGCTGAAGTCTGTGTAGACTGCGTCAACCTGGACACCCGCATCAACCGCCTCAACAATACTCTCAACAAAGGACACCAAATTGGTAGCTGTCGATTTCCCCTTCATAAATCCATGTTGGTTGTCTATTATTAGCTGTGATAAATGTCTAGCTAGGACAGGGCATATGAGGGCTTCAAATACCTTAGCTAGTATGGAGAGAATAGCGATGGGCCTGTAATTGCTCACTTTGGTCTGATCCCCGTCTTTTAAGATAGGCATAATTTTGGTTTCCTTCCAGATGGTCGGAAAAGTACCTCGAAGCACAGAATGATTAAACATAATACTTAATGGCAGTGATAGGACATCTGCCAGCTTATTTAAAAGCAAAGCAGGTATACCATCTGGGCCAGCCCCTTTGTAGACGTCTAATTTTTTTAATTCTTTGCGGATCCCATCTTGAGATATAGTTATTTGGCCTAACAATCTATTGCTTAGGCAGCTATCCATGTCACCTGCGATCGCATGCACACCATTTCCACCACTACTATACACCTTAGAGAAATGGGAAGCGAAATAATTACATATTTCATTGGTATTATCAGTAGTGTTTATACCATCTGTCATGGAACTGGGGTAGTTACTGGTACCGCCTCTCTTAATTTTTAAGTAACTCCAGAAATATTTTGGGTTTGAAGTAATTTTTTCCTCTATATCAGCGATGTGAGCATTATAACAAGTCGTAGCCATACGGTCACATCTTTTCCCCAGTAAATCCAATTCAATAATGTCTAAAGGATTATTGTATTTTTTAACTCTGAGTCGTAGGCGGTTCTTCTCGTTTAATCTTTTAATGAGCTGTCTAGAGAACCAGTACGGATATTTAGTATCTTTTATTGGTACTAGTGGAACGTAGGACTTAATTAACCCATACAATATATCATAAAACGAATCTACCATCTGATCTATAGTCATGCAAGGATCCAGCACTGATGACCAATTGACCTGCTCCAGTGCTGCATTAATTGCCACGTAATCTGCTTTAAAGTAGTTTAACTTGGTTCTTTTATTACAATTTCGTGGCTTTTTAAATCGGGTACATGAGAACTCACACAGTATAGGTGGATGGTGCACATCAATTTTAGAAAGTACATCTACTGGTGCACTTACTACTACAAGATCCAAGTTGGTTAGGACTAAATCAAGAATTCTGTTATTTTGATTACATAAATAATTACACTGTCTTAAGTTGTTAAGGAGGACAAAGTCCCAAAGAGTCTGTTCTAAGCCTGTGCAAATATTTTGTGGAGCTCTTATCACATCGCCATCTGTCCCAAGCCAGTTAATAGTTTTCATATTAAAGTCACCAATAATCAAGCATTCATTGGCATGTTCCAAGACATTGTTTGTATTATCAACAAAGTGTTCCAGTACTCTGGGCTGTATTGGCGACGGCAAATATACAGTACAAATATACAAATCTTTAGCTTTCTTACCCCCTTTTAGTGACAACTTGACCCAGAGATCATCACAAGAACTTTCAAATTTGATCAATCTGTGTGATTCTAGTTTAGTAGATACAGCGATAAGAACGCCACCACCGTCGGTTTTATTATTCAAAATATTATTAGATCTGTCTCGCCTATAGATAGCGTAACGCCCATCCATGATTTCTGAGTCAAAGATACCATCCAGTAGCCAAGTTTCAGTAAACATTATAACATCGTATGAACAGCATGCAACTTTTTGATAAATGTCACTTAGTTTTGTCCTAATACCCCTTACATTCTGATAGTAAATTTTTAATTGATCGAATTTAAATACTTAACAAACGTATACCTTATCAAAACACATTTTTTTTTAACTTACTTATTGTAAACTGTCCAACGAGCCCGTATCCCTGATATATTTATAGTCTGCTCCATCATGTTTTCTAACAAAAATCTTACCGCCACGGACCCACACATACTTGTAACCCAAACTCTTTGCTTTAATCCTGGTCGCGGCATGCAGCGCCTTGTTTGCTGGTGATAAATGCTCAACTATGTAGACATTTTCCTTCTTGCCGGCAATCCCAAGAACAGCGGTGTTGAGCTTCTCTTCGGTTTTTTTATTTTTATTAAAGTTGATAGAAGCCGCCAGAAAGTGGTCGCGAACCCGTGGACTGCTGAATTGAACAACGATAGACTTCGGGCGGTTACTAGTTGGGGTTTGCTTTGCAATTCTTGTAACGTGATGTATGTTATTCTCATTTAAGTCGCCAGATATCACCTTACTTATATTCAAAACAGCTGACACAAGATTTTCATTGTTGTGCTCTGGTAGACATTGAATTTCCACACTTGTAGAACGCGCTTGTTGTTCCATCTGAGTTAGTCTCACTCCTAGGTCTTTGACAGTAGTTTTGAGCTGCTCGTTTTCCTTTTTAAGATCATTAACGACTTTGGTGTTTAAGGAAAACTCAGTCTTCATTTCCTCAAACTTTGCGTTCATGAATTCCATTGATGTATTAAGCCCTTCTAATTTGTCCGTAATCGCTTTCATCTGCGTGTTAACATAGTTTGCCAAAGTTTGGTTGAGGTGCCGCATAAGTTCTTCTATCTGTTTTTTCATAATGCGCGAAACTTCGCCAGACGTAACAGGAGCATCATCGTTGAGGATAGTTACCGAAGACTCTTTCTTTCTATGTGTTACATTAGGGTCACTCGCCTCACTGTTGCTTACTGGGGTATTAGCTGCGCTTCGCTTCTTTGGCATGCAGGTCGGACACATCCAGTTTTGCAGATCAGCTAGTTGGAAGTCACAACCCAGCTGCGTGAGACAGGAATGGTGGTAGGACTTCCGGCACGATGAGCATTTAGCTACAGCACTTCCTTCAGCTATGTCTTTTGAGCAACAGTCACAATTCATAATGATACGACTTTGTTTTAGATGCACACAAAGTTAAATTAGCAATAATCCTGTGCACACCAATAAATCGCACGCTAATAAAGGCCCACGCCTGGCGACGAACTGCCGATGCGTAGGTCGGCGAGAAGAGCGTCGTAAGCGCCGTGTATACCGCGTCACTTACGCGTTGCGCTCATTAATTTGTTTCGCCCAGGTTATTTAAGTAATGGCGGTACAATAAAATCACTGGTTGATTGTATTTAGTCACTACTTAGTTATTATGAGTATGTATCACAAAATATATAATGCTGCACATGTATTAGACTTGACGCTATTAAACTTTATAAGAATCAGTTAACAGCACTCACTATTTTACGGGTTTTCAAATTATTTAGACAGAACAAATTTACGCAGGTATTTCTCGCGCACCGCAATAATATGTGAACAATATTTCTATTATATACCGGATGTCATGAGAATTTATTTGTATTTTTGTTTGTTTGTATTATGGTCATACTTATAGGTACACTTTTCTCAACCTTTCGGGGAATACAGACGTGATTTTTCATTATATTTGTTAAGCGCTTCCATTACGTTTAACAGTGCTGCCTTTGAGTCCACAACAGGCTATCCTAGAATCTCTCGGTTATGAAACGCCAATATTAAAAATATATTTTTCCACTACCTTGTCTATATATATATATAATCTTGTGTCTAAATATGAACATTTAGACACAAGATTATAAAATAAAAATTAAAAAAATCAAAATTACATAATGACAGTTACGAAATGACTTTTTTATGGAGTTTTGATATCATTATATAACTGGCAGAATGGTACTGAACCTGTTACCTCTCGAAAAAAATGCATGTAGCGTTTTTAAATTGGCTACATCGCTCGTGTTAAAATCTCGACTTTATATGCTCGATACGAAATGTTCTATTACTATATATTTCTGTTTTTTTTATCAATAACGGTATGTACATAGTTGGTAAAACGGATGGGATTGCCGTCTAAAAGTAAATAAATAAAATGGGATTTTTGGAGAAAATCAGTGTCAACTCATATCATTTTAGTTGTAACTGGGTTAGCTAGATTGCGACTGATTCGCATTCATTTTCTGTGGTGCAAGAGCGAGACCGGCATTGAGCGCTTTGAAGCGAGTGCTACGTGTTAAAAAAAAAACAGGATTTTTATTTGAAAAACTGTTCTACTGGTTACTGTCAGTCTGTAGCATCCCACAGTTGGGTAAAGGTCTATATCCTTTACTTCCAGCAGTGCCGGACCGGGGCTAGTATGTATTGACCGTTGGTTGGTAATTTTGGCTAACTCGTACCGCCATCTTCTGGGTGGTCTATCGGGAAGCCAGGGCTCCACATTGTGCTTAATTTGGCCCACAGTTGGGCCAGCGAAACTGTAGACATGAAAATGTACATTTAAGTTAAAACCTAACAATCGAGTGGGTTTGTAACATGGAAATGTACTTACCACAGTCACCATAACTGCGTTCAAACATAACTCTACAGTAACTGCCAGGTTCTGAATTAGGAAATATTCTTTGAAAATATTTTCCATTTTCATTGAGTATCTGTAATTACCACACATATTAACATGCTTGGTTAAAAAACCTTCGCAAGTGAAGATAATTTTGTTTGGAACATCTTAACTAAGAAAGGGAAAAGAAAGAGGCGTATATTTAGGTGACGACTAAAGGTGCGAGTTCACCACGCGATGCGAAGCGAGACCGAGTCAGGAGAGGCGCGACACAGCTTGTCCTTAGGCTTTGTATGGGAGTGAGTTAACGCGCGAGAACGCTACGCGCGGCCACGGCGCACGACGTGACAGAAGAAATACCCGAACATTTTGTCATTTAACAATTAAATAACCATCTTTTGATGGACTTCCATATAAAAAACGGTATTTTTGGCCGCTTGTTGTATACAATTCGTTGATAGCCAATCTTTGTTTATTTTTATAATATTAATATGATATCATACCATACATCGTCGTATTCTTCTTCCTCCAGTAGTAATTTGGTAACATGGATTTCCATTGCAATGTGGAATAATATTTTTCAACAATATAACTGATTTTAACGACTAAAATCGAGGAGAATGTGTGTGCGATACATGTCTTAGTCTCGCGTCGCGGTCGCGCGGTGAACTCGCACCTTGACAGAGAAATATAAAGCAGACGACATATTGAACCGACCCCAAATAAATTGGTATATGGCAAGGCAAGATAATGATGAAGTATCAAAATACCAGTACCAAAAAGAACACCGATCAATTAATTACGTCAATTAATGTTCCAAACATCATAAAAACAAATGTGGTTGTACCCCATAAATAATAATATTAGCGTTCATTTATCAGAAGCGAACGTGCGTTCATTACAAATCGAGAGATAGATTTCTATGTACACTATTGACGACTGTTTACCAGTGTTGAAACAGTTACTAATCCTAATGTTTAAATAAATTGTAAAGGAAATCCAAGCTCAACTTCAATAGAAAATTAAACGATACAATACTTTACCCAATCAAACGGATATGCTTCTTTATAATCTTCTTGAATTTCATCCTTGTCACCACTTCAGTCTCCTTCCGATACTGTAAATTCCCTAGCTCTTTCTGCAAATGCATCAGCTGATCACACAAGTACATTATCATACTGCAAACCAGACCCTGCATTGCAAACGCCCTGCACAGTCCAGGGAACACGCAGAATGCTATAATTTGTATCGACAGTATCAAATTCATTGTGCTCTCCATTGGATCAAATGGTAACCAAGCTTCTATAGACATTGTCCCTTCAAATAGAGCCAGAAAACTAAAAGCTCCAACCACAGCAGCTGTCATTCCTGTTATAATCATCACGTAATTTGCCATCAGCTTCTTCCGTTCTTCAGTAACTTCGTCACCAGAACTTTCAATTTCGTCTATGAAGTCTCCGAGTTCATTCCTCTTGATCAAAAATATGATCGTTTTGAAAAAGAAGTTATATACAACCAGACATTTATCCAAATTAGAGAACACAACTATGAGGTCATCTTTATGCTGGTAAGTTCCAATACCAGCTAAGATAAGAAAAGTAATAGTGAGGGTATGGATAAAAAATTCATAGATTTTGTAAAATAATTTTTGGTTTCTAGTGAGTGTTTTTTCCGGCCATAATCCAACGTAGAAAAGGTATTTGATGTTGAATGAAAAGAAACCATCATCGATCAAATAGAAACGGTCTAGTACTGAGAGCGACATTTTGCAAATGACCGCAACGATTCGTTTGTAATGAGTATAATGGTGCGGACACATTGCTTGTTGATTTTTCTAGATATAAAGCTGTAATTGAATATGTATGCGTTTTTCATTTAGTTTGATAGACCCACAATATCGCAGCGAATCTAAACTAATAATATAAATAGGTTAACGTTTGCTTGTTGAAGGGGGATCTCTAGAAGTATTAGTCAATAATTCTAACACTGAATCTGAAAGCCCCACTACCGCATGCCAGTGAAGTTAGCAGATTATATTTTCATTTGACTTTTTTTTAGGAAGAACGAAAGAACCATTTCCAAAACATATGAGGAACTGTAAAACAATTCGGCATGCGAATAGAACTCGCATCTTATTATGCTCTGCTGGTAAATTATCTGCCAAGTTCACGCAGACCACTATCGCTGAATGCAATAGTTTTTTGTCCCTAAAAAACGCGTGATCTATGTGGGATAGACCACTGTAACGAAGTCACGGTAAAAAGCTAGTAAGATACAGTGTCCGACTCAACTAAACCATTGAAGAGCGGACCACGTTTAGAAGATATAGGTATGTAGTATAGACGGGGCATGGAATGTTAAGAAAGGCTTTATTGAAATTCAACCCGAAGCGGGGAATACGAGGATTCAAGTTAATATGCGAAAGTCAAGCGTTAGGGATAAGTCCATTTATTATAATTGCAGAATAAAAATTCTTAATCTGTCTGATCTTGTTATCCATTTATATAAGTTTTGTATACGTCTTGTCGAACACGATGTTTATTGTGTCTTTATATAAAGCGACCCATGTTCAACAAAATATGCCCCTCAGGCAGGATTGCCTTCGAACATTTTGTATGTAGTATTCGTATAACATCGTGTGCCAATCTTTTCCTTATGTTAATCTTCAAGCAATTTGACATAAGTTTAACAGTGTGCTCGAACTTAATAAAGTTCATTTTGGAGTGTAAGCAAAGTTGCTGAACATTCGGCCATTTTGGTCTACAGGCTAAGTCCACCAATGTGTAGCAAGCTTTGTCATGAAGTTTGCACAAATTGTGCAACTTTGAACTGGTATATCTTCGGTTATAACTGCTAATTTCTACATGTTCGGTCTCTTTCTTGTTTGACAGTTAGAGAAGGATGGAGAGAAGACTTTGTGAACTCTAAAAGACAAATTATGGCTACGTAATGTCACAACTATTGAAGAATTGACTAACTAGTTTGCTAAAGGGCAGGTTTGCTTCTTAGGAATTATTTGTGATTGATGTATTTAGTCGTTTATGAGCAATTTATTTGTTTCAAAGGTCAGTAGTAAGTTCCTAATGTTAATCAATGTCTAGGTTATATGGTTTATACATCAAATTATTGGTATGACGCACGCTTTCATTTGTTTCTGATATACATCTGGGTCGTTTTTTATATATCATCCTCTTAACTAATTATTAAATTGGTGTAACACTTCATTTTTCTATCAATATTTCTTTCAATCAAGTCACAAATACAAAAAACAAATTTCGTTCCTTTTGCCGATGGTAGGTACCTAAATATACATAGCATATTTTAAAAGCTTTCCTTTTAGTATTAACTATTCAAAATAACTATATGCCATTCTTTGAAAATTTCTATCGCCGAGGAAATTTCCCCTTTTAAAGTGGTTTACAGTTGCGTGCACTTTACAGCAACACTTTGGTTTAAGCTGGTAGATTTTTGAATGTGGGAAAACGTTCTACTAGTCGACGGCACGAACTATTTTGTGCGCGAGGTTAAAATGCATACTATCTCATCCGACAATACGTGCGAAAGATATAGATGCTGTGACTTAGCCTTTTGCAAATTTGTATCGAAATGAATGATGATTTAGGACGAAAACGAGCGTGCGAAATTTTATAAACAGACCTTTGGCAGTCTAGATATCATGAAAAACGACTAAATGTATATTTTCAAAATAAAATTATTTGCATTGTTGAATTACTAATCTTTCCCTGTATAGAGGCCGTTTTGCAATTTTTCTTCTTCTTGCAGTATTTATTTCCGCCCAAAGATGCGTTAAAATTAGTGTTGAAATATGGAACTTTCGACGCTCATAACTTTTATTTTTTTACTTTTTTTTGTTTCCATACAGGGCTAGATAATGTTGAGACAAATTGATATCATTTTTTATTTTGAACGTACATCATGAAACATTGGAGTAATCGCCAGACTACGTTTGTATAGAAGAATACTGCTAGTGTAACCTTAAGAGCTTGGCGGGCTGTGAGTATGAAGTGAGGAACAAAAGTCATTTTTTGCAGTATTTACGTCCTAAGTAGAATCTCGAATTTCAATTGAAATCTTTTCATTGCAGGACTCAATGACGTTGTCTTGCGTTACAGCGATTTTTGTTTAAACCCAATTTGAATAATCAAAACAGCGTTTTGTGCCTTCAACTATATTAGGTCTACCACCAACTCTAAATTCTAAAATATGATAACATCTGGTACAGACAAATGTAATGATTGAAGTTGTACCTATTATCGAAATGAATACATAACACTTAAGCTTTGACCCCAATCTCTCACCCGTTCGATACAAGGGTAAACAGTCAACATGAAGCAATGGCTGCGGTTAAAGAAATGCATCGCCACTCTAAAAGCGTAGAGTGCTCTCCGAGCCACTTATATTGAGAATGTTGGAACTGTCGCTACTATTTGTTCTCGCAATGTTTGCTGTTCAGTTTTTCTTTAATAGTAAAACGTACATAACATCACGCAAAGAGAGATTTAGTAAACTGACTTTTCGCCCGTTACTTCAGCCTCATGTAATAAAGATTTAGTGCATTGCCATCATCATCATCAGCCTATGAATGTTTCCACTGCAGGGACACAGGCCTCCTTTATTTGTGAGGGAATGGGCAGGAATCTGCCACGCGAACCCAGTGCGGGTTGGTGGATGTCATATGTCTTCAAATTTTTGGTTCTAGGATATGCCGGTTCCCTCATGATGTTTTCCTTCACCGTTTTTGAGAGTAATGAAATAATTTGCACGAAGTAAAGTATTCGTTTTTGTTTATTTATCTGTGATTTAATTTTGAAATGGGTGATGTGGTACCTGAAATAAATTCATTTTAATTTAATTTTAAAAGCATCTTCCTGGGCTTGAACTTATGACTTACAACTTCTAAGTCGCGGACGATACCACTGGGCCACCACTGCTCTCATCAATTGGTATCAACCGGGAATAAATCCAGACTCCGAGCTGCTACTGGCAAATTCCTGATGGAAAAACACTATAATAATTGCTCCGACCTGGGGGGTGACCATAAGCTCTTAGAGCGGTATCAATTTGAGGTCGAGTAGGTGACAGATGTATACACGTCAGATACATCTGTCCCTTATTCGATCTCAAATTGATACCGCTCTAAGAGCTTATGGTCACCCCCCTGGGGATCGAACTCAAGTAGGATAGGAACTCTTAATTTACGCTGTTTAGCTTCATCAAAGCCCCATTGTAAGGAGGTTTGGCCGGCAGTTTACCCAGTATCTGGCAAACTTCGTAAGCTCAATACCACTTGAGTTAAGGGAAGGGGAGTTGAGGGTTATACAAGCAACGTTAGAATTTCGAAGCATAAAGTTTCGGACCGGGAAATATCTTCGACCGTATCCGGCGATCGCCTATTGTTACATGGGGCTCAATCATAACTGACAAATGGATTTACTCATATCCTCCCCATCATGCAATACCAGCGTGATCTTTCACTCTAGGTTTCCTTAATTAACGCTCATCAACGTCTGTAAACATAGTGGGTGGTAAAGTGCAAGGTACATTATTTATAGTAACAGATTAATCGAATGGAAATCGGGCATAAATTTAGACACCGTGCTAATACTGAGAAATTTGTAATATAAAAACTCAGTATCATGTTGTCCGAGAGCTGTGGATCGCAGCCACTACTCCATCTTAGAATATTATACTCAGTCTCCGTACCATGGAGTGTCAAAAGTATCATTGTTCGACTGTGAAAAAGGGACAGATATATACAAGTCATAACACGAATAAGAGTGAGTGCATGGTCTTTCGGGCCAGGGGCAGGTGTCCTGATTACTTACCGGCAATTAAACTTAACAGATGCCCACTTAAACGAGTCGATACGTTTAAGTATCTTGGATATATATTAACCTCTGGCCTGGAAGACGATGCGGACATTGAAAGGGAGCGTAGGGCGCTGTCTGTTCGTGCGAATATGATAGCTCGCAGATTTGCTCGGTGTTCGAGGGGCGTCAAAATAACCCTATTTAGGGCATTTTGTACGTCCTTTTATACTGGCAGTCTGTGGATTGATTACACGCAGAAACAGTACGGCGCTCTACGCGTCCAATACAACAACGCGTTTAGGGTGCTCTTGGGGCTGCCTCGCTTCTGTAGCGCGTCGGGGATGTTTGCGGAGGCGCGTGTGGATTGTTTCCACACAATCATGCGCAAGCGGTGTCCTTGGTGTGTAGGGTGCGGGCCAGCCGCAACAGTATCCTGAACGCTTTTGCGGAACGTTTCGACTGTCAGTATGTGAACCATTGCTGCATGGTTCACGTACTGACTAATGTTAAGATTTTGTTTTAATTTAGTATAATATGTTTGATAATGTATAATTTTAAATTTTATTGTAATTTTAATTTGTATTGATTGTAAATTTTCAATTTAGTTTAATTGTATGATCCAAAGTTGATTGAAATAAATGAATAATAATAATAATATACATCTGTTCCTTACGCACACTCAAAATAGCCTTACTCTAAGAGCTTTGTTCTCAGTTTTGCTAGGCTTGTAACGCACTGCATCCAACCCGAAGCCGAGAAATTTCGGTTCCGAAATAGCCTTAGTACTTCTCGTTGGGGGGTAATGCACTACATCCGAATTTCGTCCGAACATTTCCGTTCGAATTCAAAACCTTTTCAATTCGGATATTACTCGGAACTATGACCATGTATCGGACTACAGGTCCGAGGTAAAATGGTTGCCCATTCGCCAGGGGAGAAGCTCCTTCATATCTTTTGTCAAACTTTCATTATCTAAGTTCTTCACACACTCGCAATCTGCGTTCTTCCAATAATCTAAATCTTCTCTTACTCTGTCCCTCTCATACTGCTGATTTTGTTAACTCTTCCTTTCATATCCAGCCTATTATTCTCTGGAATGCGCTTAATCCCAAGATCAGGACGGCCACCAGTCAGTATGCATTCAAGCGGAAATTGCGCATTTATTTTCAAAACAAATAAGCAGATTCATCTCACTTTCTTCTTTTCTGTTCCTTCATTAATATATATATTTATAACATATATATATTATATTCAATATTATATGTAGGTGTATTTTACGATTTTTAGTAGAAAAGAATATAGTACAAGGGCAAAGTCCCAGGAAAAAGCTAGTTTTATACATTATACTCGTATCCTTGCTTTCCTTCATCAACGCTAATTATTGTTCGTGTATACAGTAGATACTGAGTACACTTCTAGCAACAGATTAGTCCATTATCGTCAATTACCCTTCGTTAGAGAGGCGGTAAAGCATAGAGTTAAGTACATAGTCACTGTGTTTATCTACAAACTGATTCGTGTCATGTAATGGCAGTATGCGGGTGGCACTTGTGTTAATCTAAGTGATCGGCGTTGATGTGTCAAGATCAGGATAGATAGATGGATAAACCTTTCATTAATATATCATACTAGAGCTGTCCAGCTACATTCTGGTTGTTTGTAGTTAGTAGTTTGAAACAATAGGAAGGACATAGACTACTTTTTTTATTCATAAAACACGAAAGGGTAGGGTGTTAGGTGAGAGGGTTATATCCCGGCAAACATTCCTAAGGGAGTGAAATGCGGGGTGGAAGTTTGTATGGCGAACTTATAATTGTATGTGTATTTTAATCTACTCTTTATTATTGTTTTTGTTTATCTAGCTTAACTAATGCACCTGCCATGTTGTCTCTTTATAGCCCTTGGTTGACTGGTAGAGAATGCCTAAGGCATTAAGTCGACCATTGTACCTTTGTGCATTAAGTTCAATAAAAAACAACTTGTCTCACGTCCAAGAATATTTTTATCCAGATAGTACTAAATTGTGACTTTCAGGGTGGCTTGATTGACGTCTAGAGTCTGGCAAACGAAAGTAGAGACTGAAAAAGCGCGGAAAATTTAAAAATATCAGCATAGCAACCCCAGAACTAGTATGACATACCTGGAATAACCTAATTTGATACTTTAGAATTATTTATTTTATTTCTTCTGAATAAAAATACCATAGGTAATTGAGGTAGGTAATATTTTATATATTATGTATCAATCTCAATTGAAAAACATCAGTATTCTAAAATAATTTTGGTTTATTCAACTTATTAGCGTCATTCTAACTTATGAAATCTAACACCATACGTAAACATTCTTGTTTTTAATTGAATTCGACGTCTTTCTCCTGTTGATTTTCTTGATATTTAGACATCATGCGAAACGACATCTCCCGTAATCCACTTTTAATTGTTTTATTCATTTTTGACTTAATGAATACTAATAACAAAACCACAACAAATCAGCAAAAAATGATGTTGACATTAGTATAGCTTTGCCATATAAAAAGTTTGCAAATATTTGAGTGTCTACTTTCGTTTGCCAGACTCTAACAGACCATAATCGACAATGATTAAGTCATACTATGTCGATGAATAAACAATAATAATTTGTAATAGATTTCCAAGTCCGTTTAGTGAGAACCAGTCGTAAGGGGTCCTGAACATATGCAATTTGTCTTTTATCGACGTATTTGTAAGTCTCTGGAATTTTATGCATTTGCCTTATATTTTCCACAGAAAATCCCTTAAAATGCTGCCTCCTAGAGTTGTGTATTTGTCTTTCGCAGAAACCGGTTCAACCATAGATATAGGAAAACTCTAGATTGGGCCATAGCGTGGCCGCACATGAAACAACAATAGTTATGTCTGGTGTTGCCGTGTTGGAAATTTTCCCCAAACAAAGGTAAAAATATATTGGATAACTGTATGATTACGATTTACGAATAAACACAAATACCCTGTTGTGTTGTTATTATACCTATTTTAGTTAAAATATGTTTTGTTTCTTTTTTCACGATGGCATTTGTACAGTTTTACGAGTGAACATTCATCGACTAGCATGATGCAGGTGATGAAATAAATACGACACTTGAAAAAAATAAAACAATTTTTATTTGCTTTGTTCATCATAAATTTAAAACAACACGACCTCCGCCGACCCGGCGGGCTCTAAAATAATATACATACAATACTTGATGACCACAATAATCACTTATATCTAATGGATTATATCTTATATATAATTATTAACGTTATCAATACTTCTATACTATAATATTATAAAGAACGAATAAACACAACAGACATGTCGTAGGACTGATAATCGGCCCGACTTTTTCGTTTTATTTTATTTCTGACCGACTTTTTGTAGGACGTTGCGTTACACTTTTGCAATCAGTACGTTCCATTTTTCTCCTACAAAAAACAATCTGCCGCCGATTGTAGGACGTAGCCTTACTAATAAATACTTACATAATAATTCTTATTGTAAAAATGTAAGAAATTAGACAGTAACACATTACATGTAAGACATTAGTACAGACCTTCCGCCTGCCGCTGCTGGAATTGCCTTTTTAATATTTTTGTTGACAGAACAATGAAATTTACATTAAATGATCAGTTAAAAAAGTAAGAAATTAAAATTCAACAAAATTCACCTAAATCTTCTAAAAGTTTTTATCGACGGCGAGCAGGTAGCAATAGTTGTGATTCATTGAAAATTCTGTCATCTAGTACACCTCATTCGTAACAACACTATGTTTGTGAGATTCTGTCTGCCCCATTTGGGATACGGACGTGAACGTATGTATGTAATAAAAAAACACCCAATAAAAGAGGGGGTGAGAATCATACCTAAGTAAATACATCAATAATTATATGTATATATTTTTTAAGCACTGAATGTGGTTTTAATTGTACACATTTCTTTATAAAGAGAAATGAATCGTCATCAAAATGAATTGAACAAATTCTACAATTTTATGTTTGGTTCCAATTTTCTCTTCCAGTAGCATCCAGCCATTTCTTTATTATTTCATTATTAGTCGGAAACCTAAAATGTAAAATACAGTTTATTAGCATACTACACTAGATATCTTTATTGGGTAATAAACAAAATAAGCTACAGCTTAGTAAAGAAAGGTACTTAATGAAGTTAACAGACCTATGTACGTATGACGAAAAATAAATATGTCTAGTTGGGTAAAATTAAATTCATACAATAGCAACACTGAACCTTTCATAATTTAAGGTTATTTTATTTTATGTTATTGAAAACACGTATTAAATCTTAATTTTCTAAGCTAAAATCATTGAATATCACTATAAAACATCATAATTGATCATCATATAGCGATTTAAAACTAAAGGAAAGATAATTTCGTCAACTTACGAGTGAAATGTTATTCCATCAAGTTTTCGCTCACTTCGGCTTTTACAGCCTAGAACACTACAACCCACCATCGCACTGACACTTATTATCTATAAATAATCCAATTTCTTGTCTCAATAAACACTTTATACCACGATTTCACAAAAAAATCAAACACGACCTAGTAAGTTTGGCACACAGGTCATGACATTAGAGTGTGCCAAGCAACAAAACCCAGCCATGGTGACAAAGACAAAAAATAATCTTTTGTCCTTATTATTTACATGGGGCTGCCAATTAGCTATCTCGCTCTATCAATCAAGCTCATTTTAGGGCTAAATCTAGAGTTTTCCTATATCTATGGGTTCAACAGATCCAAGTATTCAGATATTCCATAGATATAGGAAAACTCTAGATTTAGCCCTAAAATGAGCTTGATTGATAGAGCGAGATAGCTAATTGGCAGCCCCATGTAAATAATAAGGACAAAAGATTATTTTTTGTCTTTGTCACCATGGCCGGGTTTTGTTGCTTGGCACACTCTAATGTCATGACCTGTGTGCCAAACTTACTCGGTCGTGTTTGATTTTTTTGTGAAATCGTGGTATTAAGTGTTTATTGAGACAAGAAATTGGATTATTTATAGATAATAAGTGTCAGTGCGATGGTGGGTTGTAGTGTTCTCGGCTGTAAAAGCCGAAGTGAGCGAAAACTTGATGGAATAACATTTCACTCGTAAGTTGACGAAATTATCTTTCCTTTAGTTTTAAAACGCTATATGATGATCAATTATGATGTTTTATAGTGATATTCAATGATTTTAGCTTAGAAAATTTAGATTTAATACGTGTTTTCAATAACTTAAAATAAAATAACCTTAAATTATGAAAGGTTCAGTGTTGCTATTGTATGAATTTAATTTTACCCAACTAGACATATTTATTTTTCGTCATACATACATAGGTCTGTTAACTTCATTAAGTACTTTTCTTTACTAAGCTGTAGCTTATTTTGTTTATTACCCAATGAAGATATCTAGTGTAGAATGGTAATAAACTGTATTTTACATTTCAGGTTGCCGACTAATAATGAAATAGTAAAGAAATGGCTGGATGCTACTGGAAGAGAAAATTGGAACCAAACAAAAAATAGTAGAATTTGTTCAATTCATTTTGATGACGATTCATTTCTCTTTAAAAAGAAATGTGTACAATTAAAACCACATTCAGTGCTTGAAAATATATACATGTAAGTATTGATGTATTTACTTAGGTACGATTCTCACCCCCTCTTTTATTAGAAAGAATTTTTGAAATTCATGCAGTAGTTTTTAAGCGTTACAGAACTATAAACGTTATATATTTAACGAATATACGTTACATACAAAATACAAATGAAGGAAACATTTGTATTTTTGTATGTAACGTTTATTCGTTCTTTATAATATTATAGTATAGAAGTATAGATAACGGTAATAGTTAGATATAAAGATATAATCTATTAGATATAAGTGATTATTGTCGTCATCAAGTATTGTATGTATATTATTTTAGAGCCCGCCGGGTCGGCGGAGGTCGTGTTGTTTTAAATTTATGATGAACAAAGCAAATAAAAATTGTTTTATTTTTTTCAAGTGTCGTATTTATTTCATCACCTGCATCATGCTAATCGATGAATGTTCACTCGTAAAACTATACAAATGCCATCGTGAAAAAAGAGACAAAAAATATTTTAACTAAAATAGGTATAAAATACCCTCTTGTGTTTATTCGTAAATCGTAATCATACATTTATTCAATATATTTTTACCTTTGTTCGGGGAAAATTTCCAACACGGCAACACCAGACATAACTATTGTTGTTTCATGTGCGGCCACGTCATGGCCCAATCTAGAGTTTTCCTATATCTATGAGATATTCGGTTCGGATATGACAATTGTTAGAAAAAGTATGTAATTCAGGCTTTTTGGTGTTTGTAACGTATAATAAGTTCCGTATGGTGACGGACGTAAAGAATTTCACCATCCCATATCATCCCGTGGGTGTCGTTAGAGGCGACTAAGGGAAACACCAGAGAATGGGCAGCAGCGTTCTCTGGGCACTTTATCAACAAACTGCGATCGCCAACCCGCCTGCCAAGCGTGGCGATTACGGCAAACCCCCCCAAACCATGATAAGCACAACAAAAAAACGGCCCCGAGTGCCCGGCAGCCCGTCTACCCTCGACTACGGTAGCGGTCGAGGCGATGGCGTGGCAAGGGGTGCAAAGAATCCCCGGAGTGGACCCGGCTACCCCAATAAACACCGACGACTGGACCTGGCAACGTATAACACGCGAACACTCCGGACCAACGAGAAGATAGCCGAACTCGAGGAAGAATTGAGCAGGTTGCGATGGAGTGTTATAGGGTTATCTGAAGTCCGAAGAGAGGGGGAGGACTCGATAATCCTCAAATCCGGTAACCTGCTCTATTTCCGAGAGGGTGACCGGCAGTCCCAAGGTGGTGTCGGGTTTATCGTCCACAAGTCCCTTGTGAACAACGTGGTGACGATCGAGAGTGTGTCGACCCGGGTGGAGTATCTTATACTCAGAATATCCGCAAGATATTTGCTGAAGGTCATACAGGTCTACGCCCCAACCTCGGCACACCCCAACGACGAGGTAGAGACCATGTATGAGGATATCTCTAAAGCCATGCATGGTTTCAAAACTCACTTCACCGTTGTCATGGGAGACTTCAACGCAAAACTGGGCAAACGAGACGAGGATGAGCTGCAAGTGGGGCAATTTGGAGTTGGACGTCGGAACCACCGGGGTCACCTACTGGCCAGTTTTATGGAGAAGGAAGGCCTCTATATGATGAACTCCTTCTTCAGAAAGCGTGAGCACAGGAAGTGGACATGGCAAAGCCCCGATGGTGTAACTAAAAATGAGATCGACTTCATCATGTCGACCAAGAAGCAAGTGTTCAATGATGTCTCTGTGATCAATTCGGTGAAAACCGGGAGCGATCACCGCATGGTAAGAGGCACATTGAACATTAATGTCAAGCTTGAAAGGTCTCGACTGATGAAGTCCACGCTCCGTCCAGCACAGATCCAGATCCAAAACCCCGAAACCTTTCAGCTCGAACTCCAGAATCGTTTCGAGTGCCTAGGGTGCTCCGTGGACGATTACAGCGATGGGTTCGTGGAAGCTGTCCATACGGTCGGGTCTAAGTTTTTCAAGACCCGCCGTACAGATAGAAACAAAAAGCTCTCTGATCCAACTCTAAAGCTAATGAAGGAGAGGCGTGAGATGATCCTGCAGTCTTCAGACGATGCGGTGAAATACCGGCAGCTAAATAGACGTATCTCAAAGTCCTTGAAAAGCGACCTCCGCCGCTTTAATACTGAAAGTATTAAAGATGCGATTGAGCGGCAAAAGGGCTCCAAGGTCTTTGCAAGGGATCTGTCTATTGGGCAGAGCCAGCTCACAAAACTGAAGACCGATGATGGCAGGATCGTTTCCACCAAACCGGAGCTTCTGAGGGAGATCGAGAGATTCTATGGGCAGTTGTACACGTCAACCAGTAAACCCATTGCGAATCTAGCAAACGACCCAAGAGCTAGATTGACCCGACACTATACCGAAGATATCCCGGATGTCAGCCTGTACGAGATTGGGATGGCTCTGAAACAGCTTAAAAACAACAAGGCGCCGGGTGATGACGGAATCACTGCTGAACTCCTGAAGGCGGGTGGAAAACCGGTCCTGAAGGCCCTTCAGAAGCTGTTTGATTCCGTCATACTCAAGGGCAAAACGCCACAGGCATGGTGCAGGGGTGCGGTGGTACTCTTCTTCAAAAAGGGCGACAATGCCCGGCTGAAGAACTATAGGCCCATCTCACTTCTTAGCCATGTCTACAAGTTGTTTTCAAGAGTCATCACGAATCGTCTCGCGCGCAGGTTTGACGACTTCCAGCCTCCCGAACAAGCCGGATTCCGAAAAGGCTTTAGCACCGTAGATCACATACATACGCTGCGGCAGGTTATACAGAAGACCGAAGAGTACAACCTGCCTCTCTGTTTAGCGTTTGTGGACTTCGAGAAAGCCTTCGATTCGATCGAGACTTGGGCTGTACTGCAGTCTCTCCAACGGTGGCAGATCGACTACCGGTACATTGAGGTGTTGAAGTGTCTGTACAGAAACGCCACCATGTCAGTCCGTCTTCAGGATCAGACCTCGGAACCAGTCCTTCTCCAGCGTGGCGTGAGACAGCGAGACGTCATTTCTCCGAAACTTTTCACTGCTGCGCTGGAGGATGTATTCAAGGTTCTGGACTGGAGCGGCCTAGGCATCAACGTTAATGGCGAGTACATCACTCACCTTCAGTTTGCCGACGACATAGTGGTCATGGCTGAGACCATGGAGAGCCTCAGTACAATGCTCGATGACCTCAGTAGAGCTTCCGAAAGAGTGGGTCTGAAAATGAACATGGACAAAACCAAGGTGATGTTGAATGCCCATGTTACACCCATTCCTATCAAGGTTGGAGACTCTACACTCGAAGTTGTGGACAACTATGTCTACCTGGGACAAACGATCCAGTTGGGTAGGGCCAATTTCGAGAAAGAGTTCAACCGTCGAATCCGACTCGGCTGGGCAGCGTTCGGGAAGTTGCGCGGTGTCTTCTCGTCCAACTTACCACAGTGTCTCAAGACAAAAGTCTATGACCAGTGTGTGTTGCCAGTGATGACATATGGCTCTGAGACGTGGTCGCTAACAATGGGCCTTATCAGAAAGCTTACAGTCACTCAAAGGGCAATGGAGAGGGCTATGCTCGGCGTTTCCTTGCGTGATCGAATCAGAAATGTTGAGATCCGTAAGAGAACCAGGGTTACCGACATAGCCCGAAGAATTGCCAAACTTAAGTGGCAGTGGGCAGGGCACATTGCTCGCAGAACGGATTGCCGATGAGGCAGAAAGGTTCTGGAGTGGCGACCGCGAACCGGAAGAGGTTGCGTTGGAAGGCCTCCCACCAGGTGGACCGATGACCTGGTGAAGGTTGCAGGAATCCGCTGGTTGCGGGACGCACGGGACCAGTCAATGTGGCGACGCTTGGGGGAGGCCTATGTCCAGCAGTGGACGTCTTTCGGCTGATATGATGATGATGAACGTATAATATGGCGCCCTCAAGGGCGATAGACATTTATAAGCAAATTTACACCTAGTGTTACATTAATTGCTATTTCCGTAAGGATTTCAATATTTTTATAAATAAAATGTAGCCCATAATACTTCGGAATAATGTAGCATTCAAAGAAAAAATAATTTTTCAAAGTCAAAGTCAAAGACAAATATATTTATTTCAATTAGGCCAGTAAGCGGCACTTTTGAACGTCATACATATATGAATTAAAAATTTACAAGTAGTAAAAATTTATTCTACCATGCATTCGGAAAAGTAGCTTGTTATGGAGAAGAATGCACAAGAAACTCCATAAATTTATTTTTTATATATTTATTTTTATTTAAATCCATTTTAAAGTAGTTTTTTTTTTTAATTATAGATAGGCTCGCGTTTGACCACTATCTCACCTGATGGTAAGCGATGATGTGGTCAAACAAATCTTTCTTATATAATATTAGTGTATAATTTAAGTGTATGTAGAAAACCTTCTTGGTCGAAAATTATATAATAGTTTTTCTTCTAAACATACATATATACCTACATACTTGATACATAATTGATATTATGTTCTTATGCCTTTTTCCCATGGGGTAGGCAGAAACTACAGAACGCCACCTGCTACGATCTTTACATACTTCTTTTACTTCACTCACGTTCATACATGTCTAGTCATACACGCACGCCGCCGGTTATGAGTACTGCGCACCTGGCCTTTTTGAAGAACATCTAAACATTTCTAAGCATCAAAAGAATATTTGGTATCTTCATAAGCACGAATCTTAGATATAAATAAATCATATTTCAAAACATTTATTCCAAAAAACTTTTTATCATCCATATCTAAAGGTTGTCAGTAAATGTCAAAGCTTAAAATTCAAATGACGAATATATCGAATAAATACGAGGCCTAGTAGGAATCAATAGGCGGTCAACAGAAACCTTGCGATGTGTAGACAATGTAAATATATGGTTACAGTTTCAGGCGAATTGGCAATATTGGGAAATGTCTGAACTGGAAACTGACTACGGTAGGGAATTGGTAAGTTTTATGTTTTTAACACGCTTTTATTAGCTTGGTTTGTATGTATCTATGAATCTATGTAACGGAATCTTTGAACGTGATTTTTACCCCCTTCAAAACGTCTGATAAATTTCAAACTTTGTTCACTTGTCAAGGACCGATGACAATGCAATAATTTAATAGTTTGTCCTATTTTCCTTACCAGAATCTTCAGGATTAGCGATTGTACTAAAAAGTAAAAAATAAATTATAGTTCTAAAAAAACACGCTTTAATAGAAAACCAAACTAAAAAAGTAGAAAACAATTTTCAATAAATTTAAATTAAGAATAGTGTGACTAACAAAAAATAAAAAAATATATGTTGAATCCGTAGTGTCCCACCGCAGGACCAATGCCTCCCTCTCTTTTCACTTTGTAGTTTTCTTATTTGGAAGTCGGTAGTATTTTTTTGTAAAAATGTTTTTTTATTTTTCACTTTTTAGTTCTATTTTTGTTTATCTTCAGCTATCTGGGCGTACTCCATTAGTAAAGGGTCCTACTCGTTTCGTCACCTCCTTCCGGGCCGCTTAATCGCTGTCATAAAAACAATAGTATATTATGTAACTAGTGAAAGTGCGTTCAAGCATTTTTGTCATACCTATTATTGGAAACAAATATAGCAGCTCACAATGTAGGACCCCTTAATATTAATGCAAATTTTTATCCGTGGTGCTAGGCAACTGGGCTTATCCCAGTTGTAAACGACCCTTTGTGCCTATTGGCCTTGTTTGTTCTGTCTCCTGCTTGATATGGAGGGAAGTGGAAATTTGAACTTTTTCCTACTCCTCCGTTATTATTTTCTGATTAATTTCGTTGCGGGATCCAAGACAGTTAAATTCATTCTCCGGGACTTCGTCGAGCTTCATTGCCTCGGCGCTTTTCTGGTGGTCGCCACTGTTGATTCTGGCTTTCAGGAGTTGCAGTGGTTTGGGAATAGTGCGGTGGGATTGTCCCAAAAAAAAAAAAAAAAAAAAAAAAAATGCAACTAGTGAATAAAGGACGGTTTTAAAGCGAGGGCCATAGATGAATCACGAGCAAATGAAGGATTCTAACGACTGAATCTGACCTGTGGTGTCAGAGTTAATTAAGCCAGCTCTGGGTTGGGGTTCAGGCCTCTGACTTGGCTACTTCAGACTTACATTAAGTATAGGTTTCCTCACGATGTTTTCCTTCACCATTGCCTATCCAAGATAAACTACATAAACTAGATAAAAATACATATTAGCAGCATATTATATAAAATTCACATACCAAAATATCACTGAATACTAACATTAAATTCAAGCAACCACTTGCCTTCAATAATGTGGGCTATCCTCCATAGGTTTTAATATAAACCCAGAAAATCTAAACACATCTGCTATATTACGATATTATACGCAAGCTGCCTGTGCAATCACAATTTTCCGAGATAAGACGCAAGAAAGACAGCATATTGCCTGGCGTCCGGCACACGATACAAAAACTATAACTGATAGGATAGTATATCAAACTATATGTGATGGTATTATCACAGTAAAGTTATAACAGTAGGTCATTGCTCATTTATTTTGATGTCATTGTTTTAGGCAATAGACGTGGATTGGGTGAATACATTTGACAGGATCTGGAAATGTCAAAAATTTAAACAATTCTCAGTAGTCAATATTATGATTTTATTCAATGATAATTAATGTAATTGGACTTGATATCGTTTTAATTAACTATAATCAAATTAAATATACTATTCACAGTCAGTTGGAAACCATATTTGTATGAAAATACAAGTAGCAAAACACCAGTAAATACAAACATAACCTTCAAGAGCCTCCAATAATGTCTGCTATCTGCCATATCTTATAACATAAACTCAGAAAATCTACAAGAAATATTATATTGTCTGGCATCCGGTACACGATAGAAAAACTACTGATGGGTATATCAAACTACACGTATGTGATGGTATTATTACAGTGTAGTTATTTACAGTAGGTCATTGCTAAATAATTTGACGTCATCATCACTTTTTTAGGTTAAAAAACCGGCCAAGTGGGAGTCGGACTCGCGCACGAAGGGTTCCGTACCATTATCGCAAAAAACGGCAAAAAAATCACGTTTGTTGTATGGGAGCCCCCCTTAATTCATTTTATTTTAATTTAATCATCACTATTTTTTGAAGTGAATATACAACTAAATATTATGTGAATATTTCAAGCGTCTACCTGTTTCCGTTATTAATATCGAGCAAAAAACGGCAAAAAAATCACGTCTTATGGGAGCCCCCCTTAAATATGTATTTTCTACTGTTTTTAGTATTTGTTGTTATAGCGGCAACAGAAATACATCATCTCTGAAAATTTCAACTGTCTAGCTATCACGGTTCACGAGATACAGCCTGGTGACAGACGGACAGACAGACAGACAGACGTTATTACCCTTTGGGTACGGAACCCTAAAAATGTAGTCAAACACCTTTTACCGGGCCTAGAAATTAAAATGTCATAATGCCTTTGTGTGTATACACTGTGGCATTTTTGTCGTCTTTCGAAAGCAGACAACTTCTTCTGCCTGTGTATATGAAAAAATTGCATCTGCCATAAAAATTTTGATCAGCTGACGACAAAATTGTAAGGAAAACACAAAATTTATTTTTAGGATTTTGCTATGTCTTCCATGGAGAAATTTGTTCAAATACATGACCAGAACTAAAAAGCTGTAATTATGAACATTCGCGAGCTGGATGACCAAAACCAGATGTATGCTCCGACTGCAAGCAGTCGGGTTTTTTGTATTAACTTTTTTATTCACTACTTTTTAGTGATAATTTTTTTCTTTTCGAATTACATTCAAGCATATAAGTGTATAATATTTTTTAAATCACCTCTTAAAACCTTTTGTTTTGATACTCCACAAGATGGGTTTGGAAGAAAAAAAAATTGGGCCCCCAAAATATGGCGCCCAAAAGCCGTAATTTTTATATTTTCCAATTTTAATGTAGTCAGTGACACTCGCAAGACAAATCGATTGACGTAAGAATCATGAAAAACACCCAATGCTTTTGTTCTCTAGAACGCCACATAGAAACAAACATACATACATACATAGACTGACAAACACATTACCCACTTTCGGCAGTCGGATAAAAAGAGTCATGTTACCCAGAAAATGGGTTGTGTAGGTAAGTTAAGAAGTTGGTCCATGTAAAATTCAGCCGTATCTGGGTAGACTGGATCCTAGCATACATGGGCAAAAACCGGGCAGAGGAATTGCTACCCTGCTATTTGCGACATGCATTAGCGCGAAAACACAGGAAAATGCTTGCGTTGAACTACTGAATGTTGTTATACTGTGGTTATTATCAATCTCGAAACTATCTGTCACAAAAACTTATTGAACAGTTCAGTATCCAGGGTTTGGCAAGCGGTTATCTTTTGTTTTTAGACATTGAATGATCAATCAAAGCTTTTTGTTGATAGTTCAACTCATCTTTGCACGTGGCGCTATGCGTGGGTAGCCATGTGTGGGTGGTTATTTGCTCGGACGACATATATTAGACTATGCGGACGACAACTGTAGCGTCTCTGCCACACAAATGCATCTTATCTTACTAATATTTTAAATGTGAAAGTTTGGATGAATGTGAGTGTGGATGTATGTTTGTTACTTAATCACGCCAAAATAGCTGAACGGATCTAGATGAAAGGTACAGAGATAGATTATAGACTGGCATAGCACATAGGTTACTTTTTATCCCAGTATAATGTTCCCTTGGGATGATAAAAAACGTTTTACGCGAGCGAAGGCACTGGCAGAAGCTAGTAATGTAAAATTACAAGCGCACGCACACATGGCGCCGCGCGCACATATGGGTTGAACTATCTATACTTGATTAGAGCAATGTATGCTGCATAAGCTAACATGTATGTGAGATTTTTTTAGCTTGTTTATTTATTTATGTCCACACAAAAACACTTTACAGAGAAAAGAAATACAGATTGAAGAGCACAAAGGTACTTAATTAGTAGTTTTATTTTGGTGTAAACAATTTATTTGTCAACAAAAAATATTTGATTTGATTTGAGTTGAGTTTTGGCTTAATTAGTAGTACCTGTCTCAAGGAAAAATCTAGTTTAAGTTGTTCCCAATTTCACATTGAAGATACCCAAATTAAAATGTCATTACACAAGTTGTAAGTTATCTTTATTTAGGGCAAGTAAAATATTTTTCATAATTTTATAATCAGATTCTTACTGAATTTTTAGTTTATTTTTAACCGACTTACCAAAGAAGAAGAGGTTATCAATACGACTGTATTTTTTTTATGTGTGTTACCTAAGAACTTTTTACTAGGTACACCGATTTTGATGATTCTTTTTTTTATTTGAAAGCCATTTAAATTTCATCAAGATCTGATGAAGAACTTCGGAGATATACATCAGATCTCTTCAATAGGCGACGGCAAATCACTCGGGATAGCTGCAATCGCATGTCTGTTTATTGCTTACACCATTTCATAACATAACATCACACTGTTACGCTCTAAAGGGGTACGCAGGTGTTCACAGTTCACCCTGGTATTATTGATATGTAAATTAAAGTTTATGAAGTAATTTAGTATAGCAGTTTTAATAAGTAGTAAAAAGACACATGCTTCACAAGAGAATATTGTCCAAGGACAGACATCATCGAACAGTACAAAACAATTGAGTTTAAAAAGGGTAACCCAACCAAAAGTAATAGGTTCATATTAAGAGTCTTCTTGACTCAACTTTGTAAATTGGTTGGTTTACCTACACTATATATTTCTAACAGGTATACTCTCATTCTACCGGTTTTGTTTAAGTTTCATTTTGTTGGGTTAATCTATTCTGACATCACAAAGTGGTCCATTATGTACCGCAACTAAAAAGTGAAAAATAAAAAACCTTTTACAAAAAAATACAACCGACTTCCAAATAAAAAATACTACCAAGTTATTTATCAACTTCAATTTCGGGAGTCGGTAGGTATCAAAAAACGACGAAACTAAAACAGGAGCACCGACTGCCGAAATTGAAGTAATTTGTCCGCTTTGTAGTGTTTTTTATTTGGAAGTCGGTTGTATTTTTTTTGTAAAAAGTTTCTTTAAATTTGGATTTCTGCTTCTCTAGGTTTGTGTGCACTGGTGCTTAAAGATAAACACAAACGCACACAAAACCTTTTTGCTATCAAACTAGTAATATAAAGTGAGATATATACAGGGTGTTTGGAAGGGAGCTGTACATACGCCTAGGGTAGAAACTAGGGATAGTCTGCTACCTACCCCCGCCCATTATATTGACCTTGGCCTCAAGGTTTTTTTTTAATTTATTATTATTTTTTATTTGACTTTTTTATGATTTTTTGACTAAAACTACCTGTAGCTCAAAATCTATCCATGGGACCGGTCGGCTAATGGTCTTGTTTTAATCGTTAGAGTCTTAGGGTCCTGCAAAAAATTATTTTACACCAGAAAATTGTGGAGAAGAAAAGTTATGGGGCCTGAAGTACCGTAGTAAGGTAAAGAAATAATTTTAAGGGCAACTTTCTATGGGGTTTAAAAAAAAACTAACAGGGTTGGAGTTCTTCTGATTTTTTTAAAACATCCTCAGTCCATGCCCTTTCTAACGATATGCTAAAAGTGTAATTATCACTTTTAGTTTTAAAGTTATTAATTAATTTCCGCAACTAGGGCACTTCAAGCAAAAATTTCAACTAATGAAAATTAAATGTGTTCGATCGTAAAAGGATGGCAAATGAAACAAAAAATTTGGTAATGACTAATGTCATTAAATTACAAATTTTAATTAATTACTAATTTTAATTAATTACAAATTTTGTTCAAATTGATGACCATTGACCTGTAAACATGCTCGGCACCTCTTCCTCATCTCCACGGTCACCGTTCTAAGCAGCAGTTCCTCGCGCATTGTATCGAATGCGGCGTGGATCCTGTTAATTAGAACCTCCCTTGTTGGTACTTCTTCTGCGTACACCAACTCTTTCGCCCTTCCCCAGACGTAGAAGTCGAGTGGGGTAAGGTCAGGCGACCTTGGGGGCCAGGGAATTGGCCCACCCCGACCAATCCAAGAATTAGGAAAGCAGTTGTCCAGAAGCTCCCTCACTGCTAGGCTCCAATGAGCAGGACAGCCGTCGTGCTGGAAGACTATGGGCCGATCTTCGTCAAACACTTCTTCCGCTAAATCAGGCAAATCGTTTTCGAGGAAATCTAAGTAGTTTTGCCCGTTTAGGTTGTCTGGCAAAAAGTGCGGCCCTATCAACCGATTACCGATGACGCCTGCCCATACGTTCACGGAGAACCTTCGTTGAAAACCTCTGTGCCTCTTGACTCTCGGGTTTTGATCTCTGGGTGCCCAGTGATGGAGATTGTGGTAATTTACAATTCCTTCCTTGTCAAACTTGGACTCGTCAGTCCAGAGAATACTCCGTAAAAAATTAATATCTTCCACGTCCGTATGGAGCAAGTGGCGGCAAAACTCCACCCTTCTTGCATAGTCGTTATCCTCTAAGCCTAAAACAATAAAAATATCAACGTTAGCGGTTTCCTTATGAATTAGTAGCTATGTAACATTGATTGCTATCTCTGTCTTTCCATTTCTCTCTCTCTCACACACATGCTCATGTTAATTTAAAAATTGCCTATGAAATTCACATGCTAGTTCATTACATAAGAGCTAAAAACAAAAACTTTATGTAAAAAATTACCTTGAACAGGGGTGTAGTGGAAAGGATGACGTCCATTTTCGATGTTTTGTCTCTTACATGTTGCTCTCGTGTAAGAGTGAGACAACAAATTTGCCAACTGTAGGCCAAACTGGTTTAAATTCTGGAAATTACATTTGTCTTACAAATGTCGACTCGTGGTGGTAAAAGTGCCCTAGTTGCGGAAATTAATTAATAACTTTAAAACTAAAAGTGATAATTACACTTTTAGCATATCGTTAGAAAGGGCATGGACTGAGGATGTTTTAAAAAAATCAGAAGAACTCCAACCCTGTTAGTTTTTTTTTAAACCCCATAGAAAGTTGCCCTTAAAATTATTTCTTTACCTTACTACGGTACTTCAGGCCCCATAACTTTTCTTCTCCACAATTTTCTGGTGTAAAATAATTTTTTGCAGGACCCTAAGACTCTAACGATTAAAACAAGACCATTAGCAGACCGGTCCCATGGATAGATTTTGAGCTACAGGTAGTTTTAGTCAAAAAATCATAAAAAAGTCAAATAAAAAATAATAATAAATTAAAAAAAAACCTTGAGGCCAAGGTCAATATAATGGGCGGGGGTAGGTAGCAGACTATCCCTAGTTTCTACCCTAGGCGTATGTACAGCTCCCTTCCAAACACCCTGTATATTAGTTATAATAGGATTCATGCTCATTCAAGTAAAGTTCCGGCCTCGGTCGTTGGTGTCACAAAATATTATCCATACCTACATCACCTGCATTTAAATGGGTTTATTTTAGACCGCAAATCGGCTGGTACTGGGTTTCATTTTAGCGGGGATTCTCGCTATCACTAAACCCAACCTTTAATTGTGGAAAATGACTTGAAAAATCATTTTTTTTAACTATTCCGTATGCAGGAAAATCTCGCTCTCTCTTTTACGTGTTTATTTCCGTTCACTGCTTTTACGTATTTTGTTTTCCATAAAACCTATATTTTAAGTCTTTTACACCACTCAATTCAACTTCGCCTCGAATTGGCAGCTGTAACTTGCTATTTGTGATTCTCTTCACTCGATTCGATAAAATTGACAATTATAGCTGTAATGCCACCTCCACACGCTTGGCGAACAATGGCGAACAGCAAACAACAAACACGAACGTGTGGATGGGTGTTTGATTGTGTTCACCTGTTTTTGTTTGCGTTCGCCTGTTCGGTATTGGTGTCGGTTTTTATGCACAAATCAAACGGTGTTCGACAAACGTGTTTGCGATGTATCCACACGGTTGTTCAGTTTAGTAGTACGCGCGAGCTTGCCGGTGGCGGACGGAGTTAATAGTGGTGGTCAAATTTACGAATGGTGACATTTTGTGTATCCTAAGCTAAATTGTAAGGAAAAATGAGGAGTGTATCCCGAAAGTAATAGCTGCCACAACAAGCTCGTCATCCACCATATTTGCCAATCCGGAATAGACTAGCATGTTCTCCAAGCTTGTGGACGCCATGTTTGCCAATCCGGAATAGAGTAGCATGTTCACCAAGCGTGTGGATGCCGTGTTTGTGTACGGTGATTGTGGTCAGTGTTCGGCACGTGTTTGCTGTTCGCCCTGTTTGTGGCAAACAACAAGCGTGTGGAGGCGGCATAAAAAAGGTGTAATGCTCTTGACTCGAGCTTTTTTACTTGTCATGGCGATTGAGTCGGATGTGTTAGAGATGAGAGGAAGTCCTTATGAAGTTTCCTTGAAAAGGAAACTCGTCTTCTTAACGTATCAATAAAAAAATGGTTGATGGTTTTATGATTTCACTGTTCTCGTTTTATCACAGGAAAATATAAGAAAACGGATGCCACGAAAGGGGAAAATTGAAAAGTTGAAGCAGTTTACTTTGATGTGAACTACGTCGTCTAGACGAAATCGCAATCTCTTAGCGTTTTACACTTGCTCTACTTTCACAAACAGGTTGTATTACTTCGTAAATTTTAACACTGATCCTGGAAAATATGGTGCTAGCTTTATAGTTGTAGGTGTATCTACTTAGTTGAGAAATGTAGTATGGTAATAGTACATCACTGTAATTTAATCCGTCTACGCTATAGTGGTAAGCTGTAATAGTAAAGATTGATTTTGTCATTATTGTTTTTAGTACTGACAAGCTTTTTTCTGCGGTTTCGGTGCCAACCAGAGCTTTGATCCACAGAAATCATGCATTTTTTTTTTCTTGATATAAAAACTAGCCTTATGTACTTAGCAATAGGGTAGTTTTCAGTAACTAAAAGAGACCAGAGATTTTACCCGTTTATAATATTATAGTACATCGAGGTGCTGAAGAGTTTCTACAAAAACGCCACCATGACAGTCTGACTTCAGGATCAGACCTCGGAACCTATCCTTCTGCAGCGAAGTATAAGACAGAGAGATGTCGTATCTCCGAATGTCATTCTCCGCTGCACTGGAGAATGTCTTCAAGGTTCTGAAATGGAGAAGGCTCGGCATGAAAGTTAATGGCGAGTACATAACTCACCTTCGGTTTGCTGACGATATAGTGGTCATCGCTGAGACCATGGAAGACCTCAGTACAATGCTCGATGACCTCAGTAGAGCTCCCGAAAGAGTAGCTCTTAAAATAAACATGGACATTACCAAGGTGATGTTGAATGCCCATGTTACACCAACTCCTGTCAAGGTGGGAGACCCTAAACTCGAAGTTGCGTGATGAGTGACGATTATGTCTGTCTACCTGAGACCAACGGTCCAATTAGGTAGGTCCAACTTCGAGAAAGAAGTCAACCATCGAAACCGACTTGGCTGGGCAGCGTTCGGGAAGTTCCGCGACATCTTCTCGTCCAACTTATCACAGTATTTCAAGACGGAAATCTATCGCCAGTGTGTGTTGCCAGTCATTACTTACGGGACAGAGACGTGGTATCTCACAATGGGCTCCATCAGAAGGCTTAAAGTCACCCAAAAGGCAACGGAGAGATTTATGCAGAAATGAAGGGATGTCTGCAAGAGAACCACGGTTACCGACATAACCTGATGAATTTCCAAACTTAAGTGGCAGTGGGCAGGGCACATTGCTCGCAGAATGGATGGCCGTTGGAGCTCAAAAATTTTGGAGTGGTGACCGCGTAACGAAAGACGCAGCGTTGGAAGGTCTCCCTCTAGGTGGAGCGATGACATGGTCAAGGCTTCGAAACGCACAGGTTTGATAATTGTGGCGACGCATGGGATAGGCCTATGTCCAGCAGTGGATGTCTTTTGGCTAAAATGATGATGATAATATTAGTATAGATGTTATGGTATCGATACTAGACGCAAAGTTGAAGACGGTAAAATTTGAAACGATTTTAAATCGTTCATATTCAGATCTATTCAGATTTTACTGCCCGTCCGTTTTACCGAAAAACCCAATAGCACAATGCAACTGTTTGAAACGAAACGTTTAGTTCCTTTTGTTATTTTGTTGCAACACAACGTCAGCTCGCTGTCATTTGAATTGATAGTTCTTGACTTGCTTGGAGTTGACAGTTGACACGAGTCTGAAAAATGTAACCAACATGGCTAGAGGTGATACGGTCTCGATCTGTTATTTTTTTAAATCGTTTTGTAACCAGCCGATTGATATTCGAAATTGTAATCGCCATTCGCGGGTGGTATCGTGCCTCGCCCAGATATTTGTATTTGTGTATATTTCGCGCGCAGCGAGAGAATTGTGTCGGCAACGTGTCTAGGTGTCTGTCGGCTGCCGAGAACTTCGCCTCAGATCACGTCGGGTGTTCCTCAGTCCCCTTATTTTATATATTTTCCCTCCAACACCCTGACCATACACACGGGATTGACCAGAAGACCACCACGAGGATGAAGGGTAAGTGCATAGTTGTAAGGATCCCATTTCCCACCTGTCAGACAGGAACCAGTATCTCTCCCCAGTAAGGGGCAGACCCCTAGCTTTCCACTGCTGCGAGTCGCAGTTTCATGGGTACAGGATCTGATAGGATCCAGGAGTCGCAGCGTCGCTAATGGGCCCCGACGTTGCCTCCGGGCTTTGTGATCCGAAGGACTGTACTAAACAACAGCTATAAAACAAGCTTCAAGAAAGTGTTGAGCTAACACAACCCACAGCTACACATACCTACAAAAAGACGTGAATAAAATTCCTATCCTTAAAAAACAAAAAGTTACAAAGGCAAAATAACCAATTTACTTTAACAACATCGTAACCATTTAAGGGTCGGCTCTTAAGGGTTGAACGTACGGAACGCCGTTAAGGGCTAATGTCGTGAAGTAAAAATGTTTATGACCAATTAAATGGCTGTAATGTACTGAATTATTAATGAGCTGGGTTTATGAGAGCATAATTTGGGCTTAGGAATGACTTAGGAATAAGTCTGTTTTGTTGGAGAGCAGTTTATGGGTCCTAGGGGAAGGATATGGAAAATTTCATGGTAATTTTTGGAAGCCCGTTGTGTTATTTACTTGAAATTATCAAATGGTTCGTATGATATGATTTAATAAGGTCATCTTCCAGTCATCCATTGTGACTCCCGTGGCTTTGTACTACGCTCATTCACCAGTACACGTGAAGACCTTTATGACTCAAGTGGTGTAACCATAGCTGAATACTAGGCCAAACAAACACATTAACTTCAGTTTTAAATATTAGAATAAGAATACCGTTCTCAATTTAGAATATATAGCCAAAATACGAAGTAAATGGACATCTTATTGGCATGGCTAAACCAATAGGCCGAATTCTGAAACACAAATCAATTTATACCCGATTACGGTGAAGCAAAAGTGAGAGTTATGTTTTTGGCCGGTATGTGTGTATATGTCGCAGCCATATCGTATAACACGCCGTATTATATATAGGCGCGCCCGATTGAAAACCGTCGCCGTTTTGAAATGCGGCTACCTTTCGTTCAGCCGGATTGTGGTGGCGATACATTCTACAAAGCGGCGTTTAATGTTTAGCTTTATTTTCAGCAAGAAGCAATGTAGGGTTACTATAAATTTATGAACAACGAATGAGTCCAAGAGCGAGCGAAGCGAGCTCGGGAAGTTAGAGCACCCCGACACGGATAGGTTAGGTTCAAAGGGGATGACGGGAGCTGAAGTGAGCAAGCAAAGCGAGTGAACTTAGCTCCCGTCATCTCCTTCATGTTAGATTACTTTAGACCCTACAGACAGGGGGGGCTCCGTCGACAAACGTTTATTTGTTATCTGGTAGATATCGCTGTCAGCGATAAGACCGCCTTTGTACCCGTATAATTAAGATTTCTTATAAAATAGATGTGTAATTTTTATGGTGTACAATAAAGTATATTCTATTCTATTTTCAAGTCGCTGTTATAAACATTTGTATTCGCCCCCTGGTTTTCGCCTACTTAGTATTTCAGTAAGCCATATTCAGTATTTTTTATACCTTTAATTTTAATTTATTTTTGCTCGTTTAAATACTATCCAAAATAAAAAAGTCAAGTACAATTTCGAATCAACGTTTTCACTTCTAAATTCAATATTATTTTCACTTTGTTGTGACACCGTTGTCAATTGTGACGCCATTTTTGTTGTTATGATCATGCAGCGCGTGTCAAAGCGGCGTATCGAAGATGCACCCGTTTGTATGGGCGCCACGTTACTAAGCCGCTTTGACGAACGCGAAGTGCTCATACAATGCGGCGTACTTTATTTCAGCTGAAATGAAATCCGGCCGAATGAAAATAGTCGCATTACAAAACATCGACGTTTTTCAATTGGCCGCGCCTTTTTGTAATACGGCGTGTTATATGATATGGCTGCGACATATATAAGTATGTATATATGTTCATCTGTTTCCTCATTACTTCTAAACTACTTATCATAGCGTCTTATTTGTTCATTGCTTATAGGCTATGTGGCGTAACGTATAATTGAATATAGTGCCCGAAAACAAGAACAAAAAAAAATCGCCCCATCCCATTATGCGTGGTATCGTTAAACAGGGATTTTAAAATGAAGGAAAGATTTATTACATCCTATTTTTGTCATGCATACCATTTGCTAGATATTGTATATCCCGTCAAAGTCATGAAAATTAATGTTTTACCGACTACGGCGTCGCAGTGTTTGTTTTTTAGTATTAGTAAATTTCCTAAATCAACTAAGTTATAGTTAAACGTTATCTAGAGTCCGCTCTTGTATCTTATGCATTATCTAAATACATGTAAAACAACAAAGCCTAAATAGAATAAAATTTGATTTGGCTGTGCAAAAAAAACTAAAACCCGACTACTGAAAAATCACGCTCTAAAAAGTATGAAACAAGAAAATATTCTTATCTGAAATTGTTATGTACACACTATTCGATATGTATCGGGTATTAAATAAACAACTTACATGTAATAAATAATTTATTATATTTCATACATATTCATAGTGTTTTTCAGAGTATAACCGGTTAGTTCCGCTATGCTCTAGTCCCGCTGTGCTCGAGTCAAAAAATATCTACCAAAAAGTTCCGCTATGCACGAAACCGCATTCCCGGGCAGTGATGAAGAAAAGTGTTTCAGTGTAATGTTTCATTTAACCATTTAAAAAGGAAATTAAGAAAACCTAGCATGTAAACTCAGTTACTATCTCGAAAAAAGTTAATAAACGTTCCGTTTCATGATACTAACGTACACTCGCCTCGCCGCCACTCAACACGTCGCGTTATTCATTTAAAAATAAATGTCCAAAATCCATTCCATAGAACTGTGAAAAACGAAACCTCTTGTCGTAAAAAAGAAACTTAAGCTAAAATATAATATTTCTCAGCTTCCTGCTTTATTTAATTAAATTAAAACACTTTTCTTTCCAACTGTACCTTCCATTGTTTACGTAGCATCGAAGAATTTCGTGCATAGCGGGACTTTTTAGTACCTAGGTATTTTTCGAGTCGAGCATAGTGGGACTAACCGAGTATAACCGTGGTCGTATGATACTTTGCCGAATGTATTGTAGGTGGCATAAGACCACGGTTATCCTCTTTTTAATTCGTAGTTAAATATTTTATTATTCTAATATATAGCTGTAGGTTGTCGACTAACGCCTTTTACCTATGATATACTATCTACTATCTTTTAGTCGGCACCAAGACAGTCCCAAGGTACTTTACCGACTACTTATCACATACTTCAAATCTAAAATACATATGTGTCGAAGACACAACCATTTCTAGAAGTACACTCGAAAACTTCCCAGAAAATAGTCCCTACTTAAGTACAGTTAGCGATAACTTAATCTACCGTTACAAGTAAGAAACGGCTATGTATTACCAATAGGTACTCAATATTCATAGAGCACGGAATCGCAGGACCCAACCAGTATCTTTTAGAGACGTCACTATACCATTTGTGCCCACGCAATAATAATAATAGTTAATAAATAAATCTTTATTCAAACTTCATATTGGTAAGCTTTACTAATAAGTCCTATACAACAATGTTAGGTGCCTGTACTAGGTAATCCTGAATCACAGGCGGCAGTGGCTCAAATAATGTAATTGGAAGGACAAGGAATTTTAAACAATATTTTCTTAACATTAGAATAGTAACAGAGATTTATTGATTTAACAGATGTATCTTTAAATTAACTTCTTTTAATAATGATTTAACAAATGTACCTTTAAATTAACTTCTATTAATAATGATTAAGCAGATGTACCTTTAAATTAACTTCTATTAATAATGATTTAACAAATGTACCTTTAAATTAACTTCTATTAATAATGATTAAGCAGATGTACCTTTAAATTAACTTCTATTAATAATGATTTAACAGATGTAACTTTAAATTAACTTCTATTAATAATGATTAACGATAATTCTTAACTTAGCTTAGTTAACGTTAAATTGCAATGTTAGTTGAGCCTTTGCCCAAATGTCGGAGTCGGCTTTCAGTCTAAGAGGATCCTGGAGCGACTGCTTATCTGACTTCCATAACCCAGTAACATGACAGCACGATACATCTTAGACAGACTGATATTAGTTTTTCTGACTTCTGACTACCCGTAACGGTTGTAAACAATCTAGAAATGACACAGGTCCAACACATTAACGTGATTTGCCGAGACCCGCAGGCTTCGATCAATATATTGATCGAAGCCTGCGGGTGGCGCAGCATAGTGAACTCACGGAGCGGCTCCACGTCCTCAATCCGACTCGTGATCTCAACTTGTTCACAAGCATCAGCTAAAACACAACAATAACAGTTAATCAGTGTAGCATTTTCAAAAAATAACGAAATAAAAAAAAAAAAATTCTACTAAACCAAACATAGGTAAATGATAAATGATTTTATTTCTGTAAGTTGGTTTGTACAAACACTTTTACATGTCGATTATATTTTTTAAAACTAGGTGAGGTCGGCGTTTCATATCTGACTACTCTGAGAATAAAGGCCGAAACAAACTCAGAGGTCACAGTCTCTTTTAAAGTCCAGACAAAATCTTGGTTAGATCATGTGAAGACCATGTAGACTGATGTCTGAAATGGTCTTTTGAGGAAAGATCCAGCCAGATTGAGTGGAACTGTCCAGTCAGTGCATGCATTTGTCAATAACCGAGTAGCTCAACTCAGAATTTAAGGAGTTCAACCATTCGACAATACCAAAGAAAGGACATTCGGGTAGGCCACATAAACTACTTAATCTGCCAGATCATGTTTAAAAACTAAGATAAATAAAAAAAATATTATCTACATAGTCTTCACATTCACAATAATTAAAATAAAATAATATAATACTTTAAAAAGTACTTTATTTCTTAGTTCAGAAATCGGACTATATTATTGTCAGACTAGTCAGTCATGGGCCGTAATTTTTTGTACTTAAGTAAACGGTGACGGCAATGTAGAGGGTTATGCTCGGAGTTACCTTACGTGATCAAATCAGAATTGTAGAGATCCGCACGAGAACCAGGGTTACCGACATAGCCCGAAGAATTACCAGACTTAAGTGGCAGTGGGCAAGACACATTGCTCGCAGAACGGATGGCCGATGGGGCAGAAAGACTCTGGAGGGGCGACCGCGAACCGGAAGACGTTGCGTTGGAAGGCCTCCCACCAGGTGAACCGATGACCTGGTGAAGGTTGCGGGTATCCACTGAATGCGAGACGCACGGGACCCATCAATGTGGCAACGCTTGGGGGAGGCCTATGTCCAGCAGTGGACGTCTTTCGGCTGATATGATGATGATGAAACGGTGTCGGGTTGTGTTGTGAGGAAAGTGATGGCAACGCCGTCTCTAGCAGAGGCTGCCGAGCCATCTCCGTGCTCTGTGGTAGGTATTATTGCTTGATTGGTCGTCCTCGGCGACGGACGAATTGAGTGACGGATTAACTAAGGTAAATTGAGCGGATTATGTCGGAAAACTTTACCCTCGTAATGGACCCGATTTTTTCGGCCGTTTTGTAGAGAACTGAGATTTTTATATACATACTCAAAGTCTAACGCCTTTTTCCCATTGGGGTAGGCAGAAACTACTGAACGCTACCTAATTCACTCAAGTTCATACATCTAGTCATACACGCACTGACACACGCCGTTGAGGGTACACTAGTCGACGGCACGAACTATTTTGTGCGCGGGGTTAAAATGCATTTTATATCAACCGACAACCCGTGCGGAAGAGATAGGTGCTGTGATGAGCAGTAGGAAGCTAGTTCGCGTACGAATACACACTTTTGCAAATTTGTAGCGAAATGGATAATGATTTAGGACGAAACCGAGCGCACGAAATTTTATAAACAGACCTTTGGCAGTCTAGATGTCATGAAAAAACGACTAAATCTATCTGTTCAAAATAAAATTATTTGCATTGTTGAACTACTAATCTATCCCTGTATGGAGGCCGTTTTGCAATTTTCCGTCTTCTTATGGTATTTATTTGCGCCCAAAATGCGTTAAAATTAGTGTCGAAATGTGGATCTTTCGACGCTCATCACTTTCAAATATTTTATTTTTTTACTTTTTCGCTTCCATACAAGGCTAGATAAAGATGAGACAAATTTATATCACTTTTTAATTTTGAACGTACATCATCAAACAGTGGAATAATCCCTAGACTACGTTTGTATGGAAAATTTTTCGACTAGTGTAACCTTAAAGTTGGGAACCTTTAATCGACGGCACGAACTAGTTTGTGCGCGGGGTTAAAATGAATGCTATCTCATCCGACAACACGTGCGAAAGAGATAAATGCTGTAATGAGCAGTAAGAAGCTAGTTAGTTTACGAATTAGCGCTTTTGGAAGTTTGCAGCAAAATGGATGATGATTGAGGACGAAAACGAGCGCGTGAAATTTTATAAACAGACCTTTGGCAGTCTAGATATCATGGTAAAACAACTAAATGTATAGTATCAAAATAAAATTATTTGCATTCATGAATTACTAATCTAATGGAGTTTCTTATGCGTTCTTCTCCATAACAAGCTATTTTTCCGAATGCACGGTAGAATCAATTTTTATTACTTGTAAATTTTTATTTTTTATTTTTAATTGACGTTCAAAAGTGCCGCATATTGGCAATAAATTGAAATAAATATATTTGACTTTGACTATCCTTGTATGGTGGCCGTTTTGCAATTTTCTTTTTTCTTATGGAATTTATTTCCGCCCAAAGATGCGTTAAAATTAGTGTTGAAATATGGAACTTTCGACGATCATAACTTTCATATTTTTTTGTACTTTTTTTGTTTCCGTACAGGGCTAGATAATGATGAGACAAATTAATATCATTTTTTATTTTGAACGTACATCCTGAAACAGCGGAGTAATCCCTAGACTATGTTTGTAAGGAAGAATTATCGACTAGTGTAACCTTAGGGGCACTGCGCCCCTGGCCTTTCTGAAGAATATCGCCTCTTTTTAATGTCAAAATAACTTACCACAGCTTTTTAATCAATGCATATAAAAGTATGTAAAAGTATTTATTTGTGACCCGCACAGGAGACACGAGATAAACAAAAATACAAAAAAGCAGTAATAAAAAATAAAAACCCCGTGCGAGACCAAAAAGGCTCTTATCTCAGCATATAAAATAACGTTGCGCTGGTATTCTGATAAGGCCCACTGTTGATGACACGGACACGTTCACGAAAAGGGACTTTTCGGTTACACCTCGGAACTCGTTATGTCCACCGTCACGCTATCACTGACTGACTCCATTTTCTTACATATAACACCTCACACAGTCCATCCATCTTTTCTTTGGCTATCCCCTCCCTCTCCACCCATTCACATTTTTATTCATAACTCTTATAGTAACATGCGTTTCCTCCGTGTTTCCTCGAGCGAGTTTCCTCCGTGCCTCAGCATACACGTTTAGCCGTTGGACTCGGCATTCAATAGGGAACTATCCGCAAAGCTGCGCTCAGATGGCGCCACAGGTTTCTGCGTAAACAAACTAGAGAAGGGCGTTTTCGGTTTTTTGCGCAAACGGTTATGTATGTGTTTTCATATCGATATCGAAAACGGTTTTCAGATATCGATATCAGTAGTACAGTTTGCAAAAGTTAAAATGTTATTTAGATGAGCAAACTAACAACGAACACGAAATAATACTTAGAAAGATAGGTAGCGCATATGGTTCCTAACGTTTGTGAAGTTTGCGTTTTGTTCGTAGTTCGTACGTTTTCGCATTTTCATTTCATTTCATTTCATTTATTTATTCTCAAACAATTACATTGTGTCGATTATTCGTTCTCACACGCTAGTAAGGTACGTTTTTATTAGATACAGCTATTGTAATATCGGTTATTTTGATATTGATATCGATATGATATCTAACACATATCTGATATAAGTTACGTTTAGATATATCGGACACATCCCTAAAAAAAAACCAAACTGTCAAAGTCCAGCGACAAAATTTCGCAGTTTATGTATACAAAATATAAAACAAATAGTGAAAGAAAAATGAAGCTAACTAACTTCCCCAATATTATTATTTGGTTTTTGAACACAAGTTATCTTAAAAACAGTAAAAAAGAGTTCGGTAACCACAAACAGTAGTAGACGCTATGTTGTTATGTTTTTGTTTACTCAGAGCCGTCAAGCGCCATCTGGCGGGAGCAATTGGCAGTAATGTTCCCTATTGAAGATCTTTGACAGTCGTTACAGATAGTCAGAAGATTAAAATTTGACACCAGTCTGGCCAACAGATATCGTGTTACCCAGTTACTGGGTTGGGGAGGTCAGATAGGCAGTCGCACCATGTTAAATACTGGTACTCAGCTGAATCCGGTAATACTGGGAAAAGGCTAGGCTGTATTTTTTATCTAGCTGGGTAAAATTTAGTAAAGTTATTAATTTTGAGCTAACCAACCTATATTTACAAAGAAAGAAAGAAAAAATATTTATTTTGACTCGCACAGGAGACACGAAAAATAAGCAAAACATTGAATAATAATAAAAAATAAAATACCACGTGCGAGACCAAAAAGTCTCCTATCTCAGCTTGTGCAGTGATATCCAAAATAGAAATAACGCTGCGCTGATATTCTGATAAAGCCTACTGTTGATGCCACTGATACACTCACGGAAACGGAAAATACTTACGAAATAAAATAGAATATATTAATAACAAACAAAATAGAATCACAAAAGGTGGGTCAAAGTATATATATATATATGTGTAAGTATAATACAAATATGTAATTAAAACTTATTAAATGTAGACCTATGTAGACCGACAAACTACTTCAATACCATACCTACCATATCTTTAAGATGATTTCCATGAATCAAAGGCCTAAACTCAAATTAATAGCTTCCAAAACAATTAAGTACACAATTAATTAAAGCAGTCGAATCCGGATATTATTCAAGTTACAATATGTTGATATTCAAACTATTCAAACACTTCAAATCAAAGCCATACCTAAGGGCGTTCACAGACGTGCTACGGTGAAAAGCGATTTAATCGCTTTTTGCGCCTGCCCGGACAACTATCTTATCAATCGATGCAGCATCGATAGAAAATGGGCTATTTTGATACTGGGTTCCAACGCACACAACGTTCTACGAACCTTCATCTTGTCTTTAGATTCATCCGTGTCTACGGTGATCATGGTATGCGCACTGTACCTACTTATCATCGATAGAAAACCCCAAAATTTGTGGCGGTCATTTCATGTATGGGTGACCATCTCAACATACTGAGATTTCTCCGTGCCTCGGCAAGCATGTTAAGCTGCTGGTCCTGGCTATCATTTCTAGCTCTTTCGACAGTCCTTACGGATAGTAAGAAACCAAATCTGACACCGTTCTTGCCAAAGGGTATGGATCGTGTTACCCAGTTACTGAGTTGCAGGAGGTAAGATAGGCAGTCACTCCATTTAAAATACTGGTGCTGAGCAGCATCCTGTTTGACTGGAAGCTGACCCCAACATAATTTAGAATAGGCTAAGCAGATAACAAATTCAACGAGTCGCCAAAAGGCATCGCTGTTATTTACGTAGTCGCAAAATCGTAGCTCCTAAAGGTAGCCCATCTGCAAAACCCCTTATTTATCCGTTCCATTATTCACAAACGCGGCAACTAATTAATATCGCAGTTAATAATCATTGTTGACTAATTTGTTAAGCTATTGTTTAACAAACAGAGTTATTGGTTCGTGATAATGACTCGTTAGTAAACCCTTGGTTTAAGGCGCCGATTCCTTTGAGTAGCTGATTTTAAAATGAAAATCACGTCTAAATGGCTAGTCGTATTTTTTTGAAAAAAATATATGTTATATTAGACTATTTTCTTAATAATTTGATCTAAGCAAATTTTGAGTTTTATTCGTATAACATAGTGTAATGAATTTGTAAAGTTATGTCTAAAACGGACAAAAACACGACAATCACATCAAAACCGCTAGGCGTATTTTAATGAAATTGACACCATCTCAAAGACAATTTAATTATCTACATTTTGATCTGAGGCTTTTTTTTAAAGTCATAGAATAATAAGGAAAGTACAAAAAACTACTAAATTTTGGGTCACGCGGGTGTGAAACGAGTGCGCGTTTTGTTCCCTCAAGATCGTTGGCGTTAGTCGTCGTCTTAAGTTCGTGTTACCTTATCATACGGATTATTGGAACTATATGTACCTGTTGCATTGTTACTTCGTTTGTAAGGAAGTTTACTCTGTGTTCGTTGCTGTTGTGTTGTATTTGTAATAAATGCTAATGGGTCTGTATACTAAGGGGTCAAGTATTTACTGAAATTATTTTTTTGTGTATTTCCTACATCTGTTACTGGGTTATTTACGTCATACAGGCTCTATTCCATGAAAAGATACCGGAAGTATCGATTAATGTAAGGGTCGTCTAGCCAAAATGTTTCACGTTGAATAATACTTTCGGTATCGACATACTTACCGGTATTCATAGATTTTTTTTTTGGCATTTGGGCGCACGGTTGGCGCAGTGGTTGAGCGATTTACTGCTGCGCTGCGTGTCACGGGTTCGATTCCAGCATGGAACAAATATTTGTATGACTTACAGATAGTTGTTCCGGCTCTGGGTGTTTGCGGTACGTGAGTTTATATGTTTGTAAACGCACCCACGATACAGGAATAAATCCCAGTGTGGGGCAACGTAAAAAAGAAAAAAAACGTAAAAAAATTGATGAATGGATTGTCTGAATCATAGTGTGACAGATTGACGGGAAAAATGGAAGAAGAAAACATATAGCATCGACCCCTAGCAACATGTGACGCGGGCGGGTAGAGGACGATTCAACTGTCTTCAGTAAGACTCAAAGCGTATCCCAATATATTTTGTAGTTGGGAAAGGCTCTTAGCCTTTGATGAATTTCTACATCCACTGGTTAAGATATTTAATCCTTTATATTATACTTTCTATTTTCAGCAGTGTGTGTGTTGTGTGTGAGTGTGTTGTCTGTCAATTAATCACTAAAACCAACTGACTGAAATTTAAGAACATTTTTGTTTTTTTGCGACCTAGTTTACAGGTTCAAATTAAAACTGTAAACTATGTTAGTTATTAAATTAAAATACCAAAAAAAAAACCTAATAATACCTAATATATTAAAATATCCGTACGCAAAATACGCGCTTGGTCGTGGAGTTGCGGAAACAGCCCGTCGAAACTAAACTATTAAATTGGGTACTCTCTTTCTTCTCCTTAATTTTTTTAATAAGACAACGTTGTGGTTAAAAAGAAGATGTAGTGACTAAAATTGAAAAGAGTATGTTAAGATGGTTTGGCCATGTTGAGAGGATGAATGATAGGCGACTAACGAAAGGTATTTACAAGGCAGACGTGAATGGAAACGCCGGGAGGGGACGCCCTAGGAAGACATACATAGACCTTATAGGTGATGTTCTTTAGAAAGGCAAGGTGCGCAGTACTTATAACCGGCGTGTGTGTATGACAAGATGTATGAATGTGAGTGAAGCAAAAGAAGTATGTAAGGATCGTAGCAGGTGGCGTTCTGTAGTTTCTGCCTACCCCCATGGGAAAAAGGCGTGAGTTTATGTATGTATGTATCATTATCCATAACACGTTTGCTATAAACTTCAATAACCATAATGTTCAAAGTCCCGAAATTTTGTTGAACATAGTTATCTTTAGTTCTAAAAGTATTCTGTCATAATATCGACTACTACAATAATTGAATCTCCTAATTTTACATGAAGTCATATGTCCTAAGTATTGTGTTAAATAATGTGTATTATTCCGAATGTTCATTTATAATATTTTTTTTAGTCCTATATCATTTGCCAAAAATTAGGTTTTCGTGACAGAAACGAATTTTAGATTATTAATCATCATCATCATCATCATCAGCCTATTAATGTTCCCACACGCTGTACGCTGGGACACAGGCCTCCTCTTTGTGAAAATGAATGGGCCGTAATCCACCACGCAAGCCCAGTGCAGGTTGGTGGATGTCACATGTCTTCGAATTTTTGGTTCTAGGACATGCCGGTTTCCTCACGATGTTTTCCTTCACCGTTTTGAGAGCAGTGGTGACGAAATATTTTACACAATGTAAAGCGCCTGCCTGGACTCGAACCCACGGCCTACAACTTGTAAGTCGCGGCAGATACCACTGGGCCACCACTGCTCTCTCTCGATTATTAATAAATTATTTAATTATTGTGACAATAAAGAACCATTAAATTGTCCCCACGCATAAAGCAAAGGCTCCTTTGGGGTAGCTAGAGAAAATAATACCTGGAAAGATTGGGAGGCCTTTGCCTTGAGTGTAGGCTAAATTAAACATGAAACAATATACTGACGTCGTAGATTTTACTGTCAGAACTCATAAACGGCACAAATATGTGGATGTCTCTAACTATTCTCAATCTAATTTTTTTTCTCTTTTAATTAGACTTTTTACAATGTTTTTCAATCATCTTTTTAGCCCTTTGCTAAGAATAGTTACAGCAGTGATAACAACATTTGTGCCGCATGTTAAATTTAGTGTTGTGAGACATTATTTTTATTTGTCTTTTTTTTTTTACCTTTGAATAGATTCTTTAATCGATTGTTTTGTGAATGTGTGAACATTGTAGGCCTTCTAGATTTCTAGATGATTCTTCTTCTTCTTTCGTGTGAGGTGTGGCCACCTCTGGTGTCAGAGTTAATTAAGCCGCCTCTGGGAATCCCACAGGCCTCTGACTTGGCTATTTCAGACGTACATTAACTATGTAAGTCCAGGTTTCCTCACGATGTTTTCCTTCACCGTTGCCATTGTTGCGTTGATTGTTAACATTTGTTAACTTTTTATTTCGTTTTACATTTTCTTTTGTTTTTTTCTAATTTCGTACGACTTACTGTCGGGCCTACGTTGTCCCCCCATATCCAAGTACTAATGCTGTAACATGGAAATATTGTAAAACCAGACAAATTTTTAAAAGAGTAACCATGGAGTTTCTTGCCGGTTCTTCTCCGTAGGAAACAACTAACCCGAACCGTACACCTTTTGTCGACGTTTTATAAGTGCCCATGTAGGCCTATGTAAAATAAAAATAAAATTGATTTGATTTGAAAAAAAACAGTCAAAACAAAGTTTGATAAAATTGGGCCAAAACCTGTTTGATCAATGTTAAATTTTATCGATTTCAGCATCAAAGGAGGTCGTTGCCCTACAGTAAAATGGCAGCCAATCATCAAAATAATACAAGACACGGCAATATTTCATGAAATTTCCATTGAAAAGTTTACCAAACGAACTGAAAACACTTCATTAATAGTCTCTTTGCATTTTCATTAATTTTATAAACATTTACACGATTCATTAAGGTAAACACAAACAAGGAAATGGGGCTTTAATTAATTGAATCTAATATTCGGTTTATTTAATAAATTAAAGGGTTGTATTGGCTTGTATTGGCTTTACCAGATACAAGTCATCGGGTTGAAAAATCAGGTTTAATTTTTTAAATTAACAGTAAAATTATGATGTATCACTACGAACAAATATAAATAATAATTTGCTAATAATTTTCTAGTTAGTTGGTCAATAGCCTCTTTATCTATACTATACTATATTAATAATAATATTATAAAGAGGAAAGATTTTTTTGTTTGTATGTTTGTACCGAATAGGCTCCGAAACTACTGGACCGATTTAAAAAAAAAAAACACCAATAGAAAGCTAAATTATTCCTGAATGACATAGGCTATTTTTTAATCCTGAAAACGGGTCCTGTGGGGTATTCTACGGGAGCGAAGCCGCGGGGAACAGCTAGTCTATACTAATATTATAAAGAGGAAAGATTTTTTTGTTTCTTTGTTTGTTTGTACCGAATAGGCTCCGAAACTACTGGACCGATTTAAAAAATTCTTTCACCAATCAAAGTCAAAGTCAAAGTTTCTTAAACTTTATTTCAAGTAGGCCAGTTACAGGCACTTTTGAATTGTCAAAAGACAAAATAAAATATTACAAAATTATGGTGCTATAGTCCCAGTCACAAGACATAATAACTGTGAAAGTACCGTAGATGCCCATTCCAAGGCGTAGATCTCTATGGAGAAGAACGGGCAAGAAACTCCATGGACACTCTTTTTCAATTAGGTAATTATTACAAATCATTTGTTACATCATTCATGTTGAGATTACACATTATGTGAGAACGATGTAGAAAGTTAAAAGTGTCCATAGTAAATATAAAAAGACAATTCACAAATAAAATTAGAATCAATTAAAATAAAACATGGCAGCTAAGAGATGACCAGTCCCAACCGACAGCGCCCGTTCACGAACATGACACATGTATCAGCACCATTCAGCTCAACCATTTTGAAGGGAGCTAAATGATCCGACACACGCGCCACCATCGGCGAGACATTTGAGTGAGCATGACATACTCTCAACCACCGGAGTCATTCATGTCAATAGAAGACGTAGGTATCTAGACAATGATAGCTCTGAAGTACATGGTACTCACACAATGCTGGCTATGCTGCTTTATAATACTAGAAAGATTGACTCTATATAATGCAAAGATAGTAGCAATCTTCATCAGCTCCGACAATAACAGTAAACGATACCTATGACAGTCTTACCAAAAAATAAAATTTAAAAAATACACATAAAAACGAAATAAAAAAATAATAATATTGATACTGTGAAAATAACTAAAGTAGACCAACCTTGCTGTATCAACGTCAGTGTATTGTCTAACCTTTCTGACAGCGTAGGCGGCCGAGCTAAGCCTACCCGCTAGGCTTGATATATGTGGCCCCCATTGAATTTTTGTTATACCCAGAAACACAGCTGAATCAACAGTTTCGAGCTTCTCATTGCCGAGCACAATGTTGGGGCCCAGATTTCTAACATTGGGCAAAGCGAACTTTATGCATTTAGTCTTCTTGGCATTAAGAACAAGATTATTTGTTGTGAACCAATCTGTGACCATTGATAGTGCGTTATTCACGTCATCAAAAACTTGTCTATTCCTATCTACTTTAAAGATCAGAGAAGTATCATCTGCAAACAGCACAACGTCGCAAATATCCTTTAAATAGAATGGCAGATCGTTAATATAAACCAGGAATAAAAACGGACCCAGTATTGAGCATTGAGGTACACCCAGCTCAACAGGTAACCTGGAAGATTTAGCGCCATTAACGTCTACGCATTGGTATCTATTAAGTAAATATGACTCAATTACATTTAGGGCTTCGTTTTGAACACCGTAATGACGTAGTTTACGCAAAAGCGTATCATGGTGAACGCAATCGAAGGCTTTAGAAAGATCGCAGAAAACACCAATTGCATTTCGCGACTTCTCCCATGCGTCAAATATGTGTTTCAACAAAGCAACACCCGCATCTGTAGTCGAGCGACCCTTCGTAAACCCATATTGGTCATTGTAAAGGAAGCTATGTAAGTTAAAATGTCTGAGTAAGTGCTTAAGAATTCACTTTTCAAATATTTTGCTGAATGCAGGCAAAATAGAGATTGGTCTGAAATTACCAATATCATTTTTGCTACCGGATTTAAATAGAGGGATGACTTTACTGCTCTAATATCAATAGAAAGCTAAATTATTCCTGATTTTATCTATTTTTTAATCCCGAAAACGGGTCCTGTGGGGTGGTGTGGACCACACCACCCCGCGGCTTCGCTCCCATGGGGGAGCGAAGCCGCGGGGAACAGCTAGTCTATAATAATATTATAAAGAGGAAAGATTTTTTTGTTTCTTTGTTTGTTTGTACCGAATAGGCTCCGAAACTACTGGACCGATTTAAAAAATTCTTTCACCAATAGAAAGCTAAATTATTCCTGATTTTATCTATATTTTAATCCCGAAAACGGGTCCTGTGGGGTATTCCACGTGAGCGCAGCCACAGGGAACAGCTAGTATATTATATGGATACAGAATTAGAAGTTTAGGGGAACGGGGTTTGCTTATCTTACACGTGTGAGTCAGTGAAATCTTCTTTAATAATATTATTCTCTTATCATACAGAAAATAAATGTTGTTGTTGTTGTGTTGTGTACTTTATCTTTCTTTATTTTCTTTCTTTCTAGAAAGCACTAGCATTAGTCACCACGCATGCCCAATTTCGAACGTATTAGAACTATATGCCCAGGTTTCCTCACGATATTTCACCGATGTTAGCGATATCCAAGATAAACAGCGTCGACACGGTTGGCGTAGTGGTTGAGCGATCGGAGGCTGCGCTTCGTGTCGCGGGTTCGGTTCTCGCACGGAACAAATATTTGTATGGCCTACAGTTCTGGATCTGGGTGGCTTGTGTATGTGAGTTTATATGTTTGTAAGTGCACCCACGATATAAGAAGAAATGCCTAGTGTGGAGATAGGTAATTATAAAAAAAAATAACGTCCAATTGAGGAATATTGACGCTGGCAGTTCTTGAACGCGATTTAAGTTTGCTGATTGCGTTTAGTTTTATTGGAGAAATCGCCATGCTTTATTATTATTTTTAAGCGTAATTAAATCATCAATAAATTAGTCAGTATACCAAAGTTCAATGTAGGAACAAAGGTGTCTCCTTAGTTGTATTACAACACTCGCTTTCCACCATCTCCGTCCCGGCCGCCTATTTTCAGGTCATTGATCCATAGAGCTTCGAGGTCATCAGAGCCCAGGCTGCAATTTGCTGTTTTTGTTGTGACCGCCTGTTATAAGACCAAAAACAAAGTGATTGTCAGGATTTTTAAAATTTTAGTTGTTGTGTACCTACAACTAAAATTTAAAAAATCCTCGACACATTTTTATTTCATGCTACATAATTTATCCATTAGTAGACACGCTTCGATCGACAATAAATTGAACACGTAATTATGACACGATATCTTGCAAAAACAGCCCAATACAAACAGTAAAACGCCCATAACTTTTGATCGGCTGAACCGATTTCCATCAAACATAGCTAAGAACACTCTTGATAAGATCACCCATTCAAACAAAAAGAAACGGCATCAAAATCGGTTTATCCGTTTAGGAGCTATGATGCCACAAACAGATACACAAAGACACGTCAAAGTTTTAACACCCCTTTTTTTCCTTTGGGGGTTAAAAAATTATATATGACCTAAAAACAACATACGTTTTCTTTACGCAAAAAAGCTGCATCTACCAAAATAAAGAAATTAAAAATCTTAAAATATTTCGAAACTGTGTTTAATTTGTACAGTAGGCCTCGGGGGAAAATAAACCAGTAAAACGTGGCTTCGTTTTCTATTGAAACGCCGTAATACGCTAGGCCAGATCAAGATCAAAGTGTTACTACCACTGACGTGACTGTACCTATGTACCTTCGAACCCTATACCTACCTTCAAACTCGTGATTAGAAATAGGCCTATTTCTAAACGATCATAAAAAAACTTTAATATTAATTTCTTCATTTGCACGCAAAATTCCACCTTGAAGAACTTTTAGTGAAGAAGTAAAAAACTTTTTACTACTTGAACGTCGCGTTACCTGTAAAGACATCAAGGAATTTAAGGCGGTTATAAGAGACAAACTCAAAGTAGGCTAAATATATTTATTTGCTGAATCTGTTTAATTTATGGCTGCAGAGAAAATGTATGTTAATCTATACTAATATTATAAAGCTGAAGAGTTTGTTTGTTTGAACGCGCTAATCTCAGGAACTACTGGTTGGAATTGAAAAATTAATTTTCCTTTGTCCATTTATCGAGGAAGGTTATTGGCTAGATCTTCTTCATCTTTTGTGTGAGGTGTGGCCACCTCTGGTGTCAGAGTTAATTAAGCCGCCTCTGGGAATCCCACAGGCCTCTGACTTGGCTATTTCAGACTTACATTAACTATGTAAGTCCAGGTTTCCTCACGATGTTTTCCTTCACCGTTGCCTGTGATGTCTAAGATAAACTTAGATAGTACATATGAATTTGAAAAAGTCACATTGGTACTTGCCCGGATTTGAACCCACGACCTCAAGCACGAGAGGCGAGGTCTTAGCCACTGGGCCACCACGACATTGGCTAGATAACATCACGCTACGACCAATAGGAGCGGAACATAGATGAAAAATGTTGCAAACGCGTAAAAAAAAATCCTTTTTGAGTTTACGCAGCGAACGCAACGGAAGCTCCGTTGCGTGCGCTGCGTAAACGGTTAAAGTTACGTAACCACTGGACGGGAGCGAAGCCGCGTGGGACTAGTCTAAAATATAACTAAGAGAACATTATTGTTTTCTAAATACGTTTTTCGTAAACTTACCTTTTACTTCAAATATATCTGTATTATTTTCAACATAAAATGTATAACCACAACGTTTAATACCTACTGCTATAATTGGCCATTTTTACATGCTGTCACTGCATATTGAATTTATCAAGAATTTATTAAAGAGCGCAAAATTGATTGATTTTTATTTTTGTATTAATCATCAGATTTTTGAGGAAATCTGTAAACGCTTTATATTTTTTAATAAACTACAACCGTATTTATTGAAAACAGATTTTTTTTTCTATGTAGTTCGTCAATGACTGATTTTAAACTCTTGTCAGAGTCTTAAATACTTCTGCTATATCAGCCTATTTTCGTTCGGTCGGTTTACTGCCTATAATAATTCTTCGAACGATTGTTAGCCGAACCGCTTGTGGAGTGATAAATAATTCTAGGGGTATTTAAGACTGCGATTTCCTAGGTTTATAAATGGCGTTGGGGCCGCAGGGGAGGAGAAGTGTCGGTATAACGTTGGCCACTTTCCCAATCCCCTGCGGCCGAAAAATGGTAGGTGGCGGGTTCATTGACGCCGATGGGGGTCGTCTGGCGCCCATGTGCTGGTTTGTTCTCTGGGGTGGTCACGGCGTACAGTGTGTTCTGGTGTGTCGGTGATGGGGGTTACTCCCCAGAGGAGGGTCCGTTGACGGAAAGCCGCGGCGAGTTCGCGGTGAGTGCTAAAGCGTGTCTGTGTTCCTACCATAAGTGGCACAGGAGGACACCGTGGCGTTTTAGTGGGTTGGAGTCCCAAATAACTGCACTATCTTCCCGAGATAGTGCAGTATGCATGAGCATTTGTCCACGCTGAAAAAAGTAAGTAGTGTGACCAGAATAAATAAGGAACCAATAGGAATTGATAGGACTTCGGACGATTAGGTTTGATAGAAACGGCAACCGTAGGTATAGATTATGCCTGTAAACGCCAGACCAAGAGCTTATGAGTAAGTTGGGGACCAAGCAAAGATAACCCCGACCGATAAATTAAAAAAATCAAAATGGAAAGTCATTTAAATTAGGTTGACGACCAGCACTTTTTGAAAGTCGAAAACAACAATACAAACCTCTAAAACGCCCGCACATCACCACTTCCTAGCTGTGAATAAAAAATGGTATTACAGCCCATAAACACATCTGAATATGACGGTAACATGAAGCAGCCTGCTACCAAAAATAACTATCTCATCAAATACACAGTTGAGACCCTTGTACTACAAAACTCCCGAAAATGTTTAGGAGTATAATTTCTCAAAGATCTGAACCTCTGACATTTAAAGATTATAGTAACCGATATTCTTCTATTTTTCTGCACACAAAGTAATACAGCTCAAACGAGGTACCATTGTTATTTTTCTGCGAATCGGTCGAAGCCATCAAAACTACTATTTCTTTGAAATGGAATACCACAACTACTACATTACAAAACAATTTACCATCTATTATTATAGTTCTGGGAATAATAGTTCTTTTGCGAATAGTTTGTTATGAATATCGGCCTCTTCTTGAGCGTATTGCATACTTGTGTACATACTTCTGTAGTAATTTACATTGTTTATTTTGCCAGAAATACAGCTTAAAAAGATGGATGGATTGTATGAAGAGTAATATGAAAGAAATGGGAGTCAGTGATAGCGTGACCGTTGACAGGATTGAATGGAAGTAAAAAACGTGTTGTACCGACCTTCAGCAACTGCCTGCCCTGTCCCTAATATGGGACAAGGGCAGGCAGTTAATGCTGTCAGCTTTATGCGACTTAATAATCAGCATATAATGTCCGCTTTTGGAATAAGGGTCTTCTCTTAGTGAGAGGGAATTTGCTGTAATCCACCAGCTGAAAACAGTGAGTTTGGTAAATGTCACATGTATTGCTTTTAGTTCTAGAACGAAGAGTTGATGGAATACCTTAATTACATCAAGTATCGCCTGCCTGGATTAGAACTGACTTAAATAATCACAAGACAGGATCGTTCCCACTGAGCCACTATAACCAGGTAATACTTAGTAACCTGCATACTTAGCTCATCTATACGAACATAGCATACACGGTGAACACGCTGTAATAAGGATCTTTTTTGTCTTCTTCATGTCGCTGGTACGATAGTAATACAAATTTTGCTGGCCCCAAACTATGCCACCTCCACAGCATCGTTGGTAGCAGTGCATAGATCATGTTTTGGGGCAGAGAGGACAGGTTAGGACACCTACAATACTGCTTTACAGATGAAAATAATATATAGTCTGTTTGTGTATTTCAGCTTACCGTTACACGATGAACCAATTAGCAAGGATCTGGCTTGTATGGCCACAATCGTCCGTATTTGACGGTAAATCCGTATATCGATGCTCGGTTTGTTTGGACTTGACCACAACACCGTCATCGATTGGCTCGACCTTTACAGTACCTTATTTGTGCGGTTGCAGGATAGAGACATCTTCGAAGAGTAACTTCTTCCCTATATTATTGTTTTATATTTTTTAAAGAACACTGAAATGAAATCAGAGTGCTGTCTCGTTCTTTATTTTTTTCCTTTATATATATTCTTCGCAAAGAATCAGCATGCCATTCATCGTGGCAATGCTGCCAGTCTTCTGTGCACGTTCCCAGTTGACAGCGATGTGAAGGACTACTTCGACGCCTAGGTGTACCTTTTTTTTGTACATAATGTAAGTAGTTCGGTTTAGTGTTAGTGTTTAAGTATGTACATTGCACCTATGTTTATAGTAAAAATAACCTAATTTTAACAACCTTTAAAGTCATCCTAGACTTTAAAATTTGTTAAAAGTAGGTTAGCAATCATAAACTATTTTGTAAACAAAAAAAAAAATAAACTTATATTACTTATTTTATATTTTTTATTATAAAGAATGTTTAAAAACGGGACCCTATTACTAAGACTCCGCGGTCCGTCTGTTTGTCTGTCTGTCTGTATGACTGTCACCAGGCTGTATCTCAAGAACCGTGATAGCTAGACAGTTGAAATTTTCACAGATGATGTATTTCTTTTGCCGCTATAACAACAAATAATAAAAACAGATTAAAATTAATATTTTAGTGGGGCTCCCATACAACAAACGTGATTTTTGTGCCGTTTTTTGCGATAGTGGTGGAGCCTTTCGTGCGCAAGTCCGACTAGTCCTTGGCCGGTTTTTACATTTATAAATGTTTAAGCCTATCCGTTCTTTCCACGTTTCTTTATAGCTGAAAAGTATGTTACAATGAATATTTTAATAGTAAATCAGTCAGCTGGACTGACTGCATAAGTTAGACGTATATGGCCTATGTACATATGCCTAAGCTAGACAAGTATACAGGTAAAAATGTATAGCTCCTAGCAAATTTTCTAATCAATAATTTTTTAGCCTATCTATTAATCAGAGTTCTTCGAATAAAACAGACGCTGTAGAAAACAAAAGCAAGCTAGGTATTCCAAACAATTCCGGCAGCAGCGTTCCATAGTTGATGCGATCCTACGCATCCGCTCGCTGTCGGTACAGGTAGTCTCAGGGTGGAGTGGGAGATCACGTTTAGGGCTCATCTCCTACAGGCTCACTCAGATATTCACCGGGCATGGTTGCTTCGGTGAGTACCTCAATAGGAATGGGCGAGAGGCCACGGCAAAATGCCATCATTGCGAAGGCGACCTAGAGTGACCCGCTCAAGGAGTGCCTGGCGTGAGCCTCTGAGTGGCAGGTCCTGGTTACCAGGATCGGGCGAGACCTGTCATCAGTAGTGAGGGTTTTTTTGGCAGAGACAAAAAACTGGAGGGCAATTGCTTCCTTCTGTGAGACCGTGATGGTCCAGAAGGAGGCCGCCGAGCCGGATCGTGAGGGGGCTGGTCGCGCTTGGAGAAGATGGCGTCGTGGAGGCAACTGCCTCGACGTCACCTAAAATGCCGTAACCCCGTCTGTATCGGTCACGAGCGGCCACATTGGGGACTCTGTCCGCCCAGAATGTGACTCCAGGTAAGACGGTGACACAGTGGTCACGTGCTGCCATGCACAGCTAGGCTCAGGGGAGACGCCTCGAAGTCTCCCCAGGGGTGTAGCCTAACAGACGTTGCACAGAACGCATTCCGGAGTGGTCTTTTAAGAGGTAACTAACCCCCCCCCCCATGTGCTGACGGTGATCACCGGGGTGGTTTTAGTGAGGTAACTTTCCAAAGTTTCAAAAGGCTCCTTTTGAAGGTCCAGACAACAAAAGAAAAGGAACCTTTAGGCGCGATTGGTCCAATTCGCGATTGGTCCAATGTTCAAAAATATGTCCATTTCGCGGTTGGTCCAATTCGCAGTTGGTCCAATTCGCAATTAAATTCCAAACAAAAAAGCATCTATACACGATAATCTCATTTTGTATCCATTGTACTAAACGAATTTCAAAAGTGGGGGTCAACAGTATGTAAGAAGAAAGGTGTCCCACTAATTTTACAAAGAGATACTAAAATCAAACCTTCCATTAAGACTGAAAAAGAAAATCCTGGATTCATGTTTACTTCCATGTCTCACATACGCAAGCCAAACATGGGTTTACAATACATTCACAAAGAGGAAAATTGAAACTTGTCAGACAAACATGGAAAGGAGTATTCTAAATCTGAAACTCAAAGATAAAATAAGAAACACCGATATAAGAAAAAGGACAAAGGTCATAGATGCTCTATCACATTGTAAATGATGGTCAATTGTGTCAAAAGTGAAATCCAAAATGTTAAATGATAATATTTAGATTCAATTCAAATCAATAATAATGAAATGTATGTAAATACTAGCTGTGTGTGCCCGCGGCTTCGCTAACGTCATCTGCCTGCCAACCCTACCATACTTACCAGCCTACCTGCCTACTCCACATAGTCAAAAATATACATACTACATACCAATTTTTTTTCTAGGGTCTTTCTTTCGCGTAAAATCTTAACACCGCGATTCAGAAAATGACTTTAAATGCACAACGCCATCTATCGAATAGCGAGTTCAATTGTCCGAGTAACTGATTTGCGTGAGCTGTGATAATTTTACTTCTTGAACACTTTAAATTCATCTAACTTTTGATAGAGTTAACCGATTGCGATGAAACAAAAACTTAGTAATTCTTCAAGATACGCACAATTTTTATGTATAAAAGTTATCTATATTGGTTTCGTACATTTCACGTGATGCGTGCACAAATAAACAGACAAACAGACAAAAATTCCAAAAATGCTAGAAATGGGTTCTGTTGGTTATCCTTTAACACCCTGGCTATTTTTTTGGAATTTTTTTCGATGTACAAAAAATATTTTTCTACAGATTTATTATATGTATTGATTTGTTAAGGAAATAAAAGGCTATATTATTATTATTTCCTTTATTCAATTTTCTTATTTATTATATTTTTAAATATTTTTTATAAAACAAAGAAAAAAATAAAAACAATTAAAAATAAAAAACAATAGAGGCCCACCGGTATCAGGAATAGGGTCCAAGCTACCGGCGGTCAGGGCTCCAGAGAGAGGAACCTCCTAACAACACGAGCCGTGTCCAGCAATACTGCTTTCTGGATCAGGCCCTTGACTCACCTGCCTAACGAGAGCCTCCTAAGGTGTTGGTCGAGGCTCGTGGCTATTAAGCCATTGGCTGATACGACTATCGGTACAATGATCGCTGAGTCCACATCCCACATGTCGACAACCTCGCGAGCCAAGTCAAGATACTTGATTTGCTTATCTTTCTCGGCTTTCACGAGGTCCCCGTCATGCAGGAGGCTCTTCCCGTCATCCGTCATTTGGGGGCTGAGTCACCCGCGTCCGTAGGAGAGTTACCCCTATTGTTGTTACCCTACACGTGGTCCCCGGGTAGTGCTAATCAGGTGACACTTACTGGTGGTAGGCTTCGGCCGAAGGCTTGTGACCACCCACCGGGCAAAGACGTACCGCCAAGCGGCCTAGCCGTGTTCCGGTACGATGCTCGGTGTAGCCACTAGAGGAGTTGGGTCGAGATAGTTGGTCCACTGCATGCTGACCAGTCTGACTCGCGCTGTTTTGGGCGTATCGGGAGACTAGTTGCGGAGGGTAGCGGGATCCGAGGCACGGTGCACCGCTGGCCGACCGCAGGTAGTTGGGGGCCCAAGTAGTATGCCAGCCACACACGAAAGGCTGCCCCGCCAACTGTCGAAAAATCCCGGAATGCGCCATCGTGCTGGTTGGCGACTAGATGAGAGGGCCCGATGGACATCTCCGGGGGGGCTCGGGCGTCCCCGCAGTCTCCGGACTAGTGCCCCAATGATGGCGTCCTTTCAGTGCGTGTCTGTAGGTTAGTAGCGTGGAACCTCATCTCACTTCCTTCTCCTCTCCTTTCACTCTTTTGACTATTTGAATGGCAGGTAATAAAAAGAAAACTGGAGTAAAACAGTGTGCATCTCACTAATATTAGAGGTCTGCACTCCAATCTCACCTCAGTCCACCATCACCTGGAGACCGAAAAGCCAGCACTGTTTTTTCTTACGGAGACGCAGATAGGAAGTCCGTCTGACGTGTCGTACTTATCTTACCCAGGGTTTACCCTGGAGCACAATTTCAAACCACGCGCGGGTGTATGCATGTATGCCCGAGACGACACTTGCTATCGGCGTCTCCGTAATCTTGAAGACTCCAGGTTCTCAGTGCTGTGGGCCCTGGTGGACACAGGGCTGGATAAGATTATCTACGCCTGTGTCTACCGCTCGCACAGCGGAGATCAGGAGGCAACCAGGCTCACAGAGTACCTCAGTGAGGTGGCTGATGCGGCACAGCAACGGTACCCTTCCGCCCAATTAGTGCTACTGGGGGACTTTAATGCCCACCACCAGGAGTGGCTCTTCCCATACCAGTGCACTGGTATGGGAAGAGCCACTCCTGGTTAGCCAACGCTAGCGCAAGTTTGCGCCATACAGTGCGATCATGCTGGACGAGAGACGCGCAAACTTGCGCTAGCGTAAAATCTCACCCAGCTGGTCCAGGGGGCAACGAGGGTGCCAGATGTTGATTCGCACACAGCCAATTGCTTGGACCTTCTGCTGACAACAGATCCAGACCGATACTCAGTGTCGATATCTTCACCGTTGGGTAGTTCCGACCACTGTCTGGTGAAGTCTGTGTCCGTCTACTCCCCGCCCGATCCCAGCCTAAGAGGCACCCGGCGGGTATGGCGGTACAGGTCAGCAGATTGGGATGGGATGCGATCTTTTTTCGCATGCTATCCTTGGCAGCCCACTTGCTTCTCTTCGGTCGATCCATCGTCATGCGCTGACGCTGTGACTGATGTGTTGCGTCGGGGGATGGAGTACTATATTCCATTCTCTGACGTAGCAATATCTAACGTCAACCGACCATGGTTTGGGGCCGAGTGTCACCACGCCAACGCGGTTAAATACAAGGCCTACCAGGCATGGGTCGTCGCTCGAACGCGCAAGGCAAATGACGTGAGTCAGATGAAGAGAGCCTTCAACACGGCTGCCAAGTCCTGCAAAAAGGTGATGCGAAGAGCACGGTTTGACCACATTAGCAGAATCGGGAACAAACTTGCTTCATATCCAGCGGGTAGCAAAGCGGTTTGGTCCCTGGCTAAGTCGCTCGAATCAAATTTCTGTCACCCCTCACTACCACCACTGCTGAAACCTGACGGGTCACTGGCCCACTCCGCTGAGGAGAAGGTAAACTTGTTTGCCTCCCTTTTTGCGGAATTTTCGCATCTGAATTCTGATGGCGCGCAGCCTCTTCCCTCTCCTGATGGATGTGTGACGAGTATGTCAGACATCCGCATCCATCAAAAGGACGTCCGTAGGGTTCTGCGTAGCCTCGATGTGAACAAAGCGAGTGGCCCCGACGGGATACCAGCAATTGTACTTAAAACCTGTGCGCCTGAATTGTCTCCGATCTTGACACGCCTGTATCGCCTTTCGATAGAGACCTGAAAAGTGCCGAAGGCATGGAAGCAAGCCAACGTACAGCCCGTGCCCAAGAAGGGCAGTCGAGCTGACCCGGCCAACTACAGACCCATATCTGTAACGTCTAACCTCTGTAAGAGTATGGAACGTGTACTCAACTGTAAGCTCCTGGCATACCTAGAAGCGAACGACATCCTCAGTGACCGCCAATACGGCTTCCTTCGAAATCGGTCCACTGGGGATCTTCTAGCGTATGCCATTCACATCTGGAGTGAGGCCATCGAGAGACACGGGGAAGCGCTAGCCGTCTCCCTCGACATCTCGAAGGCTTTCGACAGGGTCTGGCACGAAAGCCTCATTGGTAAGCTTCCTTCCTTCGGTCTGCCTAGTGGTCTGTGTGATTGGATAGGGGACTTCCTGAGGGATCGCTCTATCCGAGTGGTTATCGACGGCTGCTCGTCCGGTCAGTTAGATATCAACGCCGGAGTCCCTCAGGGGTCAGTGCTCTCGGCAACATTATTCTTGCTGCACATTAATTATTTGCTAAAACCCGGCACCTTTGGGTACGAAGACGACAGCACTGTTGCTGAGAGATACGTGTCCAGCGCACGGGCTACTAGGCCTCAGATTCGGTCTCTCCGGGAGGCCATGGTTGAACGCTTGAACCTGTCCTTGAAGGCGGTGTCGAATGGGGTGATGCCAATTTGGTCAGTTTCAATGCTACGAAGACCCAGGCGTGTCTTTTTTCCGCTAAAAAGAGCCAATTCCACCCGGCTCCTTCTTTCCGTGGTGTAACCGTGCCGATAACGGACCATCTCGAACTTCTCGGTGTTACGTTGACATCAACTCTCAACTTCGGTCCATTCATTGAGGCGAAAGCTCAGTCAGCTGCAAAAAAGTTGGGGATTCTTGCTAAGGTGAGTCGGTACTTCACGCCTGAACAGCTGCTCAACTTGTATAAAGCGCAAGTTCGGTCATGCATGGAGTACTGCTCTCACCTCTGGGATGGATCTGCCAAATACCAGCTTGATGCACTTGAGTCGATCGACAGACGGGCCAAAAGGCTTATTGGCAACGATGCACTGGTCGCCTCAAAGCTCCAGAGCCTCGAACATCGACGCCGAGTTGCCAGCCTGTCGGTTTTTTATCGGTTACATTTCGGGGAGTGTGCGACGGAACTGCACAATTTGATTCCGCCTAGCCCTTTCCATCATCGGACTACAAGACGTACGGCCATGCGCCATCGGTACATGGTGGACATCCCTCCCATACGCACAAAGCGTTTTGCTAATACTTTCATTGTGCGTACAGCTAAGGAGTGGAATTCCCTTCCGGGGTCTTTGTTCCCTGATAGCTACAACCTTGGGGTATTTAAGTCAAGAGTGAATAGGTTTCTTCTAGGCAAGCGTGCTTCACCGTAGACCACGTCATCGCTTAACATCAGGCGAGATAGTGGTCAAACGCGAGCCTATAGATTACAAAAAAAAAAAGAAAAAAAAACCGTATTTTTTTTTATTCGAGATGGATTTACTCTTGACTCTAGTCTAGGTCAGAGGTGACAGAGACAAAGTCGACGATGGAGTGAGCTTACCCAGAAGAAGCCTGAAGCAGAAGCTTAGCCAGAAGAAGCCCACTCTAACTTTGAAGAGATTCGGGTTGTATGCGTTCGGAAACACAGACGCAGGCAGTGAGTTCCACTCTTTTGCTGTGCGCATTATGTAGGATGTTTGGAAGCGCTTGGTGTGAATTGGTGGAATAGCAACTAGGTGAGGATGGTAACTTGCAGTGCGTCTAGATGTCCGATGGTAGAAGGGGGCCGGTGGGATGAGGTCGTCGAGTTCATGAGCACACTCGCCAAAATACAGTCTGTAGAAGACCGACAAGCAGGCAACCTTACGGCGATGAGCTAAGCTGTGAAGCTTGGCATCCACCAGTTTGACGTCGCCAATTAGTCTCTTGGCTCTGCGTTCCACCGAGTCAAGCGCGGCAAGCTGATATTTAGCTGAGCCATCCCAGAGATGGCTGCAATACTCCTTGCAGGATCGGACTTGCGCTTTGTAAAGAGTTAATAGCTGTCGAGGCATAAAGTATCGCTTCACTCTGTTTAGGACGCCCAGTTTCTTTGCCGCAATTTGGGCTTAATACTCGATGGTGGCGCCGAAGTTGAGACTGGATGTCAACTCCATGCCAAGGAGCTCGAGCCGATCAGTTACAGGAACAGATGCACCCCGAAAAGTAGGCGTTTGGATGAAAGGAGTCCTCTTTGCGGTAAAAAAACATGCCTGTGTTTTGGTGGCGTTAAAGGAGACCAGATTGTCATCACCCCACTGGGAGACAAGGCTTAAGATCAAATCTGTCCGCTCCACCATAGCCTCTCTCAAGGACAGAACTTCATCCACGCTGGTTTTTCGCTGGACAAGTATCTCTCTGAAACAGTACTGTCATCTGCGTACCCAACAATACCAGGCAGAAGTAGGTCATTGATGTGCAGCAGGAAAAGAGTTGCAGAGAGAACAGACCCCTGAGGAACACCGGCATTCATAGCCTTAAGGTCAGAGGAGCAGCCGTCAACGACTACTCGGATCGACCGTTCACTGAGGAAGACTGATATCCAGCTACAAAAACTGGCTGGGATGCCATAAGCAGGAAGCTTGCTGAGTAGACTAGCGTGCCACACCCTGTCAAAGGCCTTCGAGATATCAAGCGATACGGCAAGTGCTTCGCCGTGTTTCTCGATGGCTTCGCCCCAGCAGTGCGTGACAAACACAAGAAGATCGCCAGTTGACCGTCCCCGGCGAAAGTCATCTTGACGGTCACTAAGGAGCTCATTGTCTTCAAGGTAGGTCAGCAACTTACTGTTCAGTACCCTTTCCATAACCTTACATAGTATGGAGGTAATGGCTATCGGACGGTAGTGGGCAGGGTCTGCACGGTCGCCCTTCTTGTGTACTGGTTGTACATTTGCAAGCTTCCAGGATTTCGGCACCTTTCTTTTTTTAAGAGAGAGGCGGAACAAGCGTGTCAATACAGGAGACAGTTCAGGCGCACACTGCCTCAATACTCTCGCTGGAATGCCGTCAGGCCCGCTGGCCTTGTTCACGTCTAGGCTGCACAGTACTCGCCGAACCTCTTTAGTGTGAACTGCGATCTCCGGCATCGAAGAGTCACAATGAGGTATATTAGGTGGTTGCTTAGAGCCAGCATCCAGACGTGAATTGCTTGCAAAGAGAGATGCAAATAAATTTGCTTTCTCACTTGCAGAGTGTGCCAGCGACCCATCAGGTTTCAGCATTGGAGGTAAAGTGGGTCGACAGAAATTAGTTTCAACCGCTTTAGACAGGGACCAGAACTTTTTACTACCCGGGGGGTGCGATGCCAGCTTGGCCCCGATACGTCCAATATGGTCAAAACGTGCCCGACGCAGAACCCGCTTGCAGAGCTGGGCAGCAGAATTAAATCTTGACCCAGGCTTGGTAGGCAGACTCTTTTCGGGCCTCAGCGTGGGCGCATTCTGCATTATACCAAGGCCGGGATTTGAGACCGAGCGGGATGTCGGAGAATGGAATAAAATACTCCATTCCCTGCCGAATCACGTCCGCAACCACGTCAGCACAGCACGAGGGGTCACCCGAGGAGAAGCACACATGCCGCCAAGGATATGACGCAAAAAAGTGCCGCATCTCATCCCAGTCTGCTGACTCGTATCGCCATACTCGCCTCGTGCCTCTAGGACTCTCATCTGGAGGAGAGCAGGTCGAAACGGATTTCACCAGACAGTGGTCAGACGTTCCCAGCGGGGCTGAGACCGATACTGAATGACTGCCCGGATCAGTTGTCAGCAGGAGGTCCAAACAATTGGGTGTATGGCCGTCTACATCCGGTACCCGCATTGCCACACTCACCAGCTGGGTAAGATCTAGCGTTAAAGCAAACTTGCGCGCCTCCAACCCAGCATGGTCGGTTTTCTGATACGGGAACAGCCACTTCTTATGATGGGCGTTGAAGTCCCCCAGAAAAACAAGCTTCGCTGTTGGGTATCGTTGCTGGGCTACATCAGTTTACTCTACAAGGCTATTAAAGAGCGCTGTTGACTCCTGGTCACCGCTATGTGATCGGTATACGCCGACGTAGATAGATTTCTCCACGCCTGTGTCCACAAGTAGCCATATGGCAGAAAAACCCGATTTCTCAAAGCAACGGAGACGACGACAACAGATGTCATCGCGGACGTACACACAGACCCTAGATTGCTTCTTGAACTTGTGTTCAAGAGAGTAACCCGGGTAGTTGAGGTACGTCACGTCTGACGGAGTTGTTATCTTCGTCTCCGTTAGGAAAAACAGGTGCGGCTTCTCGGTCTCTAGGTGGTGGTGGACCGGATCAAGGTTGGAGTGCAACCTCCTGATGTTAATGAGGTGCACTTTAAGTGGGAGGAAGTGCAGCCGTTGTTTAACCTTATTTCTCTTCTTTGCTTTGGTCATTGATTTTGCTAGAGTTGCTGGGGAAAAAGTTGTTTGTTAATCAATAGCAAAGCTTCAACTGCAGAACGAGTTTGAATGAAACTTGACATACGAGAACACCATGACCAGATTTAGCTATATAGGATACTTTATTTCTGTAGAACGTTCCATTGGGAAATCTGGCAGTCGTTACGGGTTGCCATAAACCTAAAAATCTAGCCACCAATTGTGCCAGGAGGTGATCCCAAGTTACTGCATTGTGGAGGTCATACTATAGGCCGTCATTCCATGTAAAATACTGTTAAGCTAACTCTGGTTAGACTGAAAGATGACTGAAAATGCTAAGCAGGATGGTAAGCTACCTTGAGATAATAAAACAATAGTAGTGTGAAACCGCGGGCAGAAGCTAGTTAAGATAACGCGCAATGGAGACTACGCACGCAATCCTGTCGATGCGAATCAAATTTATGATGGGAAGACGAAGGTTTTTTTTGCTATTAGAACAATTACTTTGGAAAGGTAGGTGCGTTTGAAGAATAGTGGATAAAATAGAGATTCTAGACAAAGGTAATTCTGTCGATGGCGATTGTTGGAATTCCTAAATGTAAGATCCCTTGGTTTTCATTTACTTATCATGTTTTTAGTTTTTAAACTTTATGTTAGTCTTAAAAAGTTTCAGTAGCCATCTCATTTGGGAAAGTTTGGAGAGCATATTATCTTGGTCAAAGTCCCTACTAGTCTAGGATATTCTTGCATTGTAGAAGTTTTCAGAATTGGGTGTCTAACGTCCAGCAAATACCCTTTTCGGTTTGTGCACGCTCAGCGCTTTTGATTGTACTTTTTTAATATTATTTATTGTCTTTAATTTTGTGTGTTGTGTTGTCTATAACAAATAAATATTTTTTTTTCATTTGTATTTAAAATGCTTTTTTTGGTGCATAAATATATGAATTGTACGATTTTTATTTTTTTTTATTTTTTTATTGTTGATAGGCTTGCGTTTGACCACTATCTCACCTGATGGTGAGTGACGATGTGGTCGACGATGAAGCACGCTTGCCTAGAAGAAACCTATTCACTCTTGACTTAAAGACTCCCAGGTTGTAGCCAACAGGAAATACAGACTCCGGCAGGGAATTCCACTCCTTTGCTGTACGCATAATAAAAGTATTCCCAAAACGTTTGGTGCGTATGGGTGGGATGTCCACCATGTACCGATGACGCATCGCCGTACGTCTTGTAGTCCGATGATGGAACGGGCTAGGAGGAATTAGTTCATGCAATTCCAACGTTTAATGTTTACTCATTCAAAAATTCATTAATGTTCACTCTGTCTTTCATTAAATTAATTATTTAATAGTTGGTGGGCCGAAAACGCTGCTTTTTAAATGTTTGCTAGAGGTAAATCTCTTTTCTTCTGAAAAGTACACATATTATTATAACTTGGGATTCAATGGAAATAGCAATTGGGGCCCATCGGTATTATTTAAAAAAACCGGCCAAGTGCGAGTCGGACTCGCGCACGAAGGGTTCCGTACTTGGTAAATTTCGGTTTACGATTTATGACGTATTAAAAAGAACTACTTACTAGATCTCGGTCAAACCAATTTTCGGTGGCAGTTTACATGATAATGTACATCATATATTTTCATTCTCTTATTTTAGAAGTTACAGGGGGGGGGGGGGGAACACATTTTAGCATTTTGGAAGTGTCTTTCGCGCAAACTATTTAGTTTAGAAAAAAAATATTAGAAACCTCAATATCATTTTTTAGACCTATCCATAGATATCCCACAAGGTATGGGTTTGATGAAAAAAAATGTTTTGAGTTTCAGTTCTAAGTATGGGGAACTCCCAAAATTGACTGTTTTTTTTTTCTATTTTTGTGTGAAAATCTTAATGCGGTTCATACATCTACTTACCCGAACGACTCCCGCACGGAATAAATATTTGTATGACCTACAGATAGTTGTTCCGGCTCTGGGTGTTGTGTATGTAAGTTTACATGTTTGTAAACGCACCCTCGATACAGGAAGAAATTCCTAGTGTGGGGCAATGTTTTAAAAATAAAAAACAAAAACAAACTTACCAAGTTTCGACAGCATAGTTCTTATAGTTTCGAAAAAAAGTGGCTGTGACATACGGATGGACAAACAGACATGACGAATCCATAAGGGTTCAGTTTTTTGCCATTTGGCTACGGAACCCTAAAAATGGCATGTAAAACTGGGAAAAACAACGAAAATAAATCTAATTACTCCAACTGGGTTGATAAACACCTACAATATTTAAACAAAAATAATTTGATGCTCGTTTCAATGCCCCCAAAGATACAGGTAATTAATTAGAGGGCCGATATTCTGAGTGTTGTTGGCGGGTATCGTTTTATACAGTTACTGGGTTGTGAAGGCCAGTCCCTCCAAGATAAATACTGGTTTATTTATTTATCGATATGCTCGCGTTTGACCACTATCTCGCCTGATGATAAGTGATGATGTACTCGACGGTGAAGCACGCTTAGAAGTAACCTATTCACTCTTTACTTAAAGACCCCAAGGTTGTAGCTTTCAGGAAACAAAGACTCCGGCAGGGAGTTTTAGCTACATACGGATAGAAATTCAACTCCATGTTGGGCAAATAGGCATGGTTATCTACTGATAAGAAAAACTACGCTTTTCAAAACATATAATCATTTTATCATGGTCCAAATCTTTTATGTGCAGAATTAGAATTTACTGGCGGTTTTATGGTCACAAATCATGTGAAAGGACAATGACCTCCATGACCTCTATCTACCGTCTCATCATCTATATATATATAAAAGAGAAAGTATGTATGTATGTTCCTTATATACTCCGAAACGGCTGGACCGATTTTATTGACATCTTCAGAGAATCTTTAGATTGACCCAGCGGATAATCCTGTAAAGTTTGACGGCGATCGGAGCATTTTTTTTTAACTTTGAATGCGAGCGAAGCCGTTGGCAGAAACTAGTAATATATAAAAATCGTAAACTTCTTCAATAGACACTGTTTTATTTGCTAAGTTTATAGTCCCATAGGTCTATCTAGTGCTAAATACTACGTTTTCAGGGTAGTTACACATTCTACACACGACATCTTGATATACCTTGGGAGTCATAAAGGTAGTTGTAGACAGGCTGATTACAAACTTGCGACTAAATATTCTTATTTATTTCAATTACTGCGCCATGTCTTTGCCAGTCAGTTTATCAAAAATATCCGATGAGGCAATGTCAAAGTCTCAATGTAAAAAACACGGCAGACTTATGGGGGATATCCGTTAGGGTTCTTGGAGATATTATTGACTCAATTGCTCATGTCCTAACAGGCATATTCAATCAATGTTTGGACAGCGGCACGTTTCCTGACTTAATGAAACACAGTAAAGTAGTACCAATTTTCAAATCAGGCTGTAAGAGCGATCCCTCTAATTATAGACCTATATCCGTGCTACCAGCATTGAGTAAAATCTATGAAAAAATCATGCTGGACCAGATGTTGTCTCATTTCAATTCAAATGGGATCCTGCATAGTCAGCAGTTTGGTTTCACGAAAGGTAGGTCGACAACGGACGCGGGAGTAAAACTCATCAGCCACATCTTGGAATCTTGGATGAAGTCCCAGGATGCCATTGGCATTTTCTGTGATCTGTCAAAAGCGTTCGACTGCGTCGACCACAACACACTGATCTGTAAATTACAACACTACGGAATTCGAGGACAAGCTGCTGATCTTGTGCTTTCCTATTTATCAAACAGACAGCAAAAAGTAAATGTTAATGGGGCGACGTCCTCCGGGTCTCTAGTCAAAATGGGCGTGCCCCAAGGTTCAATTCTCTTTGCTGATGATACTTCGCTAATTTTTTAAATAGATAGGAAAGATACGGATGTCTTACATGTCAATGAAAGTCTAATTGTTCCCTCGGAATGGTTCGCAGCTAACAATCTCTTACTGAATGCGAAAAAAACAAAATGTCTAAAGTTCTCTTTACCAAATGTACCTCAACGTGACCTAAATCTAAATCTTGACGGCAAAAATCTTGAAATATAACGGAAACTGTATTCTTGGGGATTACTATCAATTCAAAATTGCAGTGGGGCGCGCACATTAGAACTCTTTTGGGCAGGTTAAGTTCGGCTGCCTATGCAGTAAGGAAGATAAGGCAGTTAACCGATGTAGCCACAGCTAGACTAGTATACTATGCTTATTTCCACAGTATTATGTCTTATAGCATTCTGCTGTGGGAGTCAGCAGCAGACGTTGACTCAATTTTTATCTTACAAAAGAGAGCAATCCGCGCGATCTATAAAATTGGTCCTCGCGAGTCCCTCAGAGAAAAATTTAAAGAGATCGATACTGACTCTACCTTCACTTTTTATTTTGGAATGTATTTTGTATGTCCGCAAAAATCGAGGGCTTTTCAAAACTAGAAGTGACTTCCATAATTTAAATACACGCAGTAAGCACGAAATTGTAATACCCAAATTCAGATTAACGAAAACTAGCAAGTCTTTTCTTATAAACAGTATACGCTTTTATAACAAGTTGCCTAAGTCAGTTATAGAACTGACTGATGGAAAGTTCAAAAACTACATCAAACGTGTCCTTATTAAAAAAGCATATTATAAAATCAAGGACTACGTGGAAGATAAAAATTTTGGCTTTGACACCCTCTGCGCATGCGGCTTCCCTGGTAACTCATAAACAGCACAAATATGTGGGTGTCTCTTAACTATTCTCAATCTCATTTTTTTTTCTCTTTTAATTAGACTTTTTACAATATTTTTCAATCATAATTATAGCGCTTTGCTAAGAATAGTTACAGCACTGATTACAGTATTTGTGCCACATGTTAAATTTAGTGTTGTGTTTTTTTTTTTTACCTTTGAATAGATTCTTTTACCGATTGTGAATGTGTGAACATTGTAGGCTTTCTAGATTTCTAGATGATTGTTAACATTTGTTAACTTTTTATTTCGTACATATTTTTTTTTGTTTGTTTTTTTTTTCAATTTCTTACGACTTATTGTCGGGCCTACGTTGTCCCCCCATATCCAAGTACTAATGCTGTATCTATCTCTAATAGAGTAACCATGGAGTTTCTTGCCGGTTCTTCTCCATAGGAAACGACGTTTTATAAGTGCCCATGTAGGCCTATGTAAAATAAAAATATTTGATTTTGATTTTAATGACACTTAGAGATACTGTAGCATTTGTGAAAGGATTTTTTTAATGTGATTTAAGTTAGATTAGATTACCTTTCACTAATGATAATAAACGGAGGCAGTGGTGGCATCAGCCGCGACTTACAAGTTGTAGGTCGTGGGTTCGAGCCCAGGTAGGTTCTTTACTTTGTGTAAATTATTTCATCACCACTACTTTCAAAACGGTGAAGGAAAACATCGTGAGGCAACCGGCATGTCCTAGAACAAAAAATTAGAAGACATGTGACATCCACCAACACGCACTAGGCCACATGGTGGATTACGGCCCATTCCCTCTTACAGAGAGGAGGCCTGTGTCCCAGCAATGGGAAAATTAATAGGCTGATGATGTGTGATGTGAAAGATAATAAACAGACAATTTTACCTTTTCATTATTTTTGTACATGAATCTATGGAAAGATACACATACACAAGGCGCGTATTTTCATCACCACCTCTTTTGAAGTAACCTAAAAATGTCGAATCACTACAAAAGCACAAAGAAATCGTACAAGTATTGCCACATATAAACACTAACAAACCGAGCTAAAGTAACGACATTTCCGTATTAGCATTTCCATCGCTCGCTCGCAACCACCCTAATCAGATACGGAGACATTCAGTTCGTTTGTGCACATCACACTCAGGAACTATTGACTCACTTTGAACAGCGGATCGGGGCTGTTTGTTAAGTAACGTTTTAGAATGTTCCTGTATTTATCCATACTAATAATATTATAAATGCGAAAGTAACTCTGTCAGTCTGCTACCTTTTCATGCTTAAACCGCTGAAACGATTTAGATGCAATTTGGTATAGAGATAGTTTGAGACCGATAGGATCATAATTTAGGGGATGGGCAGGGGGGTAGAAGTTTGTATCGTGAACTTGTAATTTCACAAGTAAGGCGGCCCACACCTATAATATTATGGCACGATATAAAAAAAAAATGGCTATTCAAAGTACAAATGCTACGCAGAGGAATTCTCGGGGAACAGCTAGTATTATACAATTATCTTTAACTTAAAGTATTATGTTTTATGACTTACGTTGTGTTTGGCAGTTAAATTTATCCGCTGGGTCAATTTAAAGATTGTCTGAAAATTTCATAAAAATCGGTTTCCAGCCGTTTCGGAGTCTATAAGGAACATACATACATACTTTCTGTTTTATATATATAGAAGATAGAAGATTAGGCGTTTGAACAATGAGTACACTGTTACTTTAAATTTGTACATTGCAAACGTAAGTCTAATCAAACTGAAAAGCACAGCATGCACTAAATTATGCGCAGATAATTACAGAATTATTATTTTTATTTATTTAATTTTAAATTAAATTTAATTAAGTAACATATATTAAATTATGATAAAGGAATAGGTCAATCACTCTGCCTAGCCTTTATCAACTATGATGATTGTGGTAGATATCCTATCAACTGGATACAGCTGAGAACCAGTATTTTAAATGCCTGCCGGAGAGTGCCTATCTGACCTCCACAGCCTTGTTGTTGAATACAGGCCTGCGGATCATAAGCCAAGAGGCAACACTGGGGCCCATGAGCAATGTTGCGAATCTTGGATCTTACTAGGTCTATATCCGCGAAACCGCGATACGCCGCAGCGGTAACTAGGGGTTTGTTTTATGGGATACCGATTCTCGTATAGCGTGATAATCCTACAATTCTACAAGCATACACAACTTACACTTGTCCCCGTGGTGGTCTCCTGGTCTCGTTCAATCCCGTGTCCGGTCGGGGGTTATAGGGGGAAAATATTTCCTAACACACGTTTTTACGTAATTGCGAAACACCAGGTTTTTCAATTGCTTTTCAGCTTACTGGTGGCGAATAATAATCTGCAAAAAATGGTATGGGCTGGGCATATAGTATACTAGTAAGCCATCAATTTTGTTTTTCAAAGTTTATGGTATTTGTACTAAATAAAATGTTGTCCACGCGAAAAACAGGCAATTATATCATGTGCGAAAGCGTCGTTTACGCGTAAGAATATGTTGAATATAAAAATAACTGGTAAATAATTTGAAATTTGAGGTGTTTATGAATCGAATCCAATTTTTATATTATATTTTTGAAAACTTATTTTATTGTAATAAATTGTCCAAATAATGCCGTATAAACCGTTGCGCTCGCGCGAGGCATTCAGTTTCGCTCAAGGGCTTGTAGACGATGGACCTGTGTCGTTTTTATTTTTGACATTATTTTTTTATCATATATCTTGTAGTTATTGAAAAAATTTCGCTGAAAAAGTTGCTGTTTTCTGGTTTTGGCTCGTGAAATATGTAGGGTAGGGTAGGATCTTAATCCACCACGCGGGCCCAGTGCGAGTTGGTGGATGTCACAAGTCTTCGAATTTTTGGTTCTTGGTCATGCCGGTTTCCTCACGATGTTTTCCTTCATCGTTTTTAGAGAAAACTATTATATTAATAGCTTCTGCCAGCGGCTTTGCCCGCGAGAATGTCGAAAAATATCCTAAGGGAACTTATTACCGGGATAAAAAGTATTAGACTATTCCAGACTATAATCTATCTCTGTGCTAAATTTCATCCAGATCCATCCAGCCGTTTGAGCGTGAAGAATGAACAAACATAAAAACACACACTCACAAACGAAAAAGTGTTTATTCGTCTTTAAATATATTTTTTGTAGTCCGGAAACAAGAACATTTTAGTTACAATTTATTCACTTAAAGAAAATAAATACTCATTAACTTCATGTCTGGAACATGGATTGTGAGTTTTGTTTTTGCTGTTAGGAGATGTTTCGTAATCTCTTAAACCCACCTACGTGATATGTTAGAAGAAGGCCTTCTCATATTTGTTATTCTTAGTATGCCATCACTTTATTCTTCTTGCACAAATCTTGCTCCTTCGTTCAGTGTATACGTGTCTTTTAACTTTTATTTCTGCTTACTTTATTGCAATAACACATTATGACATATATAACATTTCAACGTTGGAAGGCCTCCCACAAGGTAGTCCGATGATCTAGTGTAAGCCACTGGACGCGCAGTGCCGCAGGCTTATTACATAAGAAACATCAATCAGCAATCATCGCGCGATCAAAAGTTTTATTTGTATTTGTTGAACATAGGTAGGTTAGGTACAGATGTTGTAATTATTAAAGAACACTATGTCTATCCGTCATCAGTGTTCAAATATTATGTCATAAAAACCGCTACCACAATTGTTTGCTAATCGCTGGCTGTGTGTTGAATGCACTTATATGACTAAAAAAAACTGCCCAAAACTCTAAAACTTCTGTATTGAAGAGCAATTATTGCGCAAAAATCGCTATCGAGAACTATATCCAGCGTTTTTCGTCTGCCTCGTTTGTTTATTGGTCGTAAGTGCTTCTGCTGTTCATGAGGTCCTGATTTCAATTCCCGGGTCAATGAAAGTTTTTTTTTTTCCATCTGGAATTTTTCAGTAGCAGCCTTTTTTTGTGGTGGATATCATCCAAGGACTTTTTGGTAAAGTGGGAGGGCGTGTCAGAGTTTTACTGACTAAAGCCCACCCGTGTTCCTTCAGTTGCTTGTGCTAACTCCCTTTCAAATTTATCCGCAACCCAGCAGCCTTGAATCTGTATTAGTACTTGTTTGATGAAAGTAAACTAGCCCCTTAAAACATGGAAGTAACTAATAAACAAAACTATCAAAATTAGGTACTATAAGGTAGATATGCCTCTGCCTGACACTTCGGAAATAGTATATGATGATACAAGTGAGCTAATTGCTCATTACACACGAGACTGCGGGCTGCAGGTTAATTCAGCCGTGCGTGTAATGTGCAGAGCTCACGAGTTTCATACGACGTTTTTCAACACATTTGCGAGGAAAAAATATATATATATATTGCTTATATCGTTTATTTATTAAAACAATTGGTGAACGTACAATTTTCAAAGCGATATTGGATTGATTTGGATGGCAAGTTCACAGTTTGTGTTACATTGGTGCTTGCCACTTCTTTAGTAGAATGTCGGCGACAAAGGCATTTCGGGTTTCTACATCCTTTGTTGTAACATTATGAAGCTCTTTTCATCTACACGCACCAATAACACCGAATATTAAGGCAACCTACAACGAAATCAATTAATTAGTTTTATGAAGTTATGCTCAGGTTACGCAATTATTTAGATACGTTTAGATTAATAATATTCAACCTACCTACCTTTGTTGCTAAGCACTGATTATCTAGATCCTCTTTCAAAAATTTTTCAACCGCGGCTGGTGACGAAACTTTAAATTTCCGACCAAAATATCCGTCCGAGCCCTCTCTTCATAAATGCCATGAGGTTACAGTACGTTTTGATAGCAACACCATGTTTGAGCACCACCAGGAATATATTCACCACAGAGGGCTGGGCTTTTATGTATTGGCGAGTTCAGAGAAATACGCCAAAAACACATTTTCATCTTGCTCTTCCATTGTAGGAAACTATCGTAAGCAGCTCATTTAGTATTTCTGGCGGGATAACCTCTTATCAATAATGTTCATCTTCTGCACGAAAACTTAACTTTTCTAAAATAATTTACCACAGTGACAGAGAAAACAAAATATGAAAATTATGGGAAAGGGCGCGCAAGCTTTTTTTTTTCACGCGCTAAATGCAAGGTGAGTGAACATACAACTTACTTCAAAATTATAATTTTAAGTGATAAAATGCAAATATTTTAATATTTTATAACAAATAATTGGGAAGTAAGAATAATTTGATAGTAATAAATGTTTGTTTGACTTAATTAAGGATGTAGGTACACATTTATTTATTTCAAAAATGTACATGGATTTTCAGCGGCATTAAACTTCTTTGTTGTTACAAAAAAAAACTGTATTACCCGGTTAAATTGAACATGTTCTGTTTACTCGCATATAACTCGCAGAAAGTTACTAATTTAACTTTGTAGGAATAATTCTACCAACGCACGTGTGTGTTACAGCTCGGTTTATAGCCCTAAAAGCGATGTACTAAGGCTCACTTTACGAGCAAGTGTGTTGAAAATTCAGTTGTTATGTTTCTATGTCATCAGATAACACAAAAACGATAGCAATGAAGCGCTCTAGTGATGTGGCAAAAAATGAGTAATCGATTCTCGTGGAGCCTCCTACTCGATTGCGGAAACGTCGGCACTAAATTGACTAGATCAGGGCTGTCACAATGTGGGGTGAAAGTACTCAGTATGCATAAGCAGGCCTACTCACCCAAAATAGACTCTGAGTCAGAACCTAATTAGGGCGTTGTCGGCTCTTATCAGAGCCTCTGATATCGGTGACACTGGCTATCTAACTAATTGGGGTTGACTATATTTTGGCTAGTATTTTGACACTATACTAACCTATTAATTATAGTCCAAGCTTAAGATAAGTATCTATTTTAGTCATGAGTTGTTTAAAATTAGTTTATGTATCATTTTTGTTACGATACATGAAATATGTTACAGAATATGTGTATTACTTTGTGATGAATCAACAGATATTTATTCAACAACGCTTCAAAATTTCAAGTACACCAAAAGTAACACCATATTATTATTTTTTTTCCTTGTCTTTTTTGTATCGACTGTGTTTTTAAATCTACTCACTATTTATTGTAAGTGTACTAGCACTTAAAATAAATAGTGCACTATTATTGTAATTTAAATGATGTTAAAATTTTGTTTCTGCATACTGTGTCTATCGCAGCATATTGTACACTATGCTAGGATAAACAGCGTAAAAATTGCAGATAGGCCAATAAATAAATAAATTAAATTTTTTGTGGCTAATTATTCCCTGTGTTACTGGGATATACGAACTTATAAAAAATGGTTCAATGCTGATGCTGTTTTCCCAAATAAGTTATAAGATTTTATTTTTCCCATCTTCCTTTCCTGTCTTTATTAAACATGCAATGTGATAATCTATCACTAGTCGCTTGTTTTCATGCCCATTGTTATATTTCGACCAAACCTAACCTAGACATTACACTGCCAATATATTTTACGCAGTTCTGTTTTATGCCTTTGATAGAAGATATTTCACGACGCGATATGGGTTTTCCAATAGAACTCCTAACGTAAGATGTTCTTAAAGTTTAACGCAGACTTGTTATCCCGGGGCATTCAATCTAGAAGTTGTAAGTGCGTTTGCATATTGCTGATATTAGAACTTTCTAGATGAATTACTTACTTGGATTGCCGTAGCTTCATTTAACTAGAGATATAAATTGCCGGAGTAGATACCAATTCATTGTTGTGTGTAATGGAATTTTTCGTGAATCCTTAACGCGTTATGCAGGATTTATAAGCTGAGAAAGTGCATCACGAAATCTTCAGAATAACACGTATGAAATAAAGAATATTGAATTTTCCAAAAAAAATATTTTCGTAGAATCCTACCTCTTTTTTTATCTTATATAGGCTCGCGCTTGACCACCATCTCACCTGATGGTAAGCGATGATGTGGTCGATGATGGAGCACGCTTGCCTAGAAGTAACCTACTCACTCTTGACCTAAATACCCCTAGGTTGTAGCTATCGGGAAACACAGACTCCAGCAGGGAATTCCACTCCTTAGCTGTACGCATAATAAAAGTATTCTCAAAACGTTTAGAGCGTAAGGGTGGGATGTCCACCATGAGGAGTACCTCTGTTACCTTCTTCATTTTTGGATGTGGGGAAGTATTGGGCAAATTAAATTTAGACGTTCCAGGAAGACGTTGATTCCTTACCCTTAAATTGGGGCGCACGGTTGGCGCGGTGGTTGAGCGATTGACTGCTGCGCTAAGTGTCGCGGGTTCGATTACCACACGGAACAAATATTTGTATGACCTACAGATAGTTGTTCCGGCTCTGGGTGTTTGTGTTTGTGAGTTTATATGTTTGTAAACACACCCACGACACAGGAAGAAATTCCTAGTGCGGGGCAAAGTTGTTAATAAAAAAACTGCCTCCCTTTTCCCCAACTATGTTGGAATCAGCTTCCAGTCTGACCCGAAACAGCTGAATGGCAGTATTTATTTTTATTTGTGATGGCTTTGCTCTTGACTCTAGTCTAAGTCAGACGTGACAGGGCCAGAGTCGACGATGGAGCGAGCTTATCCAGAAGAAGCCCGTTCACTCTAACTTTGAAGAGATTCGGGTTGAATTCGTTCGGAAACACAGACGCAGGTAGTGAGTTCCATTCATTCGCTGTGCGCATTATGAAGGATGTTTGGAAGCGTTTGGTGCGAATTGGTGGAATGGCAACAAGGTGAGGATGATAACTTGCAGTGCGTCAAGATGTCCGATGGTAGAAGGGGTATTTATATCGAGAACTTGCCGATCAGACCAACCCAGTAACTGGGTAACATGATATCGCTCAGATTTACTGCCTTTTGACTTAACGTGCTTTCTGAAGTACGGATGAGTCTCGATATATCATCCATTGATGGTTATCCATCCACGGATCGACCTTGGCAAGCGTTGCTTAACCTTGAAGTTTGACCCGTACGGCTGTTATTATGTAGGCACGAGCTCCTTCCAGCACCCATTCCAATACTGATTTGTAATATTCACGCCTGGGTTCTCAAGCTTTGACGAACTATGAAAGGGGTAGTCTATTCGTAATACAGCTTGATACCGTTTTCAAAGTGAACCGTAAGTCAAAAGTCAAGAATCCAATAAATTCTAAACGAGAAACATCCTAATATTTCATCACTTCAAGAGTCAGGATGGAAACTGAACACTTAAGGTTACTCTAGTCGATAATTCTTCCTTACAAACGTAGTATTGGGAGTATTGGGATTACTCCACTGTTTGACGCTGTAAGTACAAAATAAAAATTACATTGATTTATCTCATCATTATCTAGCCCTGTATGGAAACAAAAATGTAAAAAATAAAAATATTTGAAAGTTATGAGCGTCGAAAGTTCCATATTTCAACACTAATTTTAACGCATCTTTGGGCGGAAATAAATACCACAAAAAGAAGGAAAATTGCAAAACGGCCTCCACACAGGGATAGATTAGTAATTCAAAAAAGCAAACATTTTTTGAAAATATACATTTAGTATTTTTTTCATGATGTCTAGACTCCCAAAGGTCTGTTGATAAAATTTCGCGCGCTCGTTTTCGTCAAAATCATCATCAATTTCGCTACAAACTTGCAAAAGTGCTAATTCGTACGTGAACTAGCTTCTTACTACTCATCACAGCATCTATCTCTTTCGTACGAGTTGTAGAATGAGATAGCAGGCATTTTAACCCCGCGCACAAAACAGTTCGTGCCGTCGACTAGTGTAACCTTAAGACTATTAACTGAAGATTCTATTTTACGTGTATGTGTGTATTTTACGTGTGTGTGATTTTGTTTATTTGTCGTCTATGAAATATAAAAGGGGTTACTGGGGAGTTTTGATCCTACGGAAGACATGGTTCATACAAATAATAAAGCTTTTCGCTACTCAAATTGTTTTAAAATGGTAATTACCAGTCTACTACATTAATAAAGCTGGGAAAGTAGAACTCATAGTACAGTTAGGTTTGATTTTTAAATCAACCGTAGATGTAGGTACATACCACACATACACACACACACTTACCATTACAGTTTATTACTAATAAATCTTTTTTCCTTTCTGTGTTTATCTATACAACTTTGGTTTTAATTTTATTTTGATAATTATTGATTAAGATTGAACAGTATTTGTTGCTGGGGAGGTTAATCACAGGGCAGAGGAGTCAGGGTCTTTACTGAATTGAATTGTTTTTATTATGTAAATAAAGCTACTATTAAATCTATTATTTTTATGTTTAGGGGCTTTATAAATTTTGTGTACCAAGTCTCCCGTAGATCCAAGTCACCCCAGTCTCTCATAATACTGATATGACTGGTAAAACGAGGGACATTCTAAAATGAAGATTCAAGAATGGGTTTCGTTTTGAAGGTTTCTTCAAGAATCGCAGTAAACAGGCAATTTGGAAAGAAAGCTAAAGTGAAAAATACTAAAAATGAAAAAAAAAGCTGCAGACAGATTTTATAAAATTTTTGTCCCCATCAAAAATTATATAAAACCCAACCAAAACTTCGCTTGTCTCCGCTGGCAGCACCTCATAATATTTAATGTATAAATTATACTTAGAACTTGTTTTTCTCTTTTCGGTTACTTAATTATTTTTAGCATTTGGGTTTTTGTTTTCATAATAATTTGTTTTTTACATAATTATAAAAAGATGGATGTGCGGCGTGACGAGATTGGATAAAGTGACAAATGAGTATATTAGAGGAAGTTTAAAAGTGGCGCCAGAGACAGAAAAGTTGGAAGGAAACCGTTTGTCCTGGTATGGTTATGTGATGAAACGCATGTTAAAATTACCGGCCAAGTACGTGTCGGGCCACGCGCAGTAATAGGGTTCCGTAGTTGCATAATAATGCGGACTAAGAAGAGAGTTTTTTGTTGTTACATGAACATTAAAATGGTTTCAGCGGCTCACAACGTCTAAAAACCGGCTCAAATAGGACGATGGTAACTGAAGAAGGAGTAATAAAATCCATCTTAACAAGTGAACTTAGAAAAAATATTATCTATTTGAGTACCACCGCGGGTAGAGGCAAGCGTTTGTAATAATTATTTATAACCAGCGCCACTTAATAATTTGAATACTGCAATATTGCCGTTACGGATGTAGTATTCTTTAAAAACGCCAAATATTAAGAAATCGAAAACAAATATTTTAGTATGCGTATTTTCAATCAACCTACTCAACTACCAAAAAGTAAAATCGAAATATTTAATGATAGGAACAAATAAACAACATAAATAAGCTGCAATAAATCTATACATATAAAAGAGAAATTATGTATGTATGTTCCTTATAGACTCCGAAACGGCTGGACCGATTTTAATGAAATTTTTAGAGAACCTTTAGATTGACCCAGCGGAAAATCCTCTATTCTTTTTATATTTTATTTAACTTTGAACTTTGAACGCGTTTGAAGCCGTGGCAGAAGTTAGTAATCTATATGAAGGACGTCAATTGCGAAAGGAGCCGATACGGGCCACGGGAAATAGTATGGTTCTTTCCTGGATGCTCTTCCGGAATTTAAAAAAAAACAATTAATTCACTATTTCGTTCTCGAAAGTTCTTCGCTACTCAATTAGTGATGTAGTCGGGTCGGATATTGAATTAATAGATGGATATCGAAAAAAAGAAAATAAGTAATTTAATATTTCTATAAGATAATGTTATAAAGTAGCCCGCCCGCCTCAATGACCATAATTAAATTAGTACATAATTTCAAAATGATTTTATTTATAAAAAATATATAAGCCAATAAAAAAAAATGTCTTATTTTTTCGAATTGAGAAATCGGGTACCTATCTATCAATATCGATAATGTTATTAAAAATGCTACATGGTATACTGCACCGATGTGACCTTGGTTGAGTACTAGTAAATAGCGACCTATGACACTCATGTCAACCTTACGGTAAACGCAATTACGTTTATAATTTCGACCACTGAGAATATAATTATATCTATGATCGGGTAGCGGCATTTGCTTGCCAATCAATTTATTTTTAATACAAAATAGACGCCACTGCGCGCATGCGCCGTACGGACCGATACTGCCAATGAATCCGCCTACTCCTATGCGTTATTCGAGCTTAAACATTATTAGTTTAGAAATGATTATTGTTATGGATGCTATGATTTTATTTTTGTATATTTTTTTTCAATGGCATTTGTACAGTGTACAGTGTAGGTATGGTAGGTCCTACACAATTGTTTGCTAATCACTCGCTGTTTGTTAAATACACTTATGACAAAAAAAAACACCCAAACTCTAAAACTTCTGTATTGAAGAGCAATTATTGCGCAAAAATCGCTATCGAGAATTATATCCAGCGTCTTTCAAATGAAATGAAGATGATGATGAGATACCTAACTTTAAACGTCTTCCTCATTTGTTTATTGGTCGTAAGCTCTACTGCAGAACAGTGGTCCTGGTTTCAATTCCCGGTCAGGGAAAGTTTTATTGTAAGCCATTTTTTTTTGGTTGGGATATCATCCAAGTATTTCGCCTCCGCTCTTGGTGAAGCGCGCAGGCGTATCAGAGTTTCACTGACTATAAACGCACCCGTGTTCCTTCAGTTGCTTGTGCTAACTCTCTTTCAAATTTATCCACGACAGCAGCCTTGAACCTGTATTTGTGCTCGGTTGGTAGACGAGACCCCTATAACATGCAAGCAACTAATAAACAACACTGTCGAAATTAGGTATATAAGGTAGGAACGCCTCTGCCAGACCTTTCGGCATATTCAGTTGTGACGATTCTATGTCATCAGATAACACAAAAACGATAGCAATGAAGCGCTATAATGATGTGGCAAAAAATGAGTAATCGATTCTCGTGGAGCCTCCTACTCGATTGCGGAAACGTCGGCACTAAATTGACTAGATCAGGGCTGTCACAATGTGGGGCGGAAGTACTCAGTATGCATAAGCAGGCCTACTCACCCAAAATAGACTCTGAGTCAGAACCTAATTAGGGCGTTGTCGGCTCTTATCAGAGCCTCTGATATCGGTGACACTGGCTATCTAACTAATTGGGGTTGACTCTATTTTGGCTAGAATTTTGATACTGTGCTAACCTATTAATTATAGTCCAAGCTTAAGCTAAGTATCTATCTTAGTCATGAGTTGTTTAAAATTAGTTTATTTATTATTTGTTACGATATATAAAATATTTTACAGAATATGTGTATTACGTTGCGACGAATCAATAGATATTTATTCTACAACGCTTCAAAAATTTAAGCGCCAAGTCCACCAAAAGCAACACAATATTATTATTTTTCTTTGTCTTCTTTGTATCTACTGTGTTTTTAAATCTGCCCACTCTTTATTGTATGTGTTACTAGCACTTACAATAAAAAGTGCACTATTATTGTAATTTAAATGATGTTATAATTTTGTATCTGCATGCTGTGTCTATCGCAGCATATTGTACACTATGCTAGGATAAACAGCGTAACAATTGCAGATAGGCCAATAAATAAATAAATTACATTTTTTGTGGCTAATTATTCCCTGTGTTACTGGGATATACGAACTTATAAAAAATGCTTCAATGCTGATGCTGTTTTCCAAATAAGTTATAAGATTTTATTTTTCCCATCTTCCTTTTCTGTCTTTATTAAACATGCAATGTGATAATCTATCACTAGTCGCTTGTTTTCATGCCCATTGTTATATTTCGGCCAACCCTAACCTAGACATTACACTGCCAATACATTTTACGCAGTTCTGTTTTATGCCTTTGATAGAAGATATTTCACGACGCGATATGGGTTTTCCAATAGAACTCCTAACGTAAGATGTTCTTAAAGTTTAACGCAGACTTGTTATCCCGGGGCATTCAATCTAGAAGTTTAAGTGCGTTTGCATATTGCTGATATTAGAACTTTCTAGATGAATTACTTACTTGGATTGCCGTAGCTTCATTTAACTAGAGATATAAATTGCCGGAATAGATAAGTTCATTGTTGTGTGTAATGGAATTTTTCGTGTATCCTTAACGCGTTTAAAGGATTGATAAGCTGAGAAAGTGCATCACGAAATCTTCAGAATAACACGTTTGAAATAAAGACTATTGAGTTTTTCAAAAAAGTTCATTTTCGTAGAATCCAACCTCTGTTACCTTCTTTAGTTCATTTTTGGATGTGGGGAAGTATTGGGCAAATAAAATTTAAGCGTTCCAGGAAGACGTTCATTCCTAACCCTTAAATTGGGGCGCACGGTTGGCGCAGTGGTTGAGCGATTGACTGCTACGCTAAGTGTCACGGGTTCGATTCCCGCACGGAACAAATATTTGTATGACCTACAGATAGTTGTTCCGGCTTTGGGTGTTTGTGTATGTGAGTTTATTATGTTTCTAAACACACCCGCGATACAGGAAGAAATTCCTAGTGCGGGGCAAAGTTTAAAAAAAAAAAAAACTGCCTATCTTTTCCCCAACTTCGTTGGAATCAGCTTCCAGTCTAATCCGAAACAGTTGAATGGCAGTATTTTAGATCGAGAACTTGCCGATCAGACCTTCACAACCCAGTAACTGGGTAACATGATATTGCTCAGATTTTCTGGCTTCTGACATAACGTGTTTTATGTAGCACGGAGTATGTATGAGTCTCGATATTATCCATTGATGGTCATCCATCTACGGATCGACCTTGGCAAGCGTTGCTTAACCTTGAAGATTGACCCGTACGGCTGTTATTATTTACGCACGAGCTCGTTATAGTACCCATTCGAATACTGATTTGTAATATTCACGCCTGGGTACTCAAGCTTTGACGAACTATGAAAGGGGTAGTCTATTCGTAATACAGCTTGATACCGTTTTCAAAGTGAAACGCAAGTCAAAAGTCAAGAATCCAATAAATTCTAAACGAGAAACATCCTAATATTTCATCACTTCAGGAGTCAGGATGGAAACTGAACACTTAAGGTTACTCTAGTCGATAATTCTTCCTTACAAACGTAGTATTGGGAGTATTGGGATTACTCCACTGTTTGACGCTGTAAGTTCAAAATAAAAATTGCATTGATTTATCTCATCATTATCTAGCCCTGTATGGAAACAAAAAAGTAAAAAAGAATAATATTTGAAAGTTATGAGCGTCGACAGTTCCATATTTCAACACTAATTTTAACGCATCTTTGGGCGGAAATAAATACCATAAAAAGAAGGAAAATTACAAAACGGCCTCCACACAGGGATAGATTAGTAATTCAACAAAGCAAACATTTTTTGAAAATATACATTTAGTCGTTTTTTCATGATATCTAGACTCCCAAAGGTCTGTTTATAAAATTTCGCGCGCTCGTTTTCGTCCAAAATCATCATCCATTTCGCTACAAACTTGCAAAAGTGCTAATTCGTACGTGAACTAGCTTCTTACTACTCATCACAGCATGTATCTCTTTCGTACGAGTTGTAGAATGAGATAGCAGGCATTTTAACTCCGCGCACAAAATAGTTCGTGCCGTCGACTAGTGTAACCTGAAGACTATTAACTGAAGATTCTATTTTACGTGTATGTGTGTATTTTACGTGTGTCTGATTTTGTTTATTTGTCGTCTATGAAATATAAAAGGGGTTACTGGGGAGTTTTGATCCTACGGAAGACATGCTTCATACAAATAATAAAGCTCTTAGCAACTCAAATTGTTTTAAAATGGTAATTACAAGTCTACTAAATTAATAAAGCTGGAAAAGTAGAACTCATAGTACAGTTAGGTTTGATTTTTAAATCAACCGTATAGATGTAGGTACATACCACACATACACACACACACACACACACACTCACCATTACAGTTTATTACTAATAAATCTTTTTTCCTTTCCGTGTTTATTTTTACAACTTTGGTTTTAATTTCATTTTGATAATTATTGATTAAGATTGAACAGTATTTGTTGCTGGGGAGGTAAATCACGGGGCAGAGGAGTCAGGGTCTTTACTGAATTGAATTGTTTTTATTATGTTAATAAAGCTACTATTAAATATATTATTTTTATGTTTAGGGGCTTTATAAATTTTGTGTACCAAGTCTCCCGTAGATCCAAGTCAACCCATAATACTTATATGACTGGTAAAACGAGGGACATTCTAAAATGAAGATTCAAGAATGGGTTTCGTTTTGAAGGTTTCTTCAAGAATCGCAGTAAACAGGCAATTTGGAAAGAAAGCTAAAGCGAAAAATACTAAAAATGAAAAAAAAAGCTGCAGACAGATTTTATAAAATTTTTGTCCCCATCAAAAATTATATAAAATCCAACCAAAACTTCGCTTGTCTCCGCTGGCAGCACCTCATAATATTTAATGTATAAATTATACTTAGAACTTGTTTTTCTCTTTTCGGTTACTTAATTATTTTTAGCATTTGGTTTTTTGTTTTCATAATAATTTGTTTTTTACATAATTATTTAAAGATGGATGTGCGGCGTGACAAGATTGGATAAAGTGACAAATGAGTATATTAGAGGAAGTTTAAAAGTGGCGCCAGAGACAGAAAAGTTGGAAGGAAACCGTTTGTCCTGGTATGGTTATGTGATGAGGAGGGATGAAACGCATGTTAAAATAACCGGCCAAGTACGTGTCGGGCCACGTGCAGTAATAGGGTTCCGTAGTTGCATAATAATGCGGACTAAGAAGAGAGATTTTTGTTGTTACATGAACATTAAAATGGTTTTAGCGGCTCACAACGTCTAAAAACCGGCTCAAATAGGACGATGGTAACTGAAGAAGGAGTAATACAATCCAACTTAACAAGTGAAGTTCGAAAAAATATTATCTATTTGAGTACCACCGCGGGTAGAGGCAAGCGTTTGTAATAATTATTTATAACCAGCGCCACTTAATAATTTGAATACTGCAATATTGCCGTTACGGATGTAGTATTCTTTAAAAACCCCAAATATTTAGAAATCGAAAACAAATATTTTAGTATGCGTATTTTCAAACAACCTACTCAACTACCAAAAAGTAAAATCGAATTATTTAATGATAGGAACAAATAACCAACATAAATAAGCTGCAATAAATCTATATATATAAAAGAGAAATTATGTATGTATGTTCCTTATAGACTCCGAAACGGCTGGACCGATTTTAATGAAATTTTTAGAGAACCTTTAGATTGACCCAGCGGATAATCCTCTATTCTTTTTATATTTTTTTTAACTTTGAACGCGGTTGAAGCAGTGGCAGAAGTTAGTAATCTATATGAAGGACGTCAATTGCGAAAGGAGCCGATACGGGCCACGGGAAATGGTATGGTTCTTTCCTGGATGCTCTTCCGGAATTAAAATAAAAACAATTAATTCACTATTTCGTTCTCGAAAGTTCGTCGCTACTCAATTAGTGATGTAGTCGGGTCGGATATTAACTTAATAGATGGATATCGAAAAAAATAAAATAAGGAATTTAATATTTCTATAAGATAAGGTTATAAATTAGTACATAATTTCAACTTGATTTTATTTATAAAAAAATATATAAGCCAATTAAAAAAAAATACGTCTTATTTTTTCGAATTAAGAAATCGGGTACCTATCTATCGATATCGATAATGTTATTAAAAATGCAATATGGTATACTGCACCGATGTGACCTTGGTTGAGTACTAGTAAATAGCGACCTATGACACTAATGTCAACCTTACGGTAAACGCAATTACGTTTATAATTTCGACCACTGAGAATATAATTATATCTATGATCGGGTAGCGGCATTTGCTTGCCAATCGAATCAAGTTTGACTTCTGCACTAATACAAAATAGACGCCACCGCGCGCATGCGCCGTACGGACCGATACTGCAAATGAATCCGCCCACTCCTATGCGTTATTCGAGCTTAAACATTATTAGTTTAGAAATAATTATTATTAAGGACGCTATGATTTTATTTTTGTATATTTTTTTTCAATGGCAATTGTACAAAATTTTTACTGTTCCAAGTACATTTTATAAGTTGGTCGACTATTATTCGTAAACTTGTAAAGTCTACTTAGCTGTGATAGTTTTCCTTTTAATTTCGTTATATATACTACTACCCTGAAGTTTTTTACACAGCCAAAAGCAACCATTTCGCTGGCATGGGGGGGGGGGATTGACTCTAAATAAAAACATGCAATTTAAAGCTTTATTTTTCGCAAACGGATCTCTGAATAGAAAAATGGTTGTAACAGATCCGTAATATTTTTGAATGGCCTATCCAACGATGATATGGATGTTTTTTTCTAAGAACATCCCCACTTTACGTCTACAGGGGGTACCCGAAATAAAAATTATTTCGTGTTTTTTTTTTACCACTTTGATGACATTATTAATAATATATATCCATGCCAAATTATAGTTTTCTAGAACTAAGTGTCTCTTGAGCTAACCTGCGGACGGACAGATGGACATAGCGAAACTATAAGGGTTCCTTGTTGACTTCGGAACCCTAGAAAGATTTATGAATATAAATGTAGATGGATGGAGAGGTAGAGGAAGGTCAAAGAAAAAATGAATGAAGTGTGTGAGAAGTAATATGAAAGAAAAGGAAGCCAGTGATAGCGTGACGGGGACAGGACGGTTGAGATTATACAACACAAATATATCCATAGAGTCTTCAGCAGATCCAACAAAACTTCATAAATTTTCTGCTTATCACTTGTTTTTGTACCCTAGTGGCTGTGGAGCAGGACTAGCGTTGACCCAATCATTTTTATCAGCGATGTAATCCCCAACTTATAATATGCCTTGCCACTAAGTATTGCCATACAAAGTGGCAATGCTGTTAGTCTTTTGGGCATAATACCATTTGACAAGGATGTGGAGGAGTTTTTCGACGCCGTGTTTTAAATTAGTTTATATTTAGGCCAAGGCACATATGTCGGAAAAGTTTAAATCAGTATTAGGTAAATTATCGGTTTGTCATACAATATTATCAAATTTAACCTCGTGTTAGCAACTAACTCAGAGTTAAGTTTTTAGGGCCTTAGTTAGTTTGTAATTTTTCATGTAAGTGTATTTGTATGTACCTAGTTATAGTATTTCATACACTGTATAAACTTTTATTTTTTTATCGACGTCAATAAAGATTCATCAAATTATTTTTACACCATTTTTGCAATTACAATTGAATCTTGAATACATTTCTTTAAATTAATATGTTCATCGTTTAACCAGTCAGCCAGTATATATACCACCGTCTGCCTAGATCGCGTGAGACAGAGATGAATCATTTCATTAGAGCCGCGCTAGAGCAGGACAGATATATATTAAATGAGGTAAGTTTGTGCTAAGCTTAGACAATATGTTGTTGTGATTGGTGGGCCAGAGACGGATGAAGAATTGTTGGTTTTTTGGGTTCCGTAGCCAAATGGCAAAAAACGAAACCCTTATGGATTCGTCATGTCTTTCTGTCTGTCTGTTCGTCCGTATGTCACAGCCACTTTTTTCCGTAACTATAAGAACTATGCTGTTGAAACTTAGTAAGTAGATGTATTTTGTAATCCGCATTAAGATTTTCACACAAAAATTGAAAAAAAAAACAATAAATTTTGAGGGTTCCCCATACTTAGAACTGAAACTCATTTTTTTTTCATCATACCCATACTTGTGGGATATGTATGGATAGGTTTTCAAAAATAATGTTGAGGATTCTGATGTCATTTTTTTCTAAACTGAATAGTTTGCGCGAGAGACACTTCCAAAGTGATAGAATTTGTGTCCCCCCCACCCCTGTAACTTCTAAAATAAGAAAAAGATAAAACTAAAAAAATATTTGATGTACATTACCATGTAAACTTCCACCGAAAATTAGTTTGAACGAGATTTAGTAAGTAGTTTTTTTAAATACGTCATAAATCGTAAACCGCAATTTACCAAGTACAGAAACCTTCGTGCGCGAGTCCGACTCGCACTTGGCTGGTTTTTATGTTTAAAGTTTTGACATTTAATTTTATCTCAAAACTGTAAGGCTCACTTGTATGGAAAACTTAAGTCAGACTTAGTTGCTAACACGTGGTTAAGGTTACACTAGTCGAAAATTCTTCCATACAAACGTAGTCTAGGGATTATTCCACTGCTTGACGATGTACGTTCAAAATAAAAAGTGATATCAATTTGTCTAATCATTATCTAGCCCTGTATGAAAGCAAAAAAGTAAAAAAAGAAAGTATTTGAAAGTTATGAGCGTCGAAAGTTCCACATTTCGACACTAATTTAAACGCATTTTTGGGCGCAAATAAATAACATAAGAAGACGGAAAATTGCAAAACGGCCTCGATACAGGGATAGATTAGTAGTTCAACAAAGCAAACAATTTTATTTTGAACAGATAGATTTTGTTGTTTTTTTCATGATATCTAGACTGCTAAAGGTCTGTTTATAAAATTTCGCGCCCTCGGTTTCGTCCTAAATCATTATCCATTTCGCTACAAATTTGCAAAAGTGTGTATTCGTTCGCGAACTAGCTTCCTACTGATCATCACAGCATCTATCTCTTCCGCACGTGTTGTCGGTTGATATAAAATGCATTTCAACCCCGCGAACAAAATAGTTCGTGCCGTCGACTAGTGTACCCTTAAATCGAAAGTTTGTCATAAAATATTGTTAATTTAACCTCGTGTTAGCAACTAACTCTGAGTTAAGTTTTTCGTTCAGTTGGGTTTAAGATGTTTTAGTTTCTTTTAATGTTTCTTAGTTTAAAATAATAGAGCAGTGGTGGCCCAGTGGTTTCGGCCCCGACTTACGAGTTGTAAGTCGTGGATTCAAACCCAAGCTTTACTTTGTGTAATTATTGCACTCAAAACGGTGAAAGAAAACTTCGTGCGGAAACCGGCATGTCCTAGAACCAAAAATTCAAAGACATGTGACATCTACCAATCCACACTGGGCCCGCGTTGTGGATAATAACCCACTCTCTCTATGAGAGGTAGCGTGTGTCCCAGCAGTGGGAACATTATAAAGCTAATGATGATGAGTTTATAATAATTGCATTTGTTGTTCAATTCAGCTACAGTGCAGTAAGATCTGTATTTTATGTCAAAAGAGAATCAAAATAGATTCCCAGAAAGTATCACTTGAGCAATCTTCACAAATCAATGCAATCTTTGACTTAAATCTTTCGATGAGTCAATTCAAGCCTACAAACACTAAAACACCTCTGCAATAATCGTCTGTAAGCTAACTTTATCTGCTATCCTTACTAATTCCACGAGTTCTTTTTCCAAATTCTTCAAAGTCAAAGTCAAAGATTTATTTGCAGATAAATATGGTTATAAAAGTTCTTACAATGTAGTTTAATAGTAGCTTAACATATTTAATCATAGCATAATGACATTCAAATTTTTGGTAAGTATACAATTAGGTCATTTAAACTGAAGGAACTCTTTTATAGTATAGAAGGAATTCTCTATTAACCACCTGCGTAAAACCCTTCTGAAGCGGACCATTGGCAGTTCTTTTATTTCGTTAGGAATCTTGTTATTAATCTGAATACACATAGGATAGCAACTTTGGGTTATGCGCACTTCGTCCCATTCGCACTGCGTCCCATTCGCACTTCGTCCCATTCACACTTCGTCCCATTCGCACTTCGTCCCATTCGCACTTCGTCCCACGTTCGCAGTAGGTCCCATTCGCTTTGTCTATATGGTTCTGTTTTCATTGTAGGAATAATTAGTCTATTAGGATATCTAGTTCTGAACTTACATTTATTGCCCATTTTTTTATTTTTTTTTATTTGTAATGGGTTTGCTCTTGACTCTAGTCTAGGTCATAGGTGACAGAGACAGAGTCTACGATGGAGTGAGCTTACCCAGAAGAAGCCTGTTCACTCTAACTTTGAAGAGATTCGGGTTGAATGCGGTCGGAAACACAGACGCAGGTAGTGAGTTCCATTCATTCGCTGTGCGCATTATAAAGGATGTTTGGAAGCGCTTTGTGCGAATTGGTGGAATGGCAACAAGGTAAGGATGATAACTTGCAGTGCGTCTAGATGTCCGAAGGTAGAAGGGGGCTGGTGGGATGAGGTCGTGGAGTTCTTGAGCTCACTCACCGAAGTACAGTCTGTAGAAGACCGACAAGCAGGCAACTTTGCGGCGATGAGCCAAGCTGTGAAGCTTGGCGTCCACCAGTTCAACGTCGCCACCAGTCCAACATTTCAGGCATCTTGCAACCAGTAACAGCTTATCTGGTGTCAATTTACATGCAGCTAACATCCTCAATCCGTCTACGGATTCGTATCACTGCAACAAACCACCGTCATCATGATATATTTGAAGACTCAATTGCCCATAAAGCCATTTTATAACGATCGCTGTATTGTTTTATAGGTTTTTTGCGGTAAGCCTGATATATGGGAATGTGTTGAAACCTATTTTTGGCTGTTTGTGTTTAAGGAAAACCTTTTTTAGGTTTATTTTAAATTTTAATAATAGCATAAAGGACCGAATTCATTAATGCGGCTACTTTCAGCAAGCCAACGATATAAAGCATCGTATATAATGATTTAATACCTTCACGACGGCGTATATTTTAACTAGATACATTTATGTAAACTTAGCTCGAGCGAAAGAGCTCGTGGCTAAATAATAACAGCCGCACGGCTCGATCTTCAAGGTTAAGCAACGCTTGCCGAGGTCGGTCCGTGGATGGGTGACCATCGTTACCTAGCGAGTTTCTTCCATGCCTCGGAAAGCAAGTTAAGCCGTTGGTCTCGGCTGTCATTTGAAGATCTTTGACAGTCGTTACGGGTAATGGCAAAACCTTATCAAAATACAAAATTTCGTTCAAATCATTATAGCCTTTTCTGATATACGCAAAATTAATTTATATACATAGGTACCACAAGAAATGAAATGTATTCATCAAAAATGGGTACAATTAATCTATCCTAATCAAACAAAATATATTAAAATTGATGGTTTTAATATATTAGATTTCAATGCGTGCCCAAGCTGGAGTCATCACCTAACATGGAACTTAAGTTTAGTACTGCTGTGTTTGACTTCAAAACGAGGCTGGTAAAAGAAATGTTTCTAATTTAATACTGGTACATTAAAAATATTTTGCAAGAAAAATTTACTCCGATTATTTACCACTAGCTGTTCTACGCGGCTTCGCTCCCGTGGCCCACCCCACAAGACCCGTTTTCGGGATAACAAAATAGTCTGTGTCACTCAGGAATAAAGTTGCTTTCTATTGGTGAAAGAATTTTTTAAATCGGTCTAGTAGTTTCGGAGCCTATTCGGTACAAACAAACAAACAAAAAAAAACTTTCTTCTTTATAATATTGTTATTATATTACTAGCTGTTCCCCGCGGCTTCGCTCCCGTGGATCACCCCACAGGACCCGTTTTCGGGATAAAAAATAGCCTATGTCACTCAGGAATAAAGTAGCTTTCTATTGGTAAAAGAATTTTTTGTCGGTCCAGTAGTTTCGGAGTCTATTCGGTACAAACAAACAAACAAAAAAATATCTCCTCTTTATAATATTATATTATATACTAGCTGTTACCCGCAGCTTCGCCCGCGTTAATATAGATTTTGTCTATCAATTCTGGTTGTCGACATACAGGGTGACAAAAATCCAATGTTGCAGATTTAGTTTTAATCAAAGGCCCCGTGACTCCTTTGATTGTTTTGTGATATTCTTCATAGTGATGATTTGGCCATCCACGCCTACTTGGCAAACTCAGCCTGTATAGGTACAGGAAGCATTAACGTAAAACGATTTACTTATTTAATTGAATAAAATTGTATCTACAGTTAATTTACATTACTTAATTATTTAGTTAATCATGGGTATAACATTTTATGACACTGCTATATACTATGTTGTATGACCTTTCATTTGATGCTAATACATACACATTCTAGGCCTTGGACATACGCGAATATCAGCAGCTACATGTAGCTGGTTGTGGGTAAAGCATGGCTTTTTCAAATACACACGTGCTATCCTTGAGCTTTGTTAATAGTAATAGCAAAACTAAGTTTGATTTTAAACTGGAGTCCACTGACCTATCATTTCAATTCAAAAATTGAAATGATAGGTCAGTGGTGATTATTGGGATTCGACGTATGAACACGCTTTCCTCTTTTCTCATACCTGTTAATATATTGGCACCTATGTGTAATAAGAAGCCTCATCCCATTACATAACCTAAATAAATATGCAGATCTCAATCATTTGTTATCAAAAACATGCCTGCAAAGATTCAACCAAATCGGCAGCCGTAATAAAAAGTTTCATACAAAGTTCAGCTTGCCCAATTTACCCCTTTAAAAATCGAATTCACAAAAATCCTTTCTTAACTAACGTTTACTATCTTTATAGGGGTTGATAAAAAAAACATAATCATCATCATCTGCCTAGCCTTTTTCCCAACTATATTGGGGTCGGCTTCCAGTCTTACCGGAATCAGCTAAGTACCAGTGTTTTACATGGAGCGACTGCCTATCTGACCTCCACAACCCAGTAACTGGGTAACACGGTACCCCTTGGCAAGACTGGTGTCAGATCTCAAGCTTCTGACTACCTGTAACGACTGTCAAAGATCTTCAAATGACAGCCGGGACCAACGGCTTAACGTGCTTTCCGAGGCACGGAGGAAACTCGGTATGTTGAAATGGTCACCCATCCACTGACCGACCTCGTCAAGTGTTGCTTAACCTTGATGATCGACCCGTGCGGCTGTTATTATTTAGCCACGAGCTCCGATAAAAAAAAACATAATATTTCATTTATTTGTTACGGAACTATTTCCTCAAAGTTTGAAGTGAATCGATCTCTATAATAAGCTGCCCTGCGATTTTTATGCACAAAGAAGTAGCCTATGTCCTTCTCAGGGTCTCAAACTATCTCCAAACCAAATTTCATCTAAATCGGTTGATAATAAGAAGAAGTTGCATGATACGAAGTTACATACAAAATTAACCCTCCCCATTTCTCCCCTTCGTGTTTTATGCAAAAAGAAGTAACCTTTGTCCTTCTTAGGGTCTCAAACTATCTCCAAACCAAATTTCATCTAAATGGGTTCAGCGGTTTAAGTTATAATAAGAAGTTTAATACAACTAACAACCACACCACCCCCATTTCTTCCCCTCCTTGTTTTATGAAAAAAAAAGTAGCTTATGTCCTTTCCTGAGTTTCAAACTATCTCCATACCAACCTTCATCTAAATCGGTTCAGCGGTTTAAACATGAAAAGGTAACAGACAGACAGACAGAGTTACGTTCGCATTTATAATATTAGTATGGATTATAAGTAAGTATAGATAATTAACTATAATGTATCAAGGTTTTGCGTACTTTCAAAACTATTGGGTTGTTTTATATTTCATTCGGCTGAGGCTGTGTATTCTCATACCAAGGCAATCCCAAACTTGTTTAGTAACGTATAATACCATCAAAATATAGAGCAGGAAACATCAAAACAGTTGTTTAACTAAACCGTGCGATGAAACAACTATAAACAGACTACATTACCACAAAAGCCGGAAATGTGCACGTATTTCATAATTACTAAAGTTTGGTGGCGTCTCATTATTAACGGGTCGGCGTAAATATACGAAATAAAGGGTTGTCTAGTAGAGGCCTTACGCCACTAATGTTTTCCTTTATTTTCACATCAACATTGTCTTGACACGCCTAATTTTCACGCCTTCCGTTAGAGGCTGGAAAAGTGCCGAATGCTTGAAGGCTAGCCAAAGTTCAGCATGTGCCCAAGAAAGCAGTCGACTGACCCGGCCAACTACAGAACCATCTCAGTAACGTCCATCATCTGTAAGAGTGTGGACTCAACTCTAAGGTCCTGGCATACCTAGAAGCGATTTGGGAATACTTTTATTGTGCTTTTAGCCAAGCAGTAGAATTCTCTGCCGGAGGCCGTATTTCCTGATAGCTACAAACTGGGAGTCTTTAAGTCAAGAGCGAATAGGTTACATCTAGGCAAGCGAGTTCCATCGTCGACCACATCATCACTTACTATCGATTGAGCTAGGGTTCAAACGCGAGCCAATCATTAATAATTAAAATAAAAACATCTCACAGGGACCATGCATCTACTGGGACCAAAACTGGCCTATATACTCAGCAAATTTTTTGCTTTCTGTCTGTGTAATATTTTTTGTAAATGGATCTATACTTTTATCAACAAACAAGCAATCAATTTTACCACTTAATAATAATTAGTTTATATAAAATTTAACTGCCTTATTAATTTAAAAAAAAACGTTTATTTGGAAAAAGACATTTGGTCTTATTACAAACCCACCAAACTGCGTGACAGTTTGTCAGCGGGATTAGTGCTCGTATGCAATGGTTGACGACGCTTACAATTAGATATACATAAGTGAATATCCAAAAAAATAGTTTCAGTCTGCGCTTTCCTAGTTTTACTAAGGTTTGGTGGTTTCACAGCACCAGGTTTTTAATCAAGTTCAAATAATCATAATCAAATAATGTTAATTGATTTGTAATAAGATTTGTTTTTTTTTCAGTTGCAGTTCAACGTCTGGACTTATGCCTGAGAGCAACAGCCCGTAATCTATTACAAACTAAAACATAACACCAAAATGTAGTACTGTGATTGTAGGAGCGGGTTCACTTATACTGGATGTTACGGAAATATGTGACCATATTTTAGAAAATATTCTTCCTATGAATATGATATACAACTTTCTCTAAGAAAGTCATTGCCAGTTCTCCAAAAAATTATTGGCTTTTGCATAAAAATTTGTCGTCAGCTGGCCAGAATTTGTATGGGAGTTTTTTTTTTTTTAATATCTATTATACCTTCCTTGGTAAAAGTTGTTCCTATACATAATACAGAAGCATTTTTTTTAAATAACATCACACTTTTCCGTAACACCCTGTATTTTAAAGGGACTTGTCGGGACATCTGTCCCGATTGCTAAAAGCCTGGTCAAGCCTTTGATCAGAAAATCTGTTGGTTTAAAATGGTTGACCAGAATAACAAGTGATTGTTTAACATGAGAATTCACGAGAGATAAAATGTAAAATTTCTTAAGATTGGGGTTTAGTTTTCAGTATAATCTTCACAACATAACATATAAATAATAACAGCCGCACTGGTCGATCATCAAGGTTAAGCAACGCTTGACGAGGTTGGTCCGTGGATGGGTGACCATATCAACATACCGAGTTTCCTCCGTGCCTCGGAAAGCACGTTAAGCCGTTGATCCTGGCTGTCATTTGAAGATCTTTGACAGTCGTTACGAGTAGTCAGAAGTTTGAGATCTGACACCAGTCTTACCAAGGGGTATCGTGTTACCCAGTTTCTGGGTTGTGGAGGTCAGATAGGCAGTCGCTCCATGTAAAACACTAGTACTCAGCTGAATCCGGTAAGACTGGAAGCCGACCCCAATATAGTTGGAAAAGGCTAGGCAGATTGACTGATCTTCACAAAAAATAAACGGAAATGATGTTCAGAAATCGAAGATTAGCTTAGCAGTCGATAGATCTATCGGAGTTTTTAAATGCGTTATATACTCTTTAGTAATGATTAACAATACTGACCGACAAAGAAACTGCATCAAAGTTCAGGGTAGCTTTCAAAAGTAAATATGTTTTCTGTTTTTCTTTCAATGACCAGTTCAGTAAGCAATACGGAATCACATTGATGTTTTGTTTAATTCACATGCTCTCGTAAAACTATTGTTTGTGAACTGCAGTGCAGTATGCCAAAATTCGAAACAAAAACAAAAAGATTAAAACTCCTTAAAAAAATAGTACATTTCGTGTCGAGCATAAAAAGTCGTGATTTTAACACGAGCGATGTAGTGAATTTAAAGCTACATGCGAGTGTTAAAATAAAGCCTTTTTATGCAAGACACGAATGATTATTTTTCCACTACCTGATGAGCTTACTTAATTAAATGCAAATAAGTTCCATCAACAATTTATTAGAAACGTTCAGACTAAAAACCACAGAATATATACACACAATCAACGCGCGCTTTTTTGAGGGGTAACAAGTTCAGTATCAATCTGCCAGTTACATAATGATCCATACAAAAGTCATTTCGTTACTTTTATTATGTATTTTTTTTTGGAATTTTTATTTCATAGTCTTATGTTTAAATGTTCATATTTCGAAACGAGCTTCTTAGGCAATGTGTTACATAATAGACAAGGTAATGAAAAAAAAAATATACAAACAATTGTTAAAATTTGGTCTGAAATCAAAAATTGACAAAATAAAGTTGTGTTCATCCGTGTTGGTTACCCTATAATAAAAATAATCTATCATCCGTCTACAAAACTATTTTTCAATACAGTTGTTAAACATGGCGTACTTTCAGAGGCTATAATTATGATTCGAAAGTTAAATCTTACGCATAGGCATCTTTCTGTTACGCGGTCGTGACTTTTGTTTACGAGCTCGATCATTATGTTTGCAGTTTAGTTTTAAATTTATAAGTCAATTTAAAAAAGTTTAGTAGCAAGGAGTTTTCAAACATAGAATAAAATGGGATAGATTTTCTACGAGGAAAAATGAATGATTCCGTACGTTTTAGCATTGAATTCTCAAAAGTCTTTTAAATGGTTGTTTAATATATTTAATTACCAGTTTTAATTTAATTATTTTCACATCAACATTTGACAAAAATCGAATAGGCTGTATAGGCTGTTTTAGTTGAAAAAAAAATGTCCAGTTGCAAAAACGCGCCATAAGTCAATTTAAAAAAGTTTAGTAGCAATGAGTTTTCATACATAGAATAAAATTGGATACGATTTTATACGAGGAAAAATTAATGATTCCGTACGTTTTAGCATTGAATTCTCATTTATTTTTTAAATAGTTGTATAGTATATTTAATTACCAGTTTTAAGTTAATTATTTTCACATCAACGTTTGTCAAAAATCGAATAGGCTGTATAGGCTGTTTTCTTTGTAAAAAAATATGTCCAGTTGCAAAAACGCGCCATATTGAAAATTTTATTTTTTGTGAATAAACAAATCTAATTCTTTGATTTGTTTTTACTGTTTCTCACAACTGTATTGAAAAACGTCGTGTGATACACGGGTGTGTAGGTTATTGCAAACTCGTGTCATTAAAAACCCTCGCCTTCGGCTCGGGCTTGTTAATGGCAGCTCGTTTGCAATAACCTACTTCCCACCCTTGTATCACAATGTACTAATAAAATCTTCTTATATTCTTAACTGGAAATTATAGTCTTAACTGGAAATAAATCCTACATTTAAAAATGGTTCTTAATAGCACTTATGCGCTACGTGTTATCGTGCAGAATCGTGCTACACAATGCATAGCGTAAAGCTGTGAAGTAGATTAATGTACCACGTGCTACGTGCTACGCCGTAGCGCACAATGGTACTACGGCGTAGCACGTAGCGTAGCACTTTTTTGTCTAGATGTGTTTACCATTTTTGTAACCGATATTGACTTTTAATATGGTGTAGCCGGTGCATGTTAGAACTTATGAAAAAGTACACTGACGGCCAAAGAAACCGCGAAAAAATAAGTTAGTAGATAACACTGAGAGAAATTTTAGTTAACAGTTACAAAAGGTTTGATTGCTGGTTACGAAATTATAGGGACTTCCAAACTATGTCTTACTAGCAACCAAACATGGTTAAGTACTTGAACATTAGTTTTTTATTATTTGATTAATTTAATTTTCTAATAACTACGAAAGTTTGCGTTACCATCAGGCGAGATAGTGGTCAAACGCGAGCCTATAGATAAATAAAAAAAATGGTACAAAACGTGTTCAGTTTTGTTTTTCAGTAAAAATAGTAGGTATTGTAAATATCCTATGTAAATATATTGACCAATCGTCTTACTGCATAACATGACTCAATGTCCAACACGTGTCACAATTTAGTGTAACGACTCACTGACTACATATCACACACTACACTCACTATGCATACGTACATTACTGTTGTATGTTACTGCGACATGGCGTGGCCGTCCACACAATGGCTGATAATGGATGATAATGGATACAGCTTAATTTATGGATATTGTATTGGGCGATAATTCTTTATAGAGGGATAGATATATGAGATTGTTCATTATCTTGTTTAGCTTACATATGGAAACTTGAGACAAGACAATCGAGCATTTTCGAGTAATTATGACGCGTGTATGGCTATCTGTGTTGGGTTAAAAGTAAAATGTGAATCTTGTTAATTAGATGTTCAGATGTTTATTAATCACATCTGAATGACATGAGCTTAATTAAATCGGAAAAAATATTTATTAAGGGCAGATCGATTTGTATTATTATATTTATAATTATAGTAACGCTTTATTTTTATTATTTTTGTTTAAAATATTTTGACTCGCACACTGTTCCGTTGTTGTTGAATTAGATAATTTACCTATGTTTGCAATATTTGTAAGTATGTGAGAACCATGTTCCTATTTATCAAGTGAAGGGTTTTACCTGTTAGTGCTTGTAATACTTTATACCTATATGTAGTATAGTGCTAGGTGCATCGTCCTCACGTACATGAATTTATTAATATATGTAGTGTAATATTGTAAAACTTTTTTTTTTTTAAGTTTAAGTATGGAGTTTCTTGTGCATTCTTCTCCATAACAAGCTACTTTTCCGAATGCACGGTAGAATAAATTTTTATTACTCGTAAATTTTAATTGTTAACATTCAAAACTACCGCTTAGTGGCCTAATTGAATAAATACATTTGACTTTGACTTGACTTTGATCATTTCCTCTCAAAGTGGACCTACCTTAACAATACAGGAGCAGGGTGTGCATGTGGAGCTGAGCCTCTGTGTACTAAAACATGCAGATTAAGTGATCCATGCACTGTTACCGACGATGCTCTGGAAAGGCAAAGTTTTGGGCCAAATAAATCTGAGTGACTGTCGAATAAGTTACATGAAGAGTAAAAAGAATTGCCTAGACTAGGACATAGAGTACTTTTTCTGCTTTAATAGAAGTATTAGTACTAGTATGATTTAAATTGACACACATTTTTTTATCAGAATGTATGTTTAACAGAATTTAATGCAATGTTTTGTTTAATCGCCACACTAATATTACAAAGGAGAATATTTGTGAGTGTGTTTGTATGTTTGTTACTTCTTCACGCTCAAACGGCTGGACGGTACTGGATAAAATTTGGCACGCAGATAGATTAGTCTGGAATAGCACATAGGATACTTTTTATCACGGGAATCACACTAATATTAAAAAGCAGAAAGTTAGTGATTGTGTTAGTATTTTTGTTACTTCTTCACGCTCGAACGGCTGAACGGATCTGAATGAAATTTGGCAAGCAGATAGATTGTAGTCTGGAATAGCACATAGGATAATTTTTATCCCGGGAATTACACTAATATTATAAAGGCGAAAGTTTGTGATTGTGTTAATATGTTTGTTACTTCTTCACGCTCGAACGGCTGAACGGATCTGAATGAAATTTGGCACAGAGATAGATTATAGTCTAGAATAGCACATATAATACTTTTTATCCCGAGTATATGTTCCCTTTGGATAATTTTCAACATTCACGCGGGCGAAGCCGCTGGCAGAAGCTAGTTATATTATAAAGGTGAAAGTTTGTGAGTGAGTGTTTGTGTGTGTTTTTATGTTTGTTACTTCTTCACGCTCAAACGGCTAGACGGATCTGGATGAAATTTGGCACGCAGATAGATTATAGTCTGGAATTTGAGATAAATTTCGATATTCACGCGGGCGAAGCCGCTGGCAGAAGCTAGTATAAAATAATTCTTTGATTTGCTTTTTTGTTTTCTAGCAACAAAATTAAAGCAATCGTAACACAAATATCCTTTCACTTTTCTATATGCCTGCTACTATAAAACATATTCACTATTCCAAACTAAACAGATGCAAGTACCCGCGTCCACCTTTTTTAAATCCACTGTTGCAATGCCACAGTAAGCTGCGCGATCCATTTGTTTCCCAGTCACGCATCCGTTTGTAACATGACCGTGGTGAGCTGTGTCCACAGCTGATCGTCCGTTCACGACTAGGTTTTCAAAAAGCTGGTTGATACCGTTAAAACCTCACCGTGATGAGTTATGTGACAAATACAATTTCTCCAGACAATTTTTTATTTCATGCTTATTAAACTACATGATTTATCTAGTAGCAGACAAGCTTCGATCGACAATCATTCGAACATATTTATGATACTATATCTTGTGAAAATATCCCGATTCAAACATTAAAACTCCCATAACTTTTGAACGGCTGAACCAATTTGCATCAAACAGCTTAGAACATTCTCGATAAAGTCACATTTCAAACTCACTGGTGTCTACTGCTAGACACGGCGTTGTCAAAACTTTCCATATTAAATCCCAAGCATAGTCGATCGTGCTCTCTGTGCAACAACATCTGCACCCTGAATGACCTTTGTGAGGCAAATGAAAACGCTATTACCGTGGCTGAATTCTGCTCAAAACGTATATAATTGAGGAATCATCGATACGACGAAGAAGAAGGAGTAGGAGTTACCATTTACTTATATAAAATAACAATCCGTGACAATTCGAACAATTGTTTTGGTAATATACCAACACATGGCTCACTTGCTCAGTGGATAAATGTTGCTTAAATGGCGTAGTTACTGCCCGGTGCTCCAGTTCAGTGCTGTGTTATAAAAGCGTAGATAACTAAACGTGTGTAGCTTAGCTGTAGTCTACTGTGGAGCGGGTTTTATTAGTACATATGCACGTCCATAAAACAATGGAATATGAAAGCTCCGACAATGTTTGTGTAATGCTAGTTATATGACAGCCGTAATAAAGTAGATACATACAGAAGATCGGCTCCATTCAACGAGCAAAAACGCATGCACGCACGGCTAAGTGATTGCCACGTAACCCCATGGCCCGTACCCAAACTGCTCCAAGGTAAATTATCACTGGCTAATTAATAACAGCCGCACAGGTTGATCATCCAAGTTAAGCAATGCTTGCCTAAGTTGATCCGTGGATGAACTCTTCCGTGGCTCGTAAAGCACGTTAAGGGTACACTAGTCGACGGCACGAACTATTTTGTGCGCGGGGTTAAAATGCATTTTATATCAACCGACAACACGTGCGGAAGAGATAGATGCTGTGATGAGCAGTATGAAGCTAGTTCGCGTACGAATACACACTTTTGTAAATTTGTAGCGAAATGGATAATGATTTAGGACGAAACCGAGCGCGTGAAATTTTATAAACAGACCTTTGGCAGTCTAGATATCATGAAAAAACAACTAAATCTATCTGTTCAAAATAAAATTATATGCATTGTTGATCTACTAATCTGTCCTTGCATAGAGGCCGTTTTGCAATTTTCCGTCTTCTTATGGTATTTATTTGCGCCCAAAAATGCGTTAAAATTAGTGTCGAAATGTGGAACTTTCGACGCTCATAACTTTCAAATATTTTATTTTTTTACTTCCATACAGGGCTAGATAATGATGAGACAAATTGATACCACTTTTTATTTTGAACGTACATCGTCAAACAGTGGAATAAACCCTAGACTACGTTTGTATGGAAAAATTTTCGACTAGTGTAACCTTAAGCCGTTGGTCTCAGCTGTCAATTGTAGATCCTTGACAGTCGTAATGGGTAGTCAGTCAGTCTTGCCACGGGGTATCTATCGTGTTACCCAGAGGCTCTAGTGTACAAGTACAAGTGGCATTCGATGTCAGCGAAGGCGATAGTCGAAATTTCAAAATTTAAGTTAAGTTTTGATCACGTAATTTTTCGACATAGCTTGTCAATCCCATACAATAGGGGGTTTTCCTGGGTAGAAAAATTATGATTCTATTTAATCCGTCACTGAGATTATCAAATAATATTCGAATCTGATTTTTTTTTTTTTTTTTTTTTTTTTTTTTTCTATAGAAATAAGCATTACCTATGTACCTATTTTTCTGTTTCTTCATCTTGTCTGTATATTATGTGTGTGTGCATAAATGGTTAAATAAATAAAACTGTCAAAGATAAAGTTCATCAAAGTTCAGGAGTGGGGGCTTGTGACGTCACTTTGTCAGTGTAAAGTGTAGCACACTGTGACGTCACACGATATTTCAACGCACTGCATCGTCGTTTTTTTTTGTTTACGTGGCAAAAGACAATATACGTGTCCAATAGTTTTAGTTTAACTGTCGGACTAAATAGATATTTTTTTGTCAACTACCCTATTTTGTCTTTATTACAATCGCTTTCACCACGCTTTCGATGACAGCATATCACAACTGTGTTGTGGAGGTCAGATAGGAATTCACTCCTTGTAAAATACTGGTAGACTTTGTACTGGTTAGACTGGAAGCCGACCACCATAGTTGGAAAAATGCAAGCCAGATTGATTGGAGCTCGCTGTTAGAACTGGCTTTCTGTATCTATCTACTTTGTGGTTTTGTGTCCAGCAAAGTTTACTGCCGGAAACAATGGTTTTACGAGCTGTCTGATGTTGTTGTGCTGAAATAAATGAGTTGTGGGGTTTGGATGCAGGACTTGGTACAGTTGGTATTTACATGAGCTCAAGTAGTTTTAGTATGAAAGTAGGTAAATATAACAAATATTTTGACAGGTATCTATACTATACTTACTACAGATTTTTTTGTTTGTTTGTTTGTACCGAATAGGCTCCGAAACTACTAGACCGATTTGTTTTTTTTTTTCACCTATAGAAAGCTACATTATGCCTGAGTGACATTTGCTATTTTTTACTTGTGGGGTGGTCCACGGGAGTGAAGCCGCGGGGTACAGCTAGATTTGAATATAATTGCAGCACGTATTTGTCAGTCTTTCATTTGTACAAAGTTCTCCACAAGTAAAATGGGACAATGGCAGAAAGATGATGATGATTTCTACAAAGTTGCAAAAAAGTCAGAAGTTGTAACACTTTCAGGCATCTGCCGAACGAAAACTAGTTAATTGAATTAATAGTTATTTGAATCTTGGCAAAGGTTCACAATGCTTTCGAAGCCAAAACATTTTACGTAAGTAAATACCCATCACCCATGCAAATCATGACCGCAGAAAGTAGGGCAAGTAACAGCTGGCATCAACATCTGATCGCCGGGTGACGACAAGAATCGCGCTGCGAGGCGTCATGGGGCACTCGTAAAGTGATTGTCTATCAGTGCGTATAAGTATTGAAAAATTCATAATGTATGAGATTGACAACCGCTACAAAAATGTGACGTGGTCAATCCCTTAAAGTGCGAGTTTACCGCGCGACTGCGACACGCGCGACATCACTTGTCCTTAGGCTTTGTATGGGAGTGAGACAACGCGCGGGCCCACGACGCGCGACCTAAGACCGCTAGCCGGTCTCGCTCACGGACGAGTGGTGTCTCACGGCGTGCTCGAAATGCCTAAACATTTTGTCATATAGCAATAAAATAACCATTTTTTATTGATTTCAATATGTGCAACGATATATTTTGGCCAATGGTTGTATATAATTTGTTGATAGTGTTTAGTAGATAGTTGGTAATATAATATCATATTATTATCGTCGTATTCTTCTTCCTCATTAAGTAAGATGAAGAGGTTACTATGTTCAGGTACGCTAAATAATTCCAGTTTAAAAAATTATAAAAACAACTACGTTAGGATTTATAGGAGAGTTATTCAGCAAGCCAAAAAACAGGCCACATTAAATCACTTAAATAATGCAAAAAATATAACCAGAGAGACGTGGAAGCTTGTAAACCAAATTACAAATAAGTCAAAAACAAAAAAATCATGTGGAAATTTAATCTTGAAAGTTGATAATAAAGTGTTAACTGATCCCCAGGAGGTCGCAAATCATTTTATCGACAGTTTTGTGTTCAACGCGTCCCTAGCCAATAATGAAAAGGAAAGGGCAATATTTTTTCTGTCGGAAGCAACAAGAAGAGTTGAAAGTGTTCTAACTTTCGATCCGACTACTCCATCTGAGATCACAAAAATAATAAGCAAGATGGCCAACAAAAAATCTTGCGGTTTTGATGACCTACCTATTTCGATTTTAAAGGCAAATATAGTCGCATTAGCTTTCCCTCTTTCTGAATTTTTTAACAAATGTTTCGAAGAGTCGGTCTTTCCAGAACAGTTAAAACTGGCTAAAGTAGTTCCAATTTTCAAAAAAGGCCTTAGGACAAATCCGAAAAATTACCGGCCCATATCCCTTTTGCCAACCTTATCAAAAGTATTTGAAAAATTAATTAAAACTAGACTGATGGTGCATTTGAATCTAAATAAAATTATTAATTTAAGACAATTTGGCTATCAGAAAGGCGTCGGTTGCTTAGATGCAATAAACACTCTTGTAGATGACATAATTGCTAAATTAAATGACAAAATGAAAGTGGCTGGTCTCTTTATCGACCTTAGTTCTGCTTTTGACACAATTGATTATGAGCTGTTACTGACTAAACTTGAATATTATGGCATCCGAGGCAAGTCCTTACAGCTTTTAAGATCGTACTTACAAAATAGACGGATGTATGTCGAAATAAAAAGCATCGATGATAGTAATCACGAAGTCGTATATAAGTCTAAAATTAAAACCATAAAACGTGGTGTGCCTCAAGGCTCAATTTTAGGACCAATATTATTTATCATATTTACAAATGACTTGCTGAACTTTATGCATCACGTTAAGCCGGACGTAAGACTTGTTGTCTTTGCAGATGACACAAATATAATTATTGGTGAAAATGACTTAAACATATTGACCAAAAATGTGAACAAAACCCTAGAACTAATTTGCGATTGGTTTACAGCCAATAACCTTTTACTAAATACAAGTAAGACTAACATAATTTTATTTAAGACTACAACTCGTAACAATGACAGTTTAGATGTACAAATCAAAGAAGACATGATCAAATTAGTAGATAAAGTGAAATTCTTAGGGATTCATATAGACGAGCTTTTAAACTGGAAACAGGAACTAGCTGCTATTGACTCCTCTATTTCATCAGCATGTTATGCACTTAGGAGCCTTAGAGATATTTTGGATGTAAAGCAACTAAAGGCTGTATATTACGCGCTAGTAGAATCTAGATTAAGATACAGCATCATGTTTTGGGGTAACAGCTATATTTATAACTGTCAGAAGGCTTTCATCTTACAGAAACGTGCCATAAGGACAATAGTCAAGATTTCACAAACAGACTCATGCAAAGATCATTTTAAAAAACTGGAAATATTAACAGTACCAAGTTTATACATTTTAGTAATCCTACGTCACTTTGCGAAGTATATTCATCTGCATGAATCTCAAGAGGAACGAAAGTTAAGAGAATGCACAAGAAGGAAGGATTTAAAACACACTATATCACCAAATTTTAACATAGTCAAACATTGCTCCAGATACCAAGCAGTGGAATTGTTTAATAGATTACCGACGGAATTAAAACTATTAATTTATAGCTTCCACATATTTAAAACCAAATTAAAGGCCTTCTTGTTGGAAAAATGTTATTACTCGATGTCAGATTTTATGTCAAGCAATTAAAACTAGATTAACTATTAATGGATTAATTTGACATTAAAGTGCTTCGGACATACACTGGATTACTTGACATTTTTATTAATGTTTGTGACTTAAGGTTAATTTGACATAATTTTGACATTCCAATTATTCGTGACATATTTATTGATTTGACATTATTATTGCTTTTTTTTTAATTTTTAACTAAATATTTTAATTTGACATTATATTTGCACGTGAAATATATTGTATTCAACTGATATGCTAATTATTTGTGACATATTTGATTAATTTGACATTGTAATTATTAATTTATTTTCCGAAATATTTGAATTATCATTGATTATAATGCTTTGTAATATATATTTTTTTTATGTCGACATACATTTAGCAACAATAATTGAATTAATCTTCAAGTGATAATTTTACTGTAATTATGTTCCACCAATTTTTGTAATTATGTACCCAATATTCGACACAATGTTAATTGTTTGTGAATAAATAAATGAAATGAAATGAAATGAGTAATTTTATAACTTGGCTTTCCATTGCAATGTGAAATAATAATTTTAAACAATGAATAATTAAAACGACTAAAATTGAGGAAAGTTTGTTTGCGACACATGTCTCGGTCTCGCGCGTGAATACACGCCCAAAACCGCGACGTGCGACCGAGGCACGGTGCCTCGGTAGCTGCGTGTCGCCGCACGTCTCAGTCTCGCGTCGCCGTCGCGCGGTGGACTCGCACCTTTACAATTTTACTTTTGAACAATCATTATTGCTGATAGAGTAACACTTTTTCTAGTGTCTCTAGTCGGATACTCGCATGCCAAGCGCGGATGTTAAACTTTTACCTCAAAAATCCATAAATTTAATCAAGAAAACACAACTTCTAAAGGCAAACAACGTTCCTAATCGCAGTCAAGACCGCAACTCGCGAACATAAAACACTGTATAGAACGAAGACGTTAATTGGTGTAAAGTAAGAAATTACTCCAGAACAAAGGTTGGAAGTTATTGGGTAACTTGCTCGGCTTGCTTATTGTGCTGAAATATCGTTTTTTTTGGCTTTAGAGAAAGCGATTTCAAATAGATAATTATTTTGTTGAGGATAGTGGTTATGGCTGAAACCTTGGAGGACCTCAGTACAATGCTCTATGATCCCAGTAGAGCTGCTGAAAGAGTGGGTCTTAGGATGAACATGGACAAAACCAAGGTGATGTTGAATGCCCATGTTACACCCACTCCTATCAAGGTCGGAGACTCTACACTCGAAGTTGTGGGCGACTATGTCTACCTGGGACAAACGATCCAATTGGGTTGGGCCAACTTCAACAAAGAGGTCAACCGTCGAATCTGAATCGGCTGGGCAGCGTTCGGGTAGTTGCGCGGTATCTTCTCGTCCAACTTACCACAGTGTCTCAAGACGAAAGCCTATGACTAGTGTGTTGCCAGTGATGACATATGGCTCTGAGACGTGGTCGCTTACAATGGGCCTTATCAGAAAGCTTACAGTCACTCAAAGGGCAATGAAGAGGGCTATGCTCGGAGTTTCCTTGCGTGATCGAATCAGAAATGTAGGGATCTGCAAGAGAACCAGGGTTACCGTCATAGCCCGAAGAATTGCCAAACTTAAGGGGCAGTGGGCAGGGCACATTGCTCACAGAACGGATGGCCGATGGGGCAGAAAGGTTCTGGAGTGGCGACTGCGAACCGGAAGACGTGGCGTTGGAATGCCTCCCACCAGGTGGACCGATGACCTGGTGAAGGTTGCGGGGATCCGCTGGTTACGAGACGCACGAGACCGGTCAATGTAGCGACGCTTGGGGAGGCCTATGTCCAGCAGTGGACGTCTTTCGGCTGATATGAAGATGATAATGAATCATTTTGTTTACATGGTTCTTTATATCCGATTGATGGCAATATCCTTGCCTCGTATTCTTTCTTGCCCCCTATTCTTCTTGGCAGAGTGGTCGTGGCCACCATGTTGCAGAGAGACACTGGAATGCCATGCTTCACCTCACGATGCGACACCATCCCTCATATCAGCTTATACTCATGTGCACTCATTACCATCGTACAGCAGATTTTACTGGTATGTAACTATTGAAAGTTGCATTAAACGTTAATTACAAACGATTGATACATTCAGGGAGCAAAATTTTCGAACCACATATCATTTACAAATTGTTTGTTTACCATTTTTGAGGTTATGCTAAGATAAACAAATACCGTTGTAGTTATAGCATGACTTAACAATGTTGACAGTAAGGCAAAAACAATTAATGTTATTTATTGCGGATACGGAATGTTTTTTTGCTATATCATATTTGTTGATGCAATCGACTAAATGGCAAGAAACAATTTTAAAATATATTCACGTTTATTTACCGTGGCACTGCTTTTGTCGGACTGACAGTGGTTATAAGTGGGTATAATGGTGGACTATTAAGAAGACTAGCTTAAGAACAATGAATGTGTTTCTTTCATACTTTTCTTTGCTTGTTTTAGGTGTTTCTGTAAGCACAGTGCGCAGAATCGTGCTACACGGCATTGAAAACGGTGGGAAATTCTCGAAACCAACTAAACACAGGAAGTATCGTCCCCCAAAGGTATTGGACGACTTTGACACATGTGCAATTCGGCAGTTTTTTTTTGTAATATGAAGAAAGAGGTACCAACCTGGATGGTATGGACATGTCATGAGAAGGACAGAAGAACACGCCGTGAGAACGACTCTGAGCTTACCTGAGGGCAAAAGAAGCCGAGGACGACCTCCTTTGACATGGTGGACCAGTATGACGAAGCTGCTCAAGAAGGAGAAATGCCTGAGCCGACAATCCTCGACAGAGCGTCTTGGCGCCGTGAAATAAGGAGAGCCGACCCCACCTAAAGTGGGAAAAGGGCTAGGAAGAAGAAGAAGAAACAAAGGGGTACCAACAATCTATGCGGAACTTATTGATAGCAATTGATTATTAAAAATACTTATTTTTTATGATGTTGTTGTTTTATTACTACTACATATAAAATATTTAATAAACATACTTATTTAATATATTTACTCATTATTTATACCCAATAAATATATTACTATTCAAGTATCAAGATCAGCTGGGTCACACTAAATGGGTTGCTATCTGAGCGATTGTGGCGCCCTCATGTATTTTCTACTCTTTTATGTCGCATTGTACCAGAAGATACAGCGTTGATGAGAAATTTGAATTTGATGGATTGTGAAAAAAAATATACGGCTAGAAAAAAGTTGACTTTTGAGATGACGGAAAAACGGAAAATAGACGTATGTGGAAGAAGAAGATTATGCTGTAACACGGGGTCCCAGCTCTTAGAATGAAAGTTTGGTTCAAATAAATCTAACTAGATGCACCGACTTGTTATTGAATTGTGTGTAAAATTAACATTTTCTGGAATTGAACATAGAAATTGTATGTTCTTGTTTAATCAACTCTCCTAAGCATAAAATTATGGAATATTAGCTTGATTCATATTTCAAAGATTATTTGAACGGATCATTTAAAATTTATGCCAATAGATGTCACGATTTTAAATGTCTGAGGCGTTTCATTCGATTGTTTAAATTTGTTTTGTAATACATTTTGGTGCAATGAAACTGTAAAAACGTGCAAAAAGTACTACAAAACAAATCTTCACTATATTTAAAGAAAAAAAATATTCATGCACCGACTAAACCCTTTTACTTGCAAGTCACTGCTAACACCATCCATCTATCGCCATGGAACGCAACCGAATGCGAACGATGTACGAAAAATAATCGGTTTAATCAGACTAAAAACGCTAGTTACGTAGCCGCGTCAGCGCGGTTTCTTTGTATGGGATGAGGCATCTGTATGCTGGTATTATATTATCTGTGGCTGTATCAACCACAAATAAATTATTATGATGGCAGGCCGCAGGAGACGCCCCGGGCGTCGGGAGTCGCGAGCCGATTCCCGGCCACCGTAGGCGCGGGCTTGCGGACGGAGAGTAATGGGTAGCTCGCCGTCCGATAAGGACCAAGCCCGAGTTTACGGCGCGTAGTGTGCCACGCGCGCCTCAAAGAGATGTCAGCAAAAGTGACGGGGTCCGATAGGGCCGATGCCTGTCTGGGTCGCGGATAAATTTGAAATAGAGTTACCGCGGCCCTGGCACAAGCAACTGAAGGAACACGGGTGGGTTTTAGTCAGTAAAAGTCTGACATGCCCTCCCGCTTCACCCAGAGCGGGAGAAGTCATCGGATGATTTACCAACCAAAAAAAAAAAAAAAACTCCTCCTACAACTTGATCAATTTGACAGTTACGTAGTGATCTTACTATTATTGTAAATACGAAAGTTTGGATGGATGAATGTATAGATGTATGTTTGTTACTCAATCACGCCAGAATGGCTGAACGGATTTAGATGAAATTTGTCATAGAGATAGATTATAGTCTAGAATAGCACACTAATTGTTTAATACTCTTTATCCCGGCATAATGTTCCATTGGAATGATAAAACACTTTTCACACGGGCGAAACCGCTACCTAAACCTAATTCGTTTAACTGTCAAAATTGCACTTACCACTAGTTGTCTCTGCATCACCCAAAGGTCGACTGGTAGAAAATGCCTAAGGCATTAAGTCCGCCTCTGTACGTTTGTGTGCATGAAGTAGTAAATAAATAAATAAATATTCCAGTTGAGAACATACGGTGCATTGTATACCTGCTTCTATGTTTAATGAGAGACTTTTATTTAATTGACCGTCCTTTGAAACATAGTTTATTAGCAACTGCACAGTATATAAGCGATTTCGTTGATACATTATTTTCTCCTCTAGAAATGCTCATGCATACTGCACTACCACGGGGATGAGTTATGGTCGGGGGGAGTTATGTGGGTCTCCAACCCACTAAAACTCCACGGTGTCCTCCTGTTCCGCTTATGGCGGGAACGTATATAGTACTCACTGCGAACCCGCCGCGGCTGTCCATCACCGGACCCTCCTCTGGGGTGTACCCCCCATCACCGGTGCACCAGAACACATTGCAGGCCGAGACCATAATAGGGACCAAACCAGCACATGGGCGCCAGACGACCCCAGATCCCAACGTGACGGATCAGGTCAGCGGCCCCACCACCTACCACTTTTCAGCCGCAGGGGATAAGGATCTCCCCTGCGGCCCCACCGCGTCCGCCATCAGACGGTGGTGACCCCATTCAGGCCACGGAAAGCTAAGAGAGCGGCGCACCGCAATACTGGCACTCCTCTCCCACCGCGGCTGGAGGCCGCTATATCGTATGGGACCTGGGACGCTCCATACAAAATCGCGGCCCACCTCAGTTACGATGTCGCCTCTGATATCAAGCGCAACCTACTAGTTGGCTGCTACATCATCGGCTTAATCGGCAAAAACCCTGACGAGCGGAACCTCCTCGGGTTCCTCTTCGCTTCACCGTGGGTGACCAAGCCACGGCTACTGAGCCGTGAGCTAGTTCCTCGACAATGCGGGAACCCACCGGGGGTTATACAACTAAGTCCACTTTAGCTAAAGACGTTTCACAGCAGAAGTGCAAGAAAAACTGTATTTTGCAAGCGTTTGAAACGGTTTTTCTTTCCTTACATTCAAGTTTTGTATTGACTGAAGAAAACTGAAGTTTTCAACTGAAGCGTTTCTTCAATTAATTTAAAATGTTACTTTGAAGACGCGCGATTGCTATACTGTTATTTATTTATTGGCCTGTCTGTTAATAATTTCTTTTGAGAAACCAGATGTTCATCATCACCATCATCAGACTTTTAGCGTACCCACTGCTGAGACACAAACCTCATCTCTGTGAAAGGGAATGGGCCATACTCCATCACGCGGTCCCAGTGCGTGTTGGTGGATGTCACATGTTTTTTTATGGTTTCCTCACGATGTATTCCTTCTTCGTTTTTAGAGCAGTGGTGATGAAATAATTTACACACGTATGTCGGGGCCGTTACCACTGGGCCACCACTGCTTTTACCAGGTATTATTTATTTAAAACTTCATGCACAAAGGTACAATGGCGGACTTAATGCCTTAGGCATTCTCTACCAGTCAACCAAGGGTGGTGAAGAGATAACATGGCAGGTGCATTATTTAAATTGTGACAAGCAAAAAAGTAAAACAAAGAAATACTAATAATAAGTTGCTTAAAATACACATACATACATATTTTGTATAATACATACCTAAATAAGTTGTAGTATTATGTTAGTCCGGTCAATTTAGACCAAAAAATGAGAGTGGAGTTACATAAAGTCCCAACAAGCTGAATTTCAGTGAAATTGTTCAAAATATAATTATAAACAATGTCTAGAAGTTCCCCATCATTCCCCTGTAAGGAAAAAAAATTATTCAAGGTCAAAGGTCAAAAAAATGAGTTTTTCGCGATTTTCAGCAAAACGGTAAGTTTTATAATAAAAGTACTTCAGACAAAAATTGTAGATCATAAAATTATCTATAAAAAATGTATCAATACTTTTTTTCTTACGAGCCACCGTTTCTGAGATATAACGATTCAAAAAGTTATAAAAGTTGTTATCGTCATAATATGCACACGTTTCCACGCCACCTATGAGGTAGTGTACTTAGCGCGTTTTTTTAACGTGGTTTCCCCAGTAAGCCTACTCCACGGGTCAGTTGTGATCCTGTTTAATGTAAAACTATTGCATAATAACGGAAATTTTCAATAATTGGAAAGCGATGTAAATTAAATAAAAGTGTTGAAGTTTATTCGTCTTATTCGTAAGTTTCAAATTCTTGTTCTTCTTCTTGATCTTCTTCTTGTTCTTCTTCTCCTGCTTCTTCTTCATCTTCATTTTGGATGCAAGTAAATTGCGTCAATAGCGATGTATCGCATGATACTTCGTCGGAGTCAAACGAATCGTCCATTGTTTGTGATTCAATATTAGAGCACGACCGGCCTTGACAATTTGTGCATGCCAAAGAACAAGACAGTCCGACTTTTTTGCAACCACATTTAGCACTGCATCCCTTTTTGCAGTTGCAAAAAATAGTGTTCAGCAGTTTTTCCGGCGCAGGTGGAAGTAAAGTTTGAACTGGCTCTAATATATTGTTGACCAACTTCCAACCCTAGTCTGTAGGGTGTAGCTGATAACCAAGCCACACTTGAACTGAAGATGAAGAAGAAGCAGGAGAAGAAGAACAAGAAGAAGATCAAGAAGAAGAACAAGAATTTGAAACTTACGAATAAGACGAATAAACTTCAACACTTTTTTTTAATTTACATCGCTTTTATCTTTCCCAATCTTTGAAAATTTCCGTTATTATGCAATAGTTTTACATTAAACAGGATCACAACTGACCTGTGGAGTAGGCCTACTGGGGAAACCACGTTAAAAAAACGCGCTAAGTACACTACCTCATAGGTGGCGTGGAAACGTGTGCATATTATGACGATAACAACTTTTATAACTTTTTGAATCGTTATATCTCAGAAACGGTGGCTCGTAAGAAAAAAAGTATTGATGCATTTTTTATAGATAATTTTATGATCTACAATTTTTGTCTGAGGTACTCTTATGATAAAACTTACCGTTTTGCTGAAAATCGCGAAAAACTAATTTTTTTGACCTTTGACCTTGAATATTTTTTTTTCCTTACAGGGGAATGATGGGGAACTTCTAGACATTGTTTATAATTATGTTTTGAACAATTTCACAGAAATTCAGCTTGTTGGGATTTTATGTAACTTCAAATGTCTAAATTGACCGGACTATGTAGTTTGTTAGTCTTTCTTTATTACTTACCTCTTTAAAAGTCATTAATAATTGAAAATATGTAACATCCATTCATCACCACAAACTTGCGCGGTCATTTGTCACATCATCGTTGCAATGCAAGTAGTTACAGGTAGTGATGAGAAGCCTGAAAAAAAACCAGTTCCCAGTAACTGTAAAAAATAAACGATAGGTAAAAATAGCCCGATATCCTCGAATTTAATCAAGCCTTAAAACTTTTCCTCACATTGTGTATCTTCTTAGGCTTTATTTATTTTGAGACCAATATAATGTTACCATCCCTTTTTATGTCCTACACAAAATCCTGACTGTTATTACTTGTATCAAATAGAAAAAACCGGCCAAGTGCGAGACGGACCCGCGCACGAAGGGTTCCGTACCATTATCGCAAAAAACTTTTGGGGTGGGTATGGGATCAACCTCCTAGTGGTCCATCCCGGGCAACGGCACCACAGGCTTGCCTGTGGTACGGCTGAACGATCCCACTTAAGCGGTGGTAGGCCCCGCAAGGGGCCGCCTGGCTCGCGACCACCATCCCACCGGAGTCCGGCGCCAAGCAGCTTGCTGTGTTCCGCCGGTGTGTGGGACTGCCAGTGCCTTTGGGGGAGAAGGAGGATGTCAGTTGCGCTGTTCAGAACCGGTCTTGGTCTCTGGGTAAAACTGGCCGGGTAACTCATTTTGGAGGGTAGCGGGATCCGAAGCACGGTGCCAGCCGTTGGCCGACCGCAGTCAGTAGGGGGCCCAAGTAGCACGCCAGCCACGTGCCAAAGGCTGCCCCGCCAACTCGCGAAAAATCCCGGTATGCTCCACCGTGCCAGCTGGCGACTGGATGGGAGGACCCGGTGGCCATATCCGGGGGGGTTCGGGCGTCCCCGCAGTCTCCAAATGAGTTCCCCATAGGTTGGGTTAGCTCCAGTTTTCCACTTGGTTCACTGAGCAGCGCCTTGACAGTTCGACTTCTTCCCCACCATACTCTAACACAATGACCAGAAAAAATAAGAATAAGGTGAAACAACGGCTGCACTTCCTCCCACTAAAAGTGCACCTCACTAACATCAGGGGGTTGCACTCTAATCTCGATCCGGTCCACCACCACCTCGAGACCGAGAAGCCGCACCTGTTTTTTCTAACGGAGACGAAGATAACAACCCCGTCGGACGTGGCGTACCTCAACTACCCGGGTTACTCTCTTGAACACAAATTCAAGAAGCAAGCTGGGGTCTGTGTGTACGTCCGCGATGACATTTGTTGTCGTCGTCTCCGTTGCTTTGAGAAATCGGGCTTTTCTGCCATATGGCTACTTGTGGACACTGGCGTGGAGAAGTCTCTTTACATCGGCGTCTACCGATCGCACTCAGGTGACCAGGAGACGACAGCGCTTTTTAATTGCCTCGTGGAGTCGGCTGACATAGCCCAGCAACGGTACCCAACAGCGAAGCTTAATTTTCTGGGGGACTTTAACGCCCATCATAAAGAATGGTTGTACCCATACCGGAAAACTGACCATGCCGGGTTAGAGGCGCGCAAGTTTTCTCTATCCCTAGATCTAACCCAGCTGGTGAATGTGGCAACGCGGGTACCGGATGTTGACGGCCATACACCCAACTGCTTAGATCTTCTACTGACAACTGATCCGGACAGTCATTCGGTGTCGGTCTCAGCCCCGCTGGGATCGTCTGACCACTGTCTGGTGAAATCCGTTTCGACTTGCTCCCCTCCAGATGAGAGCCCTAGAGGCACGAGGCGAGTATGGCGATACGAGTCAGCAGACTGGGACGAGATGCGGCACTTTTTTGCGTCTTATCCTTGGCGGCATGTGTGCTTCTCCTCGGGTAGCCCCTCGAGCTGTGCAGACGCGGTTGCGGATGTGATTCGGCAGGGAATGGAATATTTCATTCCATTCTCCGACATTCCGCTCGGTCACAAATCCCGACCTTGGTATAATGCAGAATGCGCCCATGCTGAGGCCCGAAAAGAGTCTGCTTACCAAGCCTGGGTCGGGGCCCGCGACCGCAAAGTTAGAGCGCGTAGGGTTCGCGCGAGGAAGAGAGCCTTTAATTCTGCCGCCAAGTTCTGCAAGCGGGTTCTGCGTCGGGCACGTTTTGACCATATTGGACGTATTGGGGCCAAGCTGGCATCGCACCCTCCGGGTAGTAAACAGTTTTGGTCCCTGTCTAAAGCGGTTGAAACGAATTTCTGTCGGCCCACTTTACCTCCGATGCTGAAACCTGATGGGTCGCTGGCTCACTCTGCAAGTGACAAAGCAAATTTATTTGCATCTCTTTTTGCTAGCAATTCACGTCTGGACGCTGGCTCCAAGCAACCACCTACTGTACCTCATTGTGACTCTTCAATGCCGGAGATCGCTGTGCACACTAAAGAGGTCCGGAGAGTATTGTGCAGTCTAGACGTGAACAAGGCCAGCGGACCTGACGGCATTCCAGCGAGAGTGCTGAGGCAGTGTGCGCCAGAACTGTCTCCTGTGTTGACTCGCTTGTTCCGCCTCTCTCTTGTAAAAGGGACGGTGCCGAAATCCTGGAAGCTTGCAAATGTGCAACCAGTGCCCAAAAAAGGCAACCGTGCAGACCCTGCCAATTACCGTCCGATCGCCATTACCTCTATTCTGTGCAAAGTTATGGAAAGGGTACTGAACAGAAAGTTGCTGACCTACCTTGAAGACAACAATCTCCTCAGTGACCGTCAATATGGCTTTCGCCGGGGACGGTCGACTGGCGATCTTCTTGTGTATGTCACGCACTGCTGGGGCGAAGCCATCGAGAGACACGGCGAAGCACTTGCTGTATCGCTTGATATCTCGAAGGCCTTCGACAGGGTCTGGCACGCGAGTCTGCTCAGTAAGCTTCCTGCTTATGGCATCCCCGCTGGTTTTTGTAGCTGGATAACAGACTTCCTTAGCGAACGGTCGATCCGAGTAGTCATTGACGGCTGCTCCTCAGACCTTATGGCTATTGATGCCGGAGTTCCTCAGGGGTCTGTTCTCTCTGCAACTCTTTTCCTGCTGCACATCAATGACCTACTTCAGCCTGGTATTGTTTGGTACGCAGATGACAGTACTGTTTCAGAGAGATACTTGTCCAGCGCAAAAACCAGCATAGATGAAGTTCGTTCCTTGAGGGAGGCTATGGTTGAGCGGACAGATTTGACCTTAAGCCTTGTCTCCCAGTGGGGTGATGACAATCTGGTCTCTTTTAACGCCACCAAAACACAGGCGTGTCTTTTTACCGCCAAAAGGAGTCTGTTCGATCAAAAGCCTACTTTTCGGGGTGCGTCTGTTCCTGTGACTGATCGGCTCGAGCTCCTAGGCATGGAGTTGACATCCAGTCTCAACTTCGGCTCCTCCATTGAGAACAAAGCCCAAATCGCGGCCAAAAAACTGGGCATCCTAAATAAAGTGAAGCGATACTTTACGCCTGGACAGCTTTTAACCCTATACAAAGCACAAGTCCGATCCTGCATGGAGTATTGCAGCCACCTTTGGGATGGTTCAGCTAAGTATCAGCTTGCCGCGCTTGACTCAGTGGAACGCAGAGCCAAGAGGCTCATTGGCAACGTGGAACTGGTGGACGCCAAGCTTCACAGCTTGGCTCATCGCCGCAAAGTTGCCTGCTTGTCGGTCTTCTACAGACTGTACTTCGGTGAGTGTGCTCAGGAACTCCACGACCTCATCCCACCAGCCCCCTTCTACCATCGGACATCTAGACGCACTGCAAGTTATCATCCTTACCTTGTTGCCATTCCACCAATTCGAACCAAGCGCTTCCAAACATCCTTTATAATGCGCACAGCGAATGAGTGGAACTCACTGCCTGCGTCTGTGTTTCCGAACGCATTCAACCCGAATCTCTTCAAAGTTAGAGTGAACAGGCTACTTCTGGGTAAGCTCACTCCATCGTAGACTCTGTCTCTGTCACCTATGACCTAGACTAGAGTCAAGAGCAAACCCATTACAAATAAAAAAAAAAAAAAAAAAAAAAATGGTAAAAAAATACAAGTTTGTTGTATGGGAGCCCCACTTAAATATTTATTTTATTCTATTTTTTGTATTTTTTGTCATAGCGGCAACAGAAATAAATAATCTACGAAACTGTCTAGCTATCACGGTTCTTGAGATACAGCTTGACGACACACGTACAGACAGACAGACAGAGAGACAGACGGACTGCGGCGTCTTAGTAATAGGGTCCCGTTTTTACCCTTTGGGTACGGAACCCTAGAAAGTTATTTTTGTTCCGAAACTGACGACTAGGCAATGCCCATGTTTTTCTCAATGTGCCATTTCGATAAAACTTGAGGATCAAGTCACATTGGTTGTGTAAGATATTTGATACTAGCTTGTATATCCTGGTCCTCAACCAGAAACTCTTTGATCCCATTCAGTAGTTCAATCCCAGATATTATATTTGAAAAGAACCTAAAGATTTACTTGAATACCAATACAGTGAAAGTGAATATTTTCACATGATTCCGATCTTTTGAAATTGTTTCGTATTATATTCGAATTTATTTTTATTATTATCATTAATATGAAAGGACTCAAAAGCGATGCGTTTCAATAAAAATAAAAGCCTATAGCTTTCTTTCGTTCTAGATATCACTAGAAATTCTTCTTTAATTGAAATTGTTTCATTTTTCACAAGTCTTTTTAGGGTTCCATCCTAACAATGAAAAACCTTTGATGGTTCACTGTTTATCCGTCTACCACAGAGGATTTTCTCGAGACCCCCGCAACGCAGGAATTTGAATGTTGGAAAAGTGTCAGTTCTCGATGACGTAGGTACATAGAACGCTATCCAAACTCATTAGTTTTTAACCGACTTCGAAAAGGAGAACGTTTTCAATTCGACTGTTTTTTTTTAATGTTTCTTACCTGAGAACTTCGGAGATCAGAACTCTTCAATAAATGACGGCAAACTCAAATCAAATCTAATATATTTTTATTTATTTTACATAGGCCTACATGGGCACTTATAAAACGTCGACAAAAGGTGCACGGTTCGGCTTAGTCGTTTCCTATGGAGAAGAACCGGCAAGAAACTCCATGGTTACTCTTTTAAAAATTTGTTTGTGTTTACAATATTTCCATGTTACAGCATTAGTACTTGGATATGGGGGGACAACGTAGGCCCGACAATAAGTCGTACGAAATTAAAAAAACAAACAAAAAAAAATTAAAACGAAATAAAAAGTTAACAAATGCTAACAATCATCTAGAAATCTAGAAGGCCTACAATGTTCACACATTCACAAAACAATCGGTAAAAGAATCTATACAAAGGCAGTGGTGTCTCATACCATACAAAGAAACCGTGCCGATGTTCTATACTGATTATTCTGATTATTTTTTGTACATCGATCGCGTTCGGTTCTGTTCCATTCCGTTCCACGGATAAAAATGGTGATCTATCTATCGCTGTGGAACGGAACCGAACGCGATCGATTTACATTAAAATAATTTGTATAATAAGATGAAAAACGCTTGTGCATCTGTATGCTAGTATTATATTATCTGTGACAAAGGTGAAAAAAAAAATGTCTAACAACACTAAATTTAACATGTGGCACAAATGTTGTTATCAATGTTGTAACTATTCTTAGCAAAGGGCTATAAAGACGATTGAAAACATTGTAAAGAGTCTAATTAAAAGAGAAAAAAAATGAGATTGAGAATAGTTAGAGACATCCACATATTTGTGCCGTTTATGAGTTACCAGGTAAGCCGCATGCGCAGAAGGAGCTAAAGTCAAAAATTCTATCTTCAACGTATGAAGATAGAATTCCGTCCTTGATTTTATAATATGCTTTTTAGGGTTCCGTACCCAATGGGTAAAAACGGGACCCTATTACTAAGACTCCGCGATCCGTCTGTCTGTCCGTCTGTCACCAGGCTGTATCGCATGAACCGTGATAGCTAGACAGTTGAAATTTTCACAGATGATGTATTTTTGTTGCCGCTATAACAACAAATACTAAAAACAACATAAAATAAATATTTAAGTGGGGCTCCCATACAACAAACGTGATTTTTTTGCCGTTTTTTGCGATAATGGTCCGGAACCCTTCGTGCACGAGTCCGACTCGCACTTAGCCGGGTTTTTAATAAGGACACGTTTGATGTAGTTTTTGTACTTTCCATCGGTCTGTCCTATAACTGACTTTGGCAACTTGTTATAAAAGCGTATACTGTTTATAAGAAAAGACTTGCTAGTTTTCGGTAATCTGAATTTGGGTATTACAATTTCGTGCTTACTGCGTGTATTTAAATTATGGAAGTCACTTCTAGTTTTAAAAAGCCCTCGATTTTTGCGGACATACAAACTCTCGGGATTATTGCAATCGCATCTGTGTTTATTGTTTACACCATTTCATAATATATCATCACGCCGGTACGCTCTAAAGGGGTACGCAGATGTGTACATTTCACGCTGGTACACTCTAATTACACGGTTGTGTTCAAGTTTCATGTTATTCGGGTAATCTAGTCTTACATAATTGTGGCCATTATATATATGTGTACCACAACTAAAAAGTGTGAACCGTACTGGTCCAACATTCAGGAGCAAGGACTTTGAATGCAAAACAGTCTTTATGAATTCGAAGATCAGCTTTATTATTTATAGTACAGTTTGATTTAGCAAGACTAACAGCGATACAATGATACAATGCAAGTGACTAGCACTGATGTCAGGAAACGAATGGCCGGCCATACCACTAAAATGCCCGACGATTCGTCTCTATCCATACCAGAGACATTGTAATACCTAGACGGAACGTGTTTAAGACGCAATTTCAATATCGGTATTCACTTTCGCACTAACAGATAACGTCATAAGCAAAAAGAGATAGATATACTTTTGTCTATGCCATCTTTTGTGCCAGTGTGGCCGAGTATGCTATAGATACTTATCTATAGACTATATCAGTACTAGATCTGTGCCAATGTCATATCGATATTATTGAGTTTAGTTTTGGAGCGATCTACAAATTTGGTCAAATGTCTGTAAGAATCGTCCCTGACTGCGGAATCTCCCTAATTTTACTTTTTTTTGTAAGGAATCTTTATAATTATTTAAAGAGTGAATGTGTACTCGTACAAAGAGTGAACTTATCAGTCATTGTAAGAGTACAATTCCATTCTTTCGTAATTTTTCTGTGCATTATACGAGTTGTATAATAATGTTTATTCATACCTTGCGCAAAAACGAGGTACATCATGAGATCAAAGTGACAGTTTTTGGTACACTCGTACGACTGTACAGACATGTACTGATTGATATACTGATGAAGACTGAAAAGAAAGTTTACAGACGAGTATGTATATAAAAGTAAAAAAATAATAATAACAATATTGTTTAAATATAATAATTTAATTTAAATCAATAATATGTAAAAAATAACATGATTCATCAACCTGTGTCCATAAATGGATCAAGGGATAGCGATAGATAACATGATTCATTAAAATGCAGTGAACACAAGCGAGAATATAGTGAAGGTGTCCAGTTAGCTCGTTTCATATTCTTGATCCACTTATTTCTTAAATAAGTACTCTTAGGAAACCTGTGCACAATCTATATTAGATTAATAATCACAAATAGCAAATAAACTTTATGAAATAAATTAAAGTAAGTAAAATAAAAATACAGTATCGATAAATCTTTCTCGTGACTTTTGTCACATCTCTAACATCAGAACGTAAGTACGTAAACTGTCATAGCTCTATCAGCGAACGTATAAAAGTTAATTATTTCACTAAATAGAATGGTTTAAATGATACTATATGTCCTCGACGTATTTAGAACTTAGATACCTTTATTCCGGACAGCCTATGAAATGTATTCCTTGCACAATAATTTCAATATGCTAGTCGATAAATCACCTGTGGAAAGATATCCTTTGATTATGTTCTGTTAATACACTCATTCTACTCTTACAATCGATAGCCACACACGACATGGTTCATGCAGATAATTAAACAACAAAATTCTTCCTGATATAAACGATACGAAGGCTTGAAAACAGCGAAAAACTTTAATTAGAGCTGCTAACCGATGGGTTACAACAGTGACTAAAAAGTGGTCTCTTTGACGTTTAGGATGGTAGCGTTTGTCTATGTTTGTCTCTTTCTTTTTCATAGAGTTTCTCTATAAGCAAGAACGAAAGAATTGACAGTTTCTTTATCGTCGTAAATACGTTCCGTCTAGGTATTACAATGTCTCTGATCCATACCATAATACTTGCTTGTGATTGGTCGTCGATAACTGTCAAAGTCCCTACCAATCACAAGAAGTCAATACAACTACTTTTAATCATACAACTTCACAGAAATTATTGTAATGAGCCAACAAACATAAATAATTGTAGCCATAATTTAAATATTTATACCAAAAGTGAAAAATAAAAAGATTTTTACAAAAAAATACTACTGACTTGCAAATAAAAACATTACAAAGTGAAAAAAACTTCAATTTCGGCAGTCAGTGTTCTTGTTTTTGTTTCTTAGTTTTTTGACAGTCGTTTTTATTTGGAAGTCGGTTGTATTTTTGTGAGAATTTTTTTTTTTGTACCTTTATGTTTTACAAAAGTATGAACAGACCAACTATTTTTGTCGATTTGTTTTTAATCGGGAACCATTGCTACGATAAGGTAAACTTACCATAATTTAAAAAATCAACACGTAATCTAAGTTGGGAATAAATATGAGATGAAAACTTACGTTGGAATGTAAGATTAGTATCTTATTTCCTACAACTAGGGCTGTTATCCACCAAGTAATTTAACCTGAACCATGAGTTGGAGCCAGTGCCATCATTAATCGCCATCATCATTATTTCAGCCGTAAGACTTCCACAACTGAACATATTCCTCCACTACGCATCGCCACATCACACGGTCCTTTTGTTCGCTCATCCCTCACCAGCAGCTTTATTGCGTACTGATTTCGGCAAGGCAAAGGGCCACTACGTGTCTTTCATCTCACATGTGAATAGTCGATTGTTCATACTCTTTGCCTTGCCGAATTCATTACGCAATAAGGCTGCAGGTCATCGGTACATCTTGTGTGGCCTTCACCTTGTTTCATGAAAAAGTACAATACGTTTTGTTTTCGATCTGACAGTCGGGGCGCTCACCTGGAGTCTATAAATAACCCGTGTACGTTATCAAAACTAGGACAATACGGGGTAAACTATGTATATAGCATCCCTATCTACAACTGACCTAGTTAATAGTTCCTACTTTTGCATTATCATGGACGTATTCCCCGAAGGGGTAGGCAGAAGTGATAAAATATATTTTTTAACAGTTTTACATGTCGATCATATTTTTTTAAACTAGATGAGGTCGGCGTTTCCTATCTGACTACTCTGAGAAGAAAGGCCGAAACAAACTTAGAGGTCACAGTCTCTTTTAAAGTCCAGACAAAATCTTGATAGATGTGTGTGATAGATTAGATCATGTGAAAACCATGTAGACTACAGTCTGAAATGGTATTTTGAGGAAAAAACCAGCCAGATTGAGTGGACCTGTCCAGTCAATGCACGCATTTGTCAATAACTGAGCAGCTCAACTCAGAATTTAAGGAGCTCAACGATTTGACGAACAATACCAAAGAAAAGACATTCGGGTAGGCCGCATAAACTACTCAAACTGCCAGACCATGATTAAAACTAAGATAAATAAAAAAAAAAAGAAAAAGAATGATCCACATAGTCTTCACATTCACAATAATTAAAATAAAATAATATAACACTTTAAAAAGTAAATATTCTTGTAATTGCAAGAAAAAGAAGAAGTTAAATGTACATACGCTTTCGCTCGCGCGCTCTGTGTTTTGTCAAATGATTATTGAGTCGTGCGCGTGCGTCGGTCGTATATTTAATATGTATTATTTATATATTTGTTTTATACTTACACATATATCATACTTCGACTCACCTTCTGTCATCATCATCATCATTTCAGCCGAAAGACGTCCACTGCTGGACATAGGCCTCCCCCAGGCATCGCCACATTGACCGATGCGGAATGGCGCTGGATGCGAGACGTACGGGGCGTTTCGCATTCAGCGCCTTCCCGCAACCTTAACCAGGTCATCGGTCCACCTAGTGGGAGGCCTTCCAACGTATCGTCTTCCGGTTCGCGGTCGCCACTCCAGAACTTTTCAGCCCCATCCATTCTGCGAGCAATGTGCCCTGCCCACTGCCACTTAAGTTTGGCAATTCTTCGGGCTATGTCGGTAACACTGGTTCTCTTGCGGATCTCCACATTTCTGATTCGATCACGCAAGTAAACTCCGAACATTGCCCTCTCCATTGCCCTTTGAGTGACTGTAAGCTTTCTGATAAGTCCCATTGTAAGCGACCACGTCTCAGAGCCATGTATGTCATTACTGGCAACACACACTGGTCATAGACTTTCGTCTTGAGACACTGTGGTAAGATGGACTAGAAGATACCGCGCAACTTCCCGAACTTCGAGTGTAGAGTATTCGACCTTTATAGGAGTGGGTGTTACATGGGCATTCACCATGACCTAGGTTTGGTCCATGTTCATTTTAAGACCCACTCTTTCGGAAGCTCTACTGAGGTCATCGAGCATTTTACTGAGGCTATCCATAGTCTCAGCCATGACCACTATATCGTCGGCAAACCGAAGGTGAGTGATGTACTCGCCATTAACGTTGATGCCAAGCCCTTTCAATCCAGAACCTTGAAGACATCCTCCAGCGTAGCAGTGAACAGTTTCGGAGAAATGACGTCTCCCTGTCTCACGCCGCGCCGAAGAAAGATTGGTTTCGAGGTCTGATCCTGAAGACCGACTGACATGGTGGCGTTTTTGTACAAACACTTCAACATCTGAATGTACCGGTAGTCGATTTGGCACCGTTGGAGAGACTGCAGTACAGCCCAAGTCTCGATCGAATCGAAGGCTTTCTCGTAGTCCACAAACGAGAGGCAGGTTGTACTCTTCGGTCTTCTGTATAACCTGCCGCAGCGTATGTATGTGGTCTACGGTGCTAAAGCCTTTTCGGAATCCGGCTTTTTCGGGAGTCTGGAAATCGTCAAATCTGTGCGCGAGACGATTCGTGATGACTCTTGAAAACAACTTGTAGACATGGCTAAGAAGTGAGATGGGCCTATAGTTCTTCAGCCAGGTATTGTCGCCCTTCTTGAAGAAGAGTACCACCACACCCCTGCACCATGCCTGTGGTGTTTTGCCCTCGAGTATGACGGAATCAAACAGCTTCTGAAGGGCCTTAAGGACCGGTTTTCCACCCGCCTTCAGTAGTTCAGCCGTGATTCCTTCATCACCCGGCGCCTTGTTGTTTTTAAGCTGTTTCAGAGCCATCCTATTCTCGTACAGGCTGACGTCCAGAATATCTTCGGTATAAAGTCGGGTCAATCTAGCTCTTGGGTCGTTTTCTAGACTCTCGACGAGCTTGATGATTGATGTGTACAACTGCCCATAGAATGTCTCAATCTCCCTCAGAAGCTCCGGTTTGGTGGATACGATCCTGCCATCGTCGGTCTTCAGTTTCGTGAGCTGTCTCTGCCCAATAGCCAGATCCCTTGAAAAAACTTTGGAGCCTTTATTTCGCTCAATCGCGTCTTTAATACGCTTGGTATGAAAGCGGCGGAGGTCTATTTTCAAGGATTTAGAGATCGGTCTATTGAGCTGCCGGTATTTGCACTGAAGACTGCAGGATCATCTCACGCCTCTACTTCATAAGCTTGAGGGTAGGATCAGAGAGCTTTTTGTTTCTATCTGTACGGCGGGTCTTGAAAAACTTAGACCCGACTGTATGGACAGTTTCCACGAACCCGTCGCTGTATTCGTCCACGGAGCTCCCTAGTCACTCGAAACGATTCTGGAGTTCGAGCTGAAAGCTCTCGGGAGTTTAGAGCTGGATCTGTGCTGGACGGAGCGTGGACTTCATCAGTCGAGACCTTTCAAGCTTAATATTAATGTTCAATGTGCCTCTTACCATGCGGTGATCGCTCCCGGTTTTTACCGAATTGATCACAGAGACATCATTAAACATTAGCTTCTTGGTTGACATGATGAAGTCGATCTCATTTTTTGTTGCACCGCTCTGCCAGGTTCACTTTTTGTGTTCACGCATTTTATAGGAGTTCATCATATAGAGGCCCTCCTTCTCCATAAAACTGGCCAGTAGGTGACCCCAGTGGTTCCGTCGTCCAATTCCAAATTGCCCCACTTGCAGCTCATCCTCGTCTCGTTTGTCCAGTTTCGCGTTGAAGTCCCCCATGACAACGGTGAAGTGAGTTTTAAAACCATGCATGGCTGTGGAGATATCCTCATACATGGTCTTTACCTCGCCGTCGGGTTGTGCCGAGGTTGGGGCGTAGACCTGTATGACCTACAGCGAAAATCTTGAGGATATTCTGAGTATAAGGGACGCCACCCTGGTCGACACACTCTCGATCTTCACTACGTTGTTCACAAGGTACACGTGGACGATAAACCCTACACCACCCTGGGACTGCTGGTGCAAGAGGGTTCTTGGAAATAGAGCAGGTTACTGGATTTGAGGATTATCGAGTACTTCCTCTCTCTTCGGACTTCAGATAACCCTATAATACTCCATCGCAACCTGCTTAATTCTTCTTTGAGTTCGGTGATCTTCTCGTCGGTCCGAAGCGTGTTGTACGTTGCCAGGTCCAGTCGTCGGTGATTGTTTGGGTAGCTGGATCTCGTCCGGAGATTCTTGCCACCCCTTGCCATGCCTTAACCTCGACCGCTACCGTAGTCAAGGGTAGGCAGGCTACCGGGCACTAGGGGCCATTTTTTATTTGTGCTATTCATGAAGGGGGTATTACCATAATCGTCACGCTTGGCAGGCGGGTTGGCGATCGCAGTATGGTTTTTAACACACAGTTTTACCACAGTTTTTTTCACAGAGAACGCTGCTGCCCATGCACTTTCTGTATTGATACTATTTTATTGTATTATATATTTTTTTATTATCGTATGTTTTGGTGCCGTTAATGTGTCCGTGGGCCTTATCAGAATACCAGCGCGGCGTTTTTTACTTTTAGATATCACTGTACATACTGAGATGGGAGCCTTTTTGGTCTCGCACAGGATTTTTATTTTTAATTCTGTTTTTTTTTTTATTTCTTGTGTCTGCTGCGCGAAACACAAATTAATTGTTTTTTTCTTTCTTTCTTTCTTACTTTATTTATTTCTTTCTATCTTACTTTCTTTCTTTTAGTTCTGTTCTTTCTTTATTCTTTCATTTCGTTACTTATGTTCCACTACCACAATTAAATATATTTAATAATTATCTCTATTTGTACAACATGTAAACTATTATACTTTCTCATTGCTGGGCTGTGGCGGTCTGATAGGTAATCGCTCCATATAAAATATCGACTGGTATTCAGCTGCATCTGGTTATATTGGAAGCTGGTCAGCTTCCAACATAGCTGGTCGGCTAGGCATACTCAGTGAATTAAACCGTTTTCTAACAATAGTTTAAATGTGATTAACTAGGCATTGTATATTATTCACAACTGTTACCAAGAATTCCCAATACCTCTTGCGCGACACCATGATTGAACGCACTATCAACAGTCGTACTTGTAACCACATAACCAACAAAACAGTTGTAATAAGCAGTAGTTTTAGTTTTAAACTCAGACAAAGTGACGAGAACAACTTATCTACTTACTGTTTTAGTTTTCTCTGAAAACAATAAAGTACCTTTTACTACTAAGTTTGTTTGTTTTTTTATGTCTTTGTTCTCGTTTGGTTCTCTACCGGTAGGAAGGCTCGCTTTGTTTTAATGAAGTGACCTACATAAATCTTCTATCTGGTATTACAGAAACTCAAATGTACTCGTATTATGGAATCCTAGTACTTACCTGGAAAATATTTCAGTTTCTTTTTCTTCTTCCATTTTTTTTTAATATTATTGTTGGTAAGAGAGTACATAATTTGGACCTTTTTGTATAATTTGATTTACTCTAGACGCTTTTACGTGCACGTGTTTTTACATCGTTCTCACATACATGTATTTATTTGTCCAACAAGAATGATGTAACCAAATACTTGTAATTAATACTGACGGAAAAGAGGGTATGTGGAGTTTCTTGCACGTTCTTCTCTATAGAGACCTACTGACGCTTGCGAATGTGTAACTAGATTCATATATTTTTTAGTTTGAAAATTCAAAAGTACCTTTGAGATTTAGTAGAAATAAACTTTTTAGAAATAAAATTTTGTGTCACATCTGCCTCACTCTTCTTTTCGTGAACATATTAGAGCTCTTAAAAGTCTAGTGTTTCTTTTAAATATTAATGAGATCCATTAACCCAGCCAATACGTCTAAATGTTGATATCTAGTTTGCCGATTTTGAACCATTCGAAGAATGTAAAGATTAATGAATTTTATATTTTATCACAACTGTTAGTTCTACTTTCACGAGACACAATAATTAGACTAAGACCGCCTTTCCAGCGACAAGCAATCCGCAAGCAAATTTAATTACATTGCAAGGTACGATCGAGCGATTGATCACATTATATACCTAACATTATTGACATTGCAGCCTACTGAGGGCAATGCAACGCAATACAATAGGCTGTGAGCAATGCAACTTGCATCCGAGCTGGTTGCAGATGGAAATGTGGCTTAACTATTTTGTTCATCCTGCTTTTCAACCCCCATCAAAACAAAATACATCAGAAAAAGTCTTCGTTATGAGGAAGATTTCTTTTCTCTTTAACGCCGTCTAACCTAGCTACCTGATGAATTATTCAGCAGCTTATGACCTTCAACTAGTTTGTGTACGCTCAATATTGATCTTTGTGCTAGCCAAAATAAATTCTTATAGAAACATGTCAGTCTCCTCTTACGGATTTTTGATGGTCTGTTTGTCTTTACTAACATAAAGCTTTGGTCTTTTGATCGGAACTTACAACGTTGCGGTATGCGGACACAATAAATCCTCGTCACCGCTGACGCATACTGCAATATAGAGAACAAAATACAATTCAAGATGTTTTTCATACAAATACAATTTGTAACATCCATAATGTACATACAGGTGGTAAATATAAGTTACAGAAACAATTATGGACCCTGTCGGGCACAGCAACATTCTAGATACAGTCAGTGTCTAGGAGAGAGGCATAGCGCTTAATATTTTCCTTATTAGAATTTCTAAAATAATATTATGAAGAGGTTAAGTTTGTGAGTTTGTGACGTTGTAAGGGGTAATCTCTGGATCTGCTGAACCGATTTTAAAAATTCTTTCACCAGTAGAATGCTACATTATTCCTGAGTATCATAGGCTACAATATATTTAAAAAAAAAATAGAGATACTTATGAAAATTGCAATAATGTAACCCAAGGTAGCAAAATGTTGCCTATAACATTCATTCTTTGGCGTGCGCAGAGAAAACTATTGACTATAGATAAAACATATTAGGTAGGTAGAGTTGGGTAGGTAGAGTACGCAGGGTAGGCAGGGTAGGAAGAGTAGGCAGGGTAGGTAGGGTAGGCAGGATAGGCAGGGTAGGCAAGGTAGGCAGGGCGGGCAGGGTAGGCAGGATATGCATGGTAGGCAGGGTAGGTAGGGTAGGCAGGGTAGGCAGGATAGGCAGGGTAAGCAGGGTAGGCAGGGTAGGCAGGATAGGCAGGGTAGGCAGGATAGGCAGGGTAGGCAGGATAGGCAGGATAGGCAGGGTAGGCAGGGTAGGCAGGATATGCAGGGTAGGCAGGATATGCATGGTAGGCAGGGTAGGTAGGGTAGGCAGGGTAGGCAGGATAGGCAGGGTAGGCAGGGTAGGCAGGGTAGGCAGGGTAGGCAGGGTAGGCAGGGTAGGCAGGGTAGGCAGGGTAGGCAGGGTAGGCAGGGTAGGCAGGGTAGGCAGGGTAGGCAGGGTAGGCAGGGTAGGCAGGGTAGGCATGGTAGGCAGGGTAGGCAGGGTAGGCAGGGTAGGCAGGGTAGGCAGGGTAGGCAGGGTAGGCAGGGTAGGCAGGGTAGGCAGTGTAGGCAGGGTAGGCAGGATATGCATGGTAGGCAGGGTAGGCAGGGTAGGCAGGGTAGGCAGGGTAGGCAGGATAGGCAGGGTAGGCAGGGTAGGCAGGGTAGGCAAGGTAGGCAGGGCCGGCAGAGTAGGCAGGGTAGGCAGAGTAGGCAGGATACGCAGGGTAGGCAGGATAGGCAGGATAGGCAAGGAAGGCAGGGTAGGCAGGCTTGGCAGGGTAGGCTGGGTAGGAAGGGTAGGCAGGGTAGGAACGGTAGGCAGGATAGGCAAGGAAGGCAGGGTAGGCAGGCTTGGCAGGGTAGGCTGGGAAGGAAGGGTAGGCAGGGTAGGCAGGGTAGGCAGGGTAGGCAGGATATGCATGGTAGGCAGGGTAGGCAGGGTAGGCAGGGTAGGCAGGGTAGGCAGGGTAGGCAGGATAGGCAGGGTAGGCAGGGTAGGCAGGATAGGCAGGGTAGGCAGGGTAGGCAAGGAAGGCAGGGTAGGCAGGGTAGGCAGGGTAGGCAGGGTAGGCATGGTAGGCAGGGTAGGCAGGGTAGGCAGGGTAGGCAGGGTAGGCAGGGTAGGCAGGGTAGGCAGGGTAGGCAGGGTAGGCAGGGTAGGCAGGGTAGGCAGGGTAGGCAGGGTAGGCAGTGTAGGCAGGGTAGGCAGGATATGCATGGTAGGCAGGGTAGGCAGGGTAGGCAGGGTAGGCAGGGTAGGCAGGATAGGCAGGGTAGGCAGGGTAGGCAGGGTAGGCAAGGTAGGCAGGGCCGGCAGAGTAGGCAGGGTAGGCAGAGTAGGCAGGATACGCAGGGTAGGCAGGATAGGCAGGATAGGCAAGGAAGGCAGGGTAGGCAGGCTTGGCAGGGTAGGCTGGGTAGGAAGGGTAGGCAGGGTAGGAACGGTAGGCAGGATAGGCAAGGAAGGCAGGGTAGGCAGGCTTGGCAGGGTAGGCTGGGAAGGAAGGGTAGGCAGGGTAGGCAGGGTAGGCAGGGTAGGCAGGATATGCATGGTAGGCAGGGTAGGCAGGGTAGGCAGGGTAGGCAGGGTAGGCAGGATAGGCAGGGTAGGCAGGGTAGGCAGGATAGGCAGGGTAGGCAGGGTAGGCAAGGAAGGCAGGGTAGGCAGGGTAGGCAGGGTAGGCAGGGTAGGCATGGTAGGCAGGGTAGGCAGGGTAGGCAGGGTAGGCAGGGTAGGCAGGGTAGGCAGGGTAGGCACGGTAGGCAGTGTAGGCAGGGTAGGCAGGGTAGGCAGGGTAGGCAGGGTAGGCAGGGTAGGCAGGATATGCATGGTAGGCAGGGTAGGCAGGATATGCATGGTAGGCAGGGTAGGCAGGGTAGGCAGGGTAGGCAGGGTAGGCAGGATAGGCAGGGTAGGCAGGGTAGGCAGGATAGGCAGGGTAGGCAGGGTAGGCAAGGTAGGCAGGGCCGGCAGAGTAGGCAGGGTAGGCAGAGTAGGCAGGATACGCAGGGTAGGCAGGATAGGCAGGATAGGCAAGGAAGGCAGGGTAGGCAGGCTTGGCAGGGTAGGCTGGGTAGGAAGGGTAGGCAGGGTAGGAAGGGTAGGCAGGCTAGATAGGTTAGGCAGGATAGGCAGGATAGGCAGGATAGGCAGGGTAGGCAGGGTAGGCAGGGTAGGCTGGGTAGGCTGGGCATGCAGGGCAGGCAGAGTAGCCAGTTTGACGGGAGCGAAGCCCCAGGGGTCAGCTAGTTAATTATTTATTCCTTATCTATCTGTTTTAACAAACGATTATGGATCCAACACCGCTTATCGTCGTGTTGTGCGTTTCGATAAAAAGACCTTTACGAGTATGAGGATAATAGTTTTGTTTGTAAGACGTAATTTGTAGAACTGCTGATCCTAATAAAAAAATCTTCCACGGAAAGAATTATTCATTCTTACAAGTGTTTTAAGATATTGTTTAATTCTACACTGACGAAGTTGTAATTGTAATTATATCGCCAGTTTATGTTATTCATAGCAAAAATTTAAGGCAAGTTGCAACCTCAAATCACTTTTAATCATATTATAATTTGTACTAGCTAACGATACAATAATATGAAACAAACAAATAAAAATACAAGCCTTATAAATTGCAAAAAAACATACCTTCTTTTTACATTATAATTTAAATCGGAATCGGACCAAGATCTATCTTTATAAATGAAAATTGTACCCTCTATACCCTTCAGACTTCAGTATACTCGTACAGCCTTCACAATTTCGAAATCAGCAAACATAACTCCAACAACCCCTTTTACACTGTCATATTTACTGTACATGTTCCAGATTCATCTTGTCAATAAATAGCCAGAACCATTAGCAAGATTAAAGGGTTCCATCAATGCGACAGTACCTGGCTGGCCCACAAATGGGACGGTATACTGTTGCCAAGCCGTCCTTTTCAAGGGAAAGTTCGTCTGTGCAAATACAGACTGTGCTATTTTTGGTTGTTAAGTAAACCTGGTGATGCTAATTGGTAGTTTAATATTTCGTTTTAATATTTAATTAAAAGCAAAGTCTGTAGTAGCAAAAGGTCTCGCGAATTCGAATTGTCGAAATTATGCTTTTTTCACTTCTCCGCAATTATTTTCTGATTAATTTCTTCGTTAGATCCAAGATATATTTTTTTCTACTTAATTTATAACAAACTCGCACTTGACTTCTATCTCAACTGATAGTAAGTGATGATGTAGTCGGCGGTGAAACACCCTTGCCCAGAAGTAATTAACTATTCACTCTTGACTTAAAGACACCTAGATTGTAGCTATCGGGAAAAACAGACTCCGGCAGGGACTTCCACTCCTTAGCTATACGCATAGTAAAAGTATTTCCAAAAGGTTTAGTGCGTGTGGGTGGGATGTTCTCCATGTATCGATGGCGCATCGCCATACGTCTGGTATTCCGATGATGAATCGGGCTAGGCAAAAATAGATCATGCGATTCCATCGCACACTCCCTGAAATGTAACCGGTAAAAAACCGACAAGCTGGCCACTCGGCGACGATGTTCAAGATCCAGAGCCTTGACTTGACCAGTGCGGCAATGAGCCGGTGAATCGTTTCTCTAGTACACGTCTAGCATTGATTGCCTTGGCGCTTTTCTAGTGGTTGTCACTGTTGATTCTGGTTTTCAAATGTTGGGAATAGTGTAGCGAGCTTGCCTTACAAAAAACAAAGATTGTATCCGTACACGTAGACATTTGATGGCATTAGCCCTACATTTTATTGTAGTACACTATAAGGTAAACAATAACTGTAAACTGACAGCATGTACTGCAATGTTTTTAAATGAATAAACATTATATTATATTATTTATTATTATTAACGTAGTTGATTCAAATAACAATTTGATATTTTTTTTAAATTCAATCTATTAATTTCTCTATATTTTATTATGATGCTACGCGCACATATTCAATAAATTAAATTACGTAAACGTACACATACGTCAATTAAATTAGTGTATTTACCAGAATGTACGCATTCTGGGCACTATTATTGTTTGCTGAAATAACTAAACCCAATCAAATTATTTCACTGATGATTCAACAGCACTGGTTTTCTCTATCAATTTCTTTTTGAAATAGGCTCATATGAATTTATTTAAATAGCTTAGGCGCTAGTAAAATTAAAAAAAACATAGACACGTTTTGATGGACAATCTATTGAAGACGAATTAGGGCACGAAATCTTGCGAAAACCACCCAAATCAAACAGTATAATACCCATAACAAAACCGTTCAAAAGTTAAAAATGTCGGCTGAAAAGGCTAAAAATGTCGTTCCATAAGTTATGACGTTGATCGCAATGTATGTTGTTGCCAGTGACATTACGATAGTGCTTGAAATTCTCACAAGTTTTTGTCTATTACCATTCGCTCTCACGATGCTTACATTGATACATTTCTTTCGAGCCTCTGAGTCTCAAAAATCAGCACCGACACGGCGATAAGTCCGACCGAAGTTAGGCTGAGCAACGATCTTGCTCGGATGCCTCTCGCACCTTACTTTTATTGTTATTAGTTTATTTTACTTTGTACTGTATTTAGTCATCTGCCTAGCCTTTTCCCAACTATATTGGGGTCGGTTTGCAGTCCTACCGGATTCAGCTAAGTACCAGTGCTTTACATGGAGCGACTGCCTATCTGACCTCCACAACCCAGTAACTGGCAACATGGCAGCCCTTGGCAAGACTGGTGTCTTCTGACTATCCGTAACGACTGTCAAAGATCTTTAAATGACAGCGGGGACCAACAGCTTAACGTGCTTTCCAAGGCACGGAGGAAACTCGGTATGTTGAAATGGTCACCCATCCACGGACCGACCTCGTCAAGCGTTGCTTAACCTTGATGATCGATCCTTGCGACGATTATTATTTAGCCACGATCTCCTCCTTGTGCAGTATTCAGTAGTGTAAGATTATAATTGTTTTATTTCATGTGCATCAATTCTTGGCGGAATAAATTCTTTCTTTCATTCCACATTTTCCTTACTAGCAGTAAGTCAGCTAAAACACAATTCCAAGGAATCTCAAAAATCTTCACTTGCATTATTTCAAAGCGTTCCAGAATATTTGCTTCTCTAGTACTTATTTAAAGTATTCGTTTGGTTTGGTCTGAAACAATGGTAAAGCTATCTTTAGATACCTCTTTATAATTAAATCAAAAGTTTTCCAGGATTGTGGTCAGCGGCTAGAGAGTCTAGACAAAGCTAAAATTATAACTTCATTGAAATGTTTAAATAATTTCTGAGCCAAACTTTGAATAGAAATGTTGGTATTAAAAATCAAAATCAAATATTTTTATTTTACATAGGCCTACATGGGCACTTATAAAACGTCGACAAAAGGTGCACGGTTCGGGTTAGTCGTTTCCTATGGAGAAGAACCGGCAAGAAACTCCATTGCGATAATTTTTAACCGACTTACCAAAAAGAAGGAGGTTCTATGTTCGACTTCATATATGCTCTTATTATTATTTTTTTGTGTATTTTCACCGATATCTCCGTCAATTGTGGACCGATTTTGAAAAATATTTTTTTTTGAAAGAACATATTTCAAAATTGGTCCCATTTTAATTTGGTGAAGATCTGATGAAGAACTTCGGAGATATACAGCAGAACTCTTCAATGAATAACGGCAAATCTCAAATCGGGATTGCTGCAATCGTATGTCTGTTTATTGTTTATACCATTTCATAACATAACATCACGCCAGTACGCTCGAAAGGGGTACGCAGATCTCTCATTTCACCGATTATGTTCAAGTTTCATGTTATTTGAGTAATCTATTCTGGCGTTATAGGTACTTACTAAACAACTTGCCTATTAGGTAGGTACAACTAAAAAGGGTTAAATAAAAAAAACTTTTTGGCAAAAAAATACTACCGACTTCCAAATAATAATAATAAAAGTTTTTATTTAATTCAATTGTACAAGAAAACACTTATCTAAAATATATATATATATATATATATCGTCTATATCGCAAACAATTGTACCTACGAAAGACACCGACTTCCAAAAATAAAGTTATTTTTCACTTTGTAGTTTTTTATTTGGATTTCGGTAGTATTTTTTTGCAAAAAAGTTTTTTTCAAATATGCAGTTGATATTGAATAGTCTACTTTGGTTAGTTTTTAAAACAATAAATTTATATATATAATATGTATATTGCTTTAATAAATTATCAATCAAAGAAGTGTCCAATTTATGTAGCAGTTGACACTTGTAGGCCACATCATAAAACGGATAGTCAAAGGGACTGTAAAGGTTCTGGAGTTGCGACCGCGTACCGGAATATGCAGCGATGAAAGGTCTCTAGGTCTACCATTGACCTGGTGTGGTTGAATGCGAGAAATACAGGACCTGTCAAAGTGGTGAATCTTGATGAGGCCTGTGTTCATTAGTTGAGACGTTTCGACTGAAAAGATGATAATGAAATGAACAGTAACATAAAAGACGAAGAAATAGGTAAACCGCCTACAAGAAGGAGAGAGAGAGAGAGAATCATATAATGATCCATGTAGGAAATAATAGTACATTACTGCAGCGGCCAGCAAAAGAGGCATTGATGTACGAACATGTAAATGTGGGCCGGGTTGAAGCCGAGGCACACATACGTAAGTTCAACAATGCCTAGTTGTGGCCAAGGCTTGTATAGTACTTTTCTCAAATAATGCGCGGAAATTAAAAATAAGTAGTACCTAGAACCTTCGATGAAGAATACACGTGTATTATTGATTGATGCCTAGAACTAATTTTGTCAAAATCAATGACGAACAACAATAATTGTTGCCGCGTTAGTGTTCTTTTATTTTTTTCTTCAATAAACAGTGTTCTATTTGCAAGCCAGTTCGAAATTTAAATAAAGTCTTTGATAAGTTACCACCTTGGCTGCCATGTTTTGGAGTAAAATATCGTTCCATTTTTAAATAACACGACAGATATGAGTTTACTATGTAATTTATTTAGCCGCTAGACACGACAGATATGGATTTTCATACAACATTTGCCGGCCGCTGCTCGCATGTATTTGGCCAGTACAGCAATTTCGAATTATCTCGAAGAAGGTTGTCAAAATAATGTTCAAATTTCCAAGCATGTTTGAGAAAAACATTTTTTTTTCACAAAAATATTATCTGGGAGCATACTTTTGTAGGTCTACGACGACGAATTTTATCATGATTTAGACACGAGCCGACCGATATTCCAATGAAGAAATAATAAGTTTTGTGAGTGACTAAACAACCAGCTATATTTCACCATTTACTGCAACACCATACGATTAACTCCAGAGATAAACGTGTCTGTCGAACGGGTAACTGCTCTTCATTATTTATGCACTCCCATCGGCTCTAAAGCGAACATGTTGCGCCAGCTCGTGCCAATAAATTCTGCAGGCCATTTATAACACCGTCAACGTCCGCAGGTGTATATTGGTATTATCTATAAACTAGACTTGGGAACCTATAAAAGACCATCTGGATGCAGTGCATCTCATTCAATCTGCCTAGCATTTTTCCAACTATTGGGTCAGCTGAGAGTTTTACCGAACGCAGCTAAATACCAATATTTTTAACTCCCGACGGAAAAAGAGAGGTGTTTAAAGTTTGACGTGTTTACCTGTGTATCGGTCTGTGGTATCACAGCTGCTAAATGAATAAACCGATTCTGATTTTGTCTTTTTTTGTTGGAAAGGTAACTTTACCGAGAGTGCTCGTAGCTATGTTTAATGAAAATCGGTTTAGCCTTTCAAAAGTTCTGGGCGTTTTACTGTTTGAATTGGGGTGTTTTTGCAAGATATCATGTCATAATTACGTGTTCAATAGATTGTCGATCGAAGCGCGTCTACTACTTGGATTGATTTTATTAATAAAAAATCGAATGGATTTTATTAATTACAATAATAATAAAATCCATTTATTGCAGACTAATTACATGTCCATAGTTGTTAGTAACAAAGGTCTTAAAAATATGTTAGTCAACTTATTGTAATAGTGTCATCCCGTCACGTGAAGCTGGATGACTCCCCCCAGCACCTCAGAGTCAGGCCTCTCAGAAAACATCCTTAGGATTCCGTTGTCGCTGCCCCGAATCCGACGCATCAGATAAGCAGTTTTCTTGCGGATAATGGCATAAAAGTCATCGACTCTTGCGTCAGCAAACATGCCGGACGCGCTGCAGAATCGGAGGAGCCTCACCAGAATCCTAAAGGCGTTATTGTATTGTACACGAAGAGCGCTGTAGGCCCGCTGGGTGTAGTTGGACCATAGAGCGCCGGCGTAAAAGTTTTGGCAGTAGGCTCTGAACAGTGTCACTTTTACGTCTACTGAACACCTTGCGAATCTATGAACCAACATGTTAGCACACATGTTAGCACGTAAATTATGTAGTTCAAGAAGTATGAAATAAAAAAAACTGTCGAGGTTTCTACTTTTTTTCAAAATGTAAGGGATCGATCACGTGATTTTTCGATATCACTTGTACATACAATCCCCTACAATTTTGCCTATTTGAAAATCGCTATTGCCACGCTTTCGATGATATAATGTCATATGAATAAAAATAACGGTTGTATCATTTACCATTTCCTTCAAAGAATATTCTAAGAACCTGCTTCAAGCAAAACATTGATCGATTTTTATATTAGTATATATAACGGTCTTGATTTCAGCGCTGTGCTAAGCGACACAGCGCTGAAATCAAGACCCTTGGTAGAGTTTACTTGAGCACACCAACATTTCTATAGGTATTGCACTCGAGCAACCGTTTAGGCTGTGTCAATAAATTCCTAACGTACCCTATTATTAAAAATCTGCTATCTCAACATAATATTACAATGACAAAATTCACAGAGTAGGAATATCTGCGAAATCGACTCCCATATCTCTTTTCCTTCCAATATATTTTTACGATCTCCGAAGATATACAGGAGATCCATTGGGAACGATTGACGATGTCGAACCGATTGAAAAGGAAGGGTATTTGATTAAAAAAACCTCATGTTTTAGTAGATTCAATCTAAAATCATTGTAGTTAATCCTTTGGTATAAAAAGAAAATTTTAGGTCCTCAAAACTAGGGCATTAAAAAAAGCAGTATGTTTAATTAAGAAGAGCAAAGAAGGTCTCCAAATAGAAGAGCGGTACTTGGCCAATTGTTACAACCCCGACAAGGGTCGTAGGTCGTCCGTTCGATTTATTCCGTTCTAATACCAACAACTAATACCAAAACAAGTTCTAAGATATTTAAAGGTACAGTCAGTAAACATGCTTTGTATGTAGGTAAGACCTATAAAGGAAAAAAAAAATGAGTAAGAAAACGTCTAGTTCAATAATAAATTTATTATACTTAGTTTTAGTTTGTACTTGTACCTGTATATTATTTTTTTGCAAAAACATCAAAACAAGAACAATTTACTTACAATCCTAAAATACAAAATATCTCAGAAACCCAACTCTTAATTTACATTAAAACTAGCTGTTTCCGGCGGTTTCGCTCCCGTGGACCACCCCATAGGACCTGTTTTCAGGATTCAAAAATAGCCTTTGTTACTCGGGAATAATATAGCTTTCCATAGGTGACAGATTTTTTTAAATCGGTCCAGTAGTTTCGGCGCCTATTCGGTACAAACAAACAAACAAAAAAATCTTACCTCTTTATAATATTAGTATAGATTACCCGAAATAGTTATTATTAGATAGGTAGGTATGTAATTTACTTCTACCTCTCTAATAACAACTACGTCTGGTATTTTTTTTTATAAAAAAGCAATTCACTTTTAATCTAACAATTGTAAAATATAACAGAAAATCAACTTTTTGTAAAATATAATCAGTCATTCATCATCTACAAAATCTAACAAGTTTGTTGTCGTGACGAGATCTTTGCGTATTTTACTTGGGAGTGATATGAAGTTTCGAATGACGTTATTGCGACGCACGCTATTTCGAAAAACTGTTAGACTGGTACGCTAATACGAAAGTTTTGGTATCAAAATCTACAGTTTCGAATAGCATATTCCAATCTGAATTTGTCTGGGGATCGAACTCGCGACTAGTCGCGACCCAGTGATTATCAAGAACTATCTACGCTACGGTAATAAAACTGACACTGAGCTAGTTGTCTATACCACTAAGTATAAATTATTAAAAAAAGTACTTATTGTGATTTAGCTATGCCCTAGCATGCTTCCAGTTTTAGTTTTAGTGCTGTTGATTTCGATACCAAAACTTTCGTATTAGCTTACCAGCCTAACAGTTTTTCGAAATAGCGTGCGTCGCAATAACGTCATTCGATATAGCGGTTTTCGATTCAATGTGTTTTCGAACTGGCGTACCAGTCGTAAAGTTTTTCGAAATAGCGTGCGTCGCAAAAACGTCATTCGAAACTTCATATCACTCCCATTTTACTTATAGCAATTGAATGTGCTAATATTCCAGAATATAAATCACCAAGCACCATCATCGGTGCAAATTAAATTCGATAACTATGCCGACGTCCATGCAGATTTTTTTTTATTAGGTTAGCTGACTGTACCAAATTAAAGTTTATTAAGTATTCGTTCGCACATTATATTTAATTATTTAAAGAGTGGTATTCGTTCAGATTAGAAAATTAAAATATGAGTTGAAACAAATACCTGTGGTATTAGTTGTTGGTATTAGAACGGAATAAATCGTCGGTTCCAACCTAAATAGGCAAATTACATTGTGTTATTTATTACATCACCACAATTACTCAAAACGGTGAAGGAAAACATCTTAAGCAAATAGGCATCAACTAAAAATTAGAAGATATCAACCAAACCGCATTCGGGCCACGTGGTGGCCTATTCCCTCTCGCAGAGAGGAGGTCTGTGTTCCAGCCTTGGAAACATTATATCAAATATCAAATCAAATACTTATTTATTTAAACTTCATGTACAATGGTGATACATAGGCGGACTTAATGCAGCAAGGCATTTTCTACCAGTCAACCTTTGGGTTAAAAATGACACAACAGTGGTAGGAGTACAAAAAATAAATAAAAATGAACAAAAAGTAAATTCGGATATTGTTAAACTATCTAACTAATAAAATACATAAATAATTTCTAAAACAATAGACGAATAAATATTATAGTAAATATCATATTCTAAATGAAACAGGCATTTAAATATAAGAAATATTCTTTATTGACATAATTCGTAACAGCAATGTTTGAAGCCTATGACTCCCGAACTAGGCGGATCAGTAAGACAGGATTCAGCGCCCTCCCCATTTTTTATTTTTATCTTCATATCTATGTACCTATATATATAATATGTCAAATCAAATTAATATTAAATTTTAAGGAAAATTTATATTAATAACATTAAATTTGGAATAACATAAAACTCAACAATCTTACTACATTTGTAATATATTAATGTGAGAGTTTGGATGGATGTGTGTGTGGATGTGTGTATGTATGTGTTACTTAATCACGCTAGAACGGCTAAACGGATCTGGATAAACTTTGGCACAGAGATAGATTATAGTCTGGAATAGCACATAGGCTACTTTTCATCCCGGTATAATGTTCCCTTGGGATGCAAAAACACTTTTCACGCCGGCGAAGCCGCTGGCAGGAGATAGTAATAACTAAAACTAAGATTAAGACGTGCTATGTGTGTGTATGTGTGAGTGTATGTTTTTGCGGGTTTGTGTATGGATCATCTATCCACTGTAACTGAATTTATAGGGTGATTAAGCTATGATATGTTTCATCACAATTATTCTCAATCTGTGTTAAATTTAAACCTAATTGTTAGGCCACTGCCATAAATCCTAAACAGCTTTGCTAAGGTTTAATAATTGACACAGCTGTTGCCTTGGCATGCATACCGAACTGATTGGCGGTCGCAGCGTTTACATATCCATGTATGATCCATATATATGTATTGCATCGATGGACACGATATTTTGATTGACGCACTCAATATATATATATATATATATGTATATAAACTTTTGACACACAACACAACTAAACAATTGTTCGACTAAAAGTTGTGAGAATGCGCTAGGCCTAAATGAAAGAAAACATACCTTGTACTTTTGTAAAAAGTTGGTTTGACTGCCTCGTTTATCTTTTGGTTGCAAGCGGTAGAGAGAAGAGCAGGAGGTTCTGGGTTCGAAGCAGGATCGGGAGAAGCGTTATTGCGTTTTTTTCGATGGCAGTTCGGAGTTTGTCTAGCCTTATTCATCGCAATAGGCTCATCCTATATATAAATTCAAATTCAAATTTTATTTAATAAAGAACAGTATTACAAAGATTTTTACATTGAATACATATAATAAAGTGACATAATAAAAGATTGCGAATCATCATCATCATATCAGCCGAAAGACGTCCACTGCTGGACATAGTCCTCCCCCAAAGTCACCACATTGACCAGTCCCGTGCGTCCCGCATCCAGCGGATCCCCGCAACCTTCACCAGGTCATCGTTCCACCTGGTGGCAGGCCTTCCAACGCAATGTCTTCCGGTTCGTGGTCGCCATTCCAGAACTTTTCTGCCCCATCCAATCCGATGATGTGCTCGACGGTGAAGCACGCTTGCATAGAAGTAACCTTTTCACTCTTGCTGACCCCCGCGACTAGTCGCCCGATACATCCTTAACAGCGCGCGTCAGGCTGGTCAGCTTGCAGTGGAACAGCTATCTCAACCCAACTCCTTTAGTTGGCTACATCGAGCATCATACCGGGACACGGCTAGGCCGCTTGGTACGTCTTTGCCCGGAGGGTGGTCACAAGCCTTCGGCCGAAGCCTACCACCGGTAATTTTTTTTATTTTTTTTTGGGCAATCCCACCGCACTATTCCCAAACCACTGCAACTACTGAAAGTCAGAATCTTCAGTGGCGATCACCAGAAAAGCGCCGAGGCAATGAAGCTCTACGAAGTCCCGGCGAATGAATTTAACTGTCTTGGATCTCGCAACGAAATTAATCAGAAAAGAAAAACTTAAGAACAGGAAATAAATACAAATTTCCATATCCAGCAGGAGACAAAACAAACAAGGCCAATAGGCACAAAGGGTTGTTTACAACTGGGATAAGCCTAGTTGCCTAGCACCACGGATAAAAATTAGCATTAATATAACTGGGTCCTAACATTGTGAGCCGCTATATTTGTTTCCAATAATAGGTATGGCAAAAACACTTGAACGCACGGTTTTTTTTTTCTAGTTTCCACAAGGTCCGTATAGAAAACAACTCCTGAGGCAGCCTGTACATTATTCAACATAAAATTGCGTTCATTCTGCCAAAAAATACACTCCCATAAGATATGATGTGCAGATTGTACATATTCGCAGTCAGATGTAGAACACTGACATAAAGGCAAGGCAACGAGCTTGAAGGAAAATAATTTACTTTTTAAGTTACCATGCCCTGTGAGAAATTGGGCAACACAGTGATCCACCTCCAGCCACGTCCTGGCCAGCCGCAACCTACCGCTACCACCAGTAAGTGTCAACTGATTAGCACCACCCGGGGACCACGTGTAGGGAATCAAAAGAAGGGGTACACTTCTACGGACGTGGGTGACTTGGCCCCCAAAGTTTGAATAAATCATTTATTCAAACCTCAAGTAGGTGACACGTTCTTAATCTCAAATACTTAAATCAGAAACGGGCCATTAGTCTATAAGTTGAATTACTAACATTTTTTGATCTTAATCTGATTAAAAAATAATTTAATTGAATGGAACAAACATAACCGGAATGTGTAATTGCTAAGTTGCATATTTTTGCTGCCCAATAAGCATTGTAGTATTCATGTAAATTAACAAGCATATGACACAGTTGCCCATTTGGCGGTTACCACTTTTCATCATGCTGTTAGTCAACATAAAATATTAAAACCAGCCAATTGCGAGTCTGACTCGCGTACGAAGGGTTTTGATATCGCAAAAAAAAAAAAAATACGTTAGATATTATGAGAGCCCCACTAAAATCTTTGTTTTATTCTGTTTTTAGTATTTGTTGTTATAGCGGCAACAGAAGTACATCATCTGTAAATTTCAACTGTCTAGCTATCACGCTTCATGAGATACAGCCTGATGACCGACAGACAGACAGGCGGACAGTAGAGTCTTAGTAATAGGGTCCCGTTTTTACCCTTTGGGTACTTGAAACCATCCCCACAGGCCAGCTCGTGCCAAGCATAATAATATTTCCCGTTACCCTTAATAGCCCGAGAGCCTTAATAAGGCTTCAGCTTTCAAGAGTGCAACTACAACCTGAAACTTTGCCGAGTTCATTATTTACTAAATAACTACAATGGGCTATTTCATGAAGGAATTATAGGAGAAGTTGGAGAGGCTCAAGTTTTGCTGTGTTGCTGAACTTTAGTTTGAATACTTAATAGAAATAAGGACATACCTTACAGGCTCCAACGACACGCAGTGCAGCAGCCGATCGCTCGACTACAATGCCAATCGTGCCGTCAATTCGGTCATACTAGACTGAAGCAAACTCGCTACGTGGTCGGCTATCTTCGTGAGTGGTGGTGTGCGCCAAACATTTAAAAATCTTTTATGGTGAACGCGTAAATTAAAACATTTGGACGACTGAGTCTTTACTATTGAAATCTCTGGTGAAAGTATTTACGCAGATATCTATTTAATCAAAAATTCGAAGACGTGAATCCACCAACCCGGAATTGGGTCACACGTGGTGGATTACACTGATCTCACGGAGACCAGCACTCCTATTTATTTATTTAATTATTTTATTTATGTATGTACACACAAAACAATTTACAGAGAAAAGAAAGAATACAGACAAAGGTACTGCTTATTTCAATAGAAATTTCTTCCAGCAGACCTGCGACAGGACAGTTGGATGTTAGACGAAGACACAGTGTGTAGAAAAAAAAATAAGGAAACCTAAAATAGACTACAATAACTTAACTAATTTACTAACTCTACTTGCATATCTGTTTGACACCACGAAGCACACTCCTTTCCTTTCATTTTGATAACTGAATTATTAATTGCGTGTTTTACGCTGACGAGTACACGGATTATTGAACATATGAATTAATTAATGCTTCGATTAATACTGTTATAAAATAATATGCTGCTTTACTCATATGCTATTTTAAGCTGAAATTCAAACTCAAATCAGTATCATAACTAAACTACTGCGTGGGACTTGTTCGTTTACAGTAATTAGCATATAAACGAGACCAGTTGACGCCAATTAATACGCGTAGGCATTCTAATGACTCCAATCTTCTAATTGTCGATCAGGTTAGGTTTTACTGTCAGCGATTCAAAGATTATAATGTTCAACAACCTGTCATGTGTGTCAGTACAGACGTCGAAAGGCGAATAGTATGTAGTAGTACGTCTACTGTTGGACATAGGCCCCAAGGTCACCACCTTGATCGGTCCTGTAAGTCTCGCATCAGCAGATGCCCGCAGCCTTGACCAGGTCAGATGTAGGTCTTTCAACACTGCGTCTTCCGCTACGCAGTCGCTGCTCTAGAGCTTTTCAGCCCCATCGACCATCCGATCTGGGAGCAATGTAGTCTGCCCACTGCCACTTCACTTTGGTAATTCTTCGGGCTACGTTGGTAACTCTTGCAGATGTCTTCATTTCTGATTCGATCACGCAATGAAACTCCGAGCATTGTTTTCTCTATTGCCAAACCAAATAGTAGCCCACAAGTATCGGGAACAGGGTCCAAGTTACCAGCTGTCAGTGCTTCAGAGAGAGAAAGCTCCCAATACGACCAGTGTCCAGAAGTACCGCTTTCTGAATCAAGCCCTTGTTCCTGCTGACTAACGAGAGCCTCCTAAGGTGTAGAGGCTCATGGCTATTAGGTCATTGGTTGAAACGACTATCGGTGCAATAATCTCTGAGTCCACATCCCACATGTCGATAACCTGGCGAGCCCAGGTAACTGAATTGTTTTGCTTTCTCAAAAAAAAAACATGCACATGAACTGCTATCACTACTGAGAACGGTGCAGTGGTGGCCCAGCCAGTGGTATCGGCCGCGACTTACAAATTGTAGGTCGTGGGTACCCCAGGCAGGCGCTTTACTTCGTGTAAATTATTTCATCACCACTGCTCTCAAAACAGTGAAGGAAAACATCGTGAGGAAACCGGCATGTCCTAGAACCAAAAATTCGAAGTCATGTGACATGCACCAACCCGCATTGGGCTCGCGTGGTGAATAACGGCCCATTCCCTCTCACAGAGAGGAGGCCTGTGTCCCAGCAGTGGGAACATTAATAGGCTGATGATGTGATGTGACTACTGAGAACACGTTATCGTAATCACACTTCACACTAATATTATAAAGGCGAAAGTTTGTGAGTGTGTTTGTATGTTTATTACTTCTTCACGCTCAAACAGCTGCACGGATCTGCATGAAATTTGGTACAGAGAGATTACAGTCAGTAATAGCACATATGATACTTTTTAATCCCGGGAATATATTCTCTCGGGATAATTTTCGACATTCACGCGGACGAAGCCGCTGGCAGAAGCTAGTCTTGTATTTATTTCTTTTTTTGGAACGAAGTTCCTTATCGCGCGTTGCGAAAGGGGGCTAGACGGAAAAAATTCATACGAAAAGTTGTAACGACACTTTTTGCTATAGTTGTAAGCCATGCGGCGTGCGCGTTTCGTGCGTGTTCTAACCTATACGCTGTTGTGTTTACGAAGTCGAGAGAGTATATATACATATATATATGGATATGTATGTATGTATATATGTGTGTGTATGTATGTATATATATACACACACATATATACATACATATAGGGCTGCACTGATATTTGTAACATAAAGTGTTATAATAAATAAATAAATATACATATATATGTATATATGTATATTTATATATATATACATATATATATATGTATATATATGTATATTTATATATATATACATATATATATATATGTATACACATATATATATACTAAAGGAACTTCGTACCATCCGGGTGTCCCTTGACACCTCTCAAGTTTTTTTTCTCTAGTCTTATATGAAAATCGAATAGTATTTTATTTCGTCTGAATATCCTTCAGCGGTATGGAGGATTGTGTCCGGAACCGCATGCCGCAGCGTTGTGCGTGTACGTGCCGATAGAGACCAAAACTTTACGTGCTCATACACAAAATCAATCGCTCCGCACATACTCTTTGACCGCACCCTTACACAAACAAACTCGTATCCATTAACCGGCGCTCTTAACGCTCACTTTGACTCGAAGTCACAAAGATTAAACTCATGCTAACTTACATGACTGACAGAGATGAGCGACGAATGGGCTAGTTATTGCTGAAGTTTTGGCAAGGTTATCGTTTGACCTTACTGAAAAGGAGTCACTGGCTTTATCTTCTTAATAAGTTACGGGTAAAATTTAGTATGTAAGAACTTCTTCACTATCAGCCTTTTTCATGTTCTCACTGCAGGGACACAAGCCTACTCTCTGTGAGTAGGGAAAGGGCCGTAATCTCAGTCAAGTCACATTGTCTTCGATTAATTTGGATCTAGGAAATGCCGGTGTCGCGCTGGTGTAATTTACACAAAGTAAAGAGCTGCTCTTTACTTTGTGTAAATTATTTCATTGCCACTGCTCTCAAAACGGTGAAGGAAAACATCGTGAGGAAACTGGCATGTCCTAGAACCAAAAATTCGGAGGCATGTGACATCCACCAACCCGCACTGGGCCCGCGCCGTGGGCGTGCGGAGCTGTGTCCCAGGAATGGGAACATTAAAAGGCTGATGATGATGATGAAAGTGCCTGCCTGGGTTCGAACCCCCGACCTACAACTTGTAAGTCACGGCCTTTACCACTGAGCCACCACTGCTCTCAATTTTATACTTTTGTTACTGTTTTCTTACAACTATCTAATTTATGACAATAGCACGTTGCAACAATACTCAATTATTAATTGTATTTAAATATAAAAACTTTTTATTGAATTTACACACAACTATTACTTCTGTTTACATCTATTATTGCTCTTATTAATGTTAATATTATTTTAGTTTACAATATACTGTTATGCTAATCAATTTATTGAAAGCACTTGATACATTATAATTAAGAGGTCATTAGGTAAGTATATCGAAATACTATAAATACGTAAGTAGAATTTTGCTCGCATCTTATGGACACTATAAGTGCATATAACCACATAAAAAGTCGCAAATCTTGTGTCAAACAGATCATTGGCCATCTCTTAACTATTGTGGGTTCTGAATGATAGTAATTTACATGGAGGTAACGATTTATCTGATTCACATACCTGTTACTGGTTTATTTCTGATACATGAAGAGGCCTCGATATGTTATGAGGGTCACCCATCCGTGGATTGAGCTTGTCAAGCTTACCTTATCGCAAATTTTTAGCGTGATTGAATGGGTTTTATTTTCTTTTATTTATTTGGAAAAAGAAACGGTTACATATTACAGTAATACAATAAAATTTGAACAACAGAGCGTGACTAATGTACAACCAATGACATTTTCCACAGAAAACAAAACCATTTTACAAAACAAATGCGCCTTGCGCTTACAATTTGTATCTTAATTAATAGAATAGAATGTCTTTATTTCGGACGCAAAAATCCATAGGATGTTAGTAACAAGAAACAACTTATTGCCTAGTGTTAGTAACAAAGAAAACTTATTATTCATTTTTATTTATTTTATTTATTTAACCATTTATGCACACACACATATACAGACAATAAGGAGAAACAGAAAAATATGTACATAGGTGATGCTTATTTCTAATGAAATCTCTTCCAGCATAGCTGCGAAAGGAAAGAGGAAAAAAGAGATGTAGACATCGTGTGTAGAAGGGAAAAATAAACACATAAAACAATTCAGAGCTAAATAATATAAAATAATTATTAGATACAAATAAAATATACTGTCATATACATACATACAAATAAAATAAATATTATAGCAATAACTACGTACCTACTAATATATATGAAAAAGATAGTAATACAGAACTATATGCAACTATGATGGAATGGAAAGGTAGTGTCAAATCACTTCACTTTTAAAAACTGAAAGAGTTTGGCAAACCCTTATGTCAGGCGGAAGAGAGTTCCACAAACGCACGGCGTTCACAGTGAAGCAGTAGGAATAGAAGTCGGTAGTGTGGGAAGGGATATTAAGGAGATGTTTAAGATGCTTCATGCAAAGTGAAAACTTATTACCTAGTGTTAGTACCAATCAACCTCCGCACAAACTGCTGCATAATCGGAGAGCCGAAGCTCTCAGCTACAGTTTTCAGGATGCCGTTTTGACTGTCCTTCACTCTCTTCAGTAGCGACGCTGTTTTTTTACGAATAATCGCGTAGAAACCGTCTGTACGGGCTTGCGCAAACATCTCCGACGCGCTACAGTATCGGGGCAGTCTCAACAACATCCTGAAAGCATTGTTATATTGGACGCGCAGGCCATCCAGCGATCTTTTAGTACAATTGACCCATAGACTGCCCGTGTACAGACTTTGTCAATAAGCCTTGAAAAGTGTTACTTTTACTAGGTCCGTACACCGCTCAAATCTACGGGAATTAATGCTAATGCAAATTTTTATTGTTAAATCTTTCAGATAAAACTAAATAGGCATGCATAAAAAGAAAGAAAAGTGATAAATTATATAAAAATAAATTAAACTAAATTATGTCATTATTTTTCTTAAATTATTATACAAAACTAATAATAAAAATTGGTTGCCAACAAATATGTTCATAAACAGATTTAAGCAAGAAATGAGTGAGGTTTCATCAACCTTTGGTAGAAAATGATGGTCACTTATTGAAGGTTCTCTCTTTAAACTTACATCACCTGAAGATGTGCGAGAAATGAACGAAGTTACAAGGTGGTAAAGTTTGCAATGCCGTTGGATCTTGAGGGGATTGGCTAGTAATTTATTAAAGGTACATATTGTAGAAGTTTTACTTTGTCTTTGAGAAACAATTGTTTAGGGTGTTGATGGAAAAAACTTTCAGATGATTCAAATATAGTAATTATGGTGGACATTATAAAAATAGTATTATTGTAGAAGTAAGGAATATGGTGTCTTCCATGTATTCTTAGGAATTCAATACATATTAGCGACGAGGATAAACTTGATCGACTGATGTAAGATGAATTTTGCGATAATGGTACGGAACCCTTCTTGCCCGAGCCCGACTCGCACTTGACCGGTTTTTTTATATGGAAGGATGCGTGGTATGGATGGGAGCTATGGATGCTCGAGTGGTTTAACTATGTGCAGACCAGAGTACTTACAGTAGCCACTCTGCATGCCTTCCTTACTGTCGATGCATCGCATAGCTCGAGCTGCGCATCTTCCTAACACAACTACCTCGCGGCGGCGCATCTTCAGAGCACATCTAACTCGCTCCGCTACACAGCTTAGCATTAGTGGAAACGGTCACATAGTTTCGTTGCTTAGCTTTCCCAGCCTCGCAGCACACCTGAATAGCACATATCTGACGAAAAATTTGCCAAAGACCACTCGCGATAGAGGATTACTGTGAACGCCCTTTGCCCCATCTAGGCGACCTAGGACGTTAAGTACAAGTCAAGTACAACAGCTACTACAGTGAGTAATGATAAAACTCCATAATTCTTAAAGTCAGACATGATCTATTGTGGTCTGCAAATGTTTGGCCTCAGTCTGGATCACGGTACAATGACTGCATACAAAATGAGACACGTTTCAAGTCTCTGACTTGAAATTCCCAATGCCACTATTAAATACCTGCCATGAATGTCAAAATCATTATAAATTATATTGATTATGAGTAAAGAGTTCAGTACGAGCGCTTTACGATACATTGTTATTTGTGAATAAAGGTGTGAACTGAAGGTGGCAGTGGCAAGCAACATTTAACACAACTGGTTTATATGCATTTCTATGAATAGGGAACATTACTGCCAATTGCCCGCCAGATGGCGCTTGACGGCTCAGAGTAAACAAAAACATAACAACATGGCGTCTACTACTGTTTGTGGTTACCGAACTATTTTTTACTGTTTTTAAGATAACTTGTGTTCAAAAACCAAATAATAATATTGGGGAAGTAGTTAGCTTCATTTTACTTTCACTGTTAGTTTTATATTTTGTATGCTTAGACTGCGAAATTTTGTCGCTCGACTTTGACAGTTTGTTTTTTTTAGGGATGGGTCCGATAAATCAAAACGTAACTTATATCGGATATGTCTTAGATATCATATCATATCGATATCAAAATAACCGATATTACAAAAGCTGTATCTAATAAAAACCTTACTACCGTGCAAGAACGAATAATTCAAAACTTAAAACCGTAACAATGCGAAAACGTACGAACTACGAACAAAACGCAAACTTCACAAACGTTAGGAACCATAAGCGCTACCTATCTTTCTAAGTATTATTTCGCGTTCGTTGTTAGTTTGCTCATCTAAATAACATTATAACTTTTGCAAACTGTACTCCTGATATCGATATATCTGAAAAACGTTTTCGATATCGATATGAAAACACATACATAACCGTTTGCGCAAAAAACCGAAAACACCCTTCTCAGTTTGTTTACGCTGAAACCTGTGGCGCCATCTGAGCGCAGCTTTGCGGATAGTTCCCTATTACCTTCCATACCTAGAGACATAGCCTGTCTACGTATACATAGAAACTACAGGCTGCTGCTGTCTCCTACAGTCGGCTAGGGAATCACACCTTAAAGCGATATATACGCCCCAATGTTAACGCAGTACTGACCGTGCGACCGCTCGTTGCCAAAATATCAATGTTGAACCTCCTTTTGAACAGTTTCGTTTGCAAAATATTATTTCATTAACATATGCTATGTTAGTTTTGAAGAAATTCCAGCCATAAATTTTTCTGTGTAAAAGTATTTATAAACATCCAAGTCGTTTTGGAGGAGTATCCAAAAGTAGCGAAAAATTACCTGTTGTTAATTATTTTTTTAAAGCAAAACAATTTGTTATACGAAAAAACCATGTGTTAAAAATAAAATACATGAAACAGTAGTAAATATTTTTTTTAAGCCTTTTAAACTAGCCGTTACTAAGGAGTATGTGCTTTAGAAAGTTACCGTTTTACGGCACTAAAGCGGATTTAGGCCCTTAAGTGCGTTCTTATTTCCACGAAATATGAAAGATACCGCCATTGTACTCATAGAATTCACACTTATTTAGAAATTATTGCTAACTAGCTTCGGTCAGTGGCTTCACCCGCGTGTATGTCAAAAATTATCACAAGGGAAAATTTTCCCGGGATAAAAAGTATCCTATGTGCTATTTCAGACAATAATCTATTTCTGTGCCAAATTTCATCGAGATCCGTCCAGCCATTTGAGCGTGAAGAAGTAACAAACATAACCACTACATAATTTATTATTAAATATAATTTATACAAGACAGTCGATTGATCGATCACTTTCAAACTTCGCCTAATATAATTTCTCCCTTTATCTGTACGCTCAAAATATGTTTACAGAACTTGTACCACACTAATGTTATAAAGAAAGTTTGTAAGTGTGTGTGTGTGTGTTTATTACTTCTTTACGCTCAAACGGCTTATAGTCAGGAATAGCATATAGGATACTTTTTATCCTGGGAATTTGTTTCCTCGGGATAATTATTGACTTTCACGCGGGTGATGCCGCTGGCAGAGGCTAGTATGTATATATATCTACGTTTATACCTACTTCTTACTTACTTCCAATCATGTGTAATGTTCTCTTACATAATTCAATTACATACGCCATTACGAGGCAACTTTTACATCAAAAAGTTAGCTTGTGTAACTTGTGTACTTCGGCTCATTTACTTCTGTTGTAGTTTCAGGGATTATTTTATGTCTTTGAGAAACAAACTCAGGTAGGTTCTTACTTGGTTCAAACTTTGTTCGTGTAGACTAATTTAGTTTGCAAGATTTAATATTGAGACGTTTTGTTTTCATGTAAGCTTTAATATTACTCTCATTTCACAGAGTAGGCACCAACATACATTATTATGCTTGTTTAAAGCAAGTTGATGATTTCAGACTCAGATCTTTTATAACAATGACAAGATTAACACATTTTTTTTTTAAACATTGCCCCACATTAGGAATTTCTTCCTGTATCGTGGGTGTGTTTACAAACATATAAACTCACACACACAAACACCCAGAGCCGGAACAACTATCTGTACGTCATACAAATATTTGTTCCGTGCGGGAATCGAACCCGCGACACGCAGCGCAGCAGTCTATCGCTCAACGACTGCGCCAACCGTGCGCCCAAATTTATTTATTTCTAAGCCTTTGAACTAATATAACACTTTTGATTAATTAGTCTCTTGCATAGTATTTTTTAGTTTATTGCTCTGCATGTTTTGCGACCCATACTTCCAGCTCTTTCCAAATTGACCTGCCAATTTTCTTGATATCATCTGATCAATTTTTGGCTATTCTACCTTCCTCCTCACGTCGTGTTCCTCACGTTGTGATTCCCCTGCCGTCGTGGAAACCACTTTACTTTCACTAACTTGCGCCATCTATGCCTGTATTTTGCGTCGTGGAGAGCATCGTGCAGTTAGGTGTTTAATATGTGTGGACTTGGTCTAACCATCTTATTGGATTGAGACCTCTAGGATGTTTCACTTCAAATTTGCCAGTACTCATCAGCTGTTCCAGGTTATGTACATCCTTTCTGGCAATGTGACCAAAGAACTCCAAAATTCTGCAAAAGCTGGCCGTGGACAGTCGCGGTGCGTATAGAGTCGTTGGTGCGAAAGGCAGTTTAAGGGATTCGCATCATCTTCATCCAGCACCAAACGCATGTGTATGGTCACGATTGACGTTCTTTAAAGTCCACGTTCAGCCCCGTAACTGAAGATGGAGAACACCAGGGAGTTGATCAGTTTCAGTTTCGTCGTACATGAGACGTTTCTGTCTCGCCATTTTCTCTGCAATTGGGACATTGCATTTTTGCCACCCTGATACTTCGCCTTATATCCTCCTCGCTGGACCATGCGTTGCTGATATTCACCCCTAGGTAGATAAATTCGCTAACAGTTTCTAGCGATAGAGCACCTGTAAATTGGGAATGGCTTGCGCGATCCACTACCATTAATTTTACTATGGCATGATTTACGTATTTACACCTTGGCTTTTTGACACCACGTGGTTAATTTTATCTTATCTTATCTTATCTTAAATAGGCTCGCGCTTGACCACCATCTCACCTGATGAATTTCATCATGCTGTGCATTACCATTTCAGTAATTATGTTATTTTTACCCTTATCATGCCTTCTACCTTTGTCGTCAATCTGATTTCTGCTACTGTATTGCGGTATTTCAACGTAATGCCTATCATAAAATATAATATTCAGTCTAGTACTTCTATCGTTTCCCCTCCGGCACATTCTTAGTTTTAAAAGAAAGAAGGAAATCGAAAGAAATGCCGAAACAATTCTGTTTTGTCGAGGATTGGAGTTTCACAAACGTTACTAACTATGCTTGTTCCATCGAAGGGAAGTGCTTAATGGCCCTTAAATATCTTCAGTCCAAAATAAGGTAAATTGGAAACATTTTTCACGCACGTTTCCTCATCACCTTTTTATTTATCTCCAAGAAAATTATTGAGGTTGTCATTTTTCCGTGTTCGCCGTTTTCCTTTGGTGTCCGACTTAAAATTGTAATAAAATGTGATACACTTATTTCTTTAACTTTTCCTTATTTCGAGTATTTAGGGTATTGGGTCCCGGGATTGGGTCGGATGTTCTGAGTTTGCTGTTCTTTAGAGGAATTTGTTGAGTTATATGTTGTACAAGTATCATATTTATCCTGTTCTTGTTTTTCTTCGTGTTGCTGGCATGATAGCAGTTTAGATTTTTAACCGACTTCAAAAGGCAAAACAAAAAAAAAAGAAATGCAATTCTCAATTCGAGTGTATTTTTTATATGAGTGTTACCTCTGAACTGTTATCTTGGTGAACAAATTTTAATGATTCTTTTTTTTTGAAAGCTGGTCTCAAGTTATTTTTCGCTTTGTATTGTATTTGGGGTCAAAATTGTGTTGTCATGTTATGTGGAAGTCCACGGCATCGTCGATGAAATTGCATAGACAGCATGTTTTGGGGCACAGAGGGCAGTGTAGGAGAGTGGAGCATAGTTTGTAACTTGACTTCGCATCGAAACTCTGCTGTTGTTCCATAAAGAGAGTCTAGACAAAATGTCACTCGATCAGCGAAGGAAATAGACGTAATGCCAAAATGTAAATAATTGGTCACGTGACATTTCGATATTGCTTAGCATTCTATTTTTAGGGTTCTGTACCCGTAAAAACGGGACCCTATTACTAAGACTCCACGATCCGTCTGTCTGTCCGTCTGTCACCAGGTTGTTTCTCATGAACCGTGATAGCTAGACAGTTGAAAATTTCACAGATGATGTATATCAGTTGCCGCTATAAAGACAAATACTAAAAACAGAATAAAATAAATATTAAAGTGGGGCTCCCATACAACAAACATTTGTTGCGATACTGGTACGGAGCCCTTCGTGCAAGAGTCTGACTCGCACTTGCCAGTTTTATTCCAATTACTATAGCGATAATGTCGTTGATATAATGTCATTTATCTAAAGCCTAAGTTAGTCCCATTTTGCGAGGTTGGAGTCAAATCTTTGTAGTCAGGTTCTCAGGCGGTTCAGGAGTTTAATGCCATAACGTAATTGTTAGTCGGAAGTGTACACATTTCACCAGTTATGTTAAAATCTCATGAAAGCAAGCTTGTTGCAATGAACAATCGCCCCTCCACAAGCACGTGCTTATTGGCAAAACGAGGACTCTTGTAAACAAATTACTTGATTTAGAGAACAAACCCAGGATTTCTTTAATTAGATCAACGACACAGGCATTTGCAATGAAACAATTTTTAGCACAAAGCCGGGAGGCTGATTTTATTTATAAATTTTATTAAATTTAAAAAAAAACTGCAGTCTAACCTACTTTAGCATATTGAGGACAGTGATCTTAATTCGGATAAACATAAGTTCAAAACTAAAACCCGACTATTGAAAAATCACGCTCTAAAAAGTACGAAACAACAAAATATTCCCGTAAATTTACCGTGGTTCCGTAAGTTTAATGGGGTATCCTGGACCCATCCCAAAGACAGTGCCAGTGTGGAGCCCCTTCACAGGATATACACCACCTCTTTACCTGCATAGCATGCACAACCACCTGCACGTTCCAAGACTTGAACGAAGCCAACGACAGAGCTATCTGGTGGCCAGATTTTGGTCGGACAAAAATTGAGTCAAATCGACACGCAAGTAAGAAGAAGTGGATACCAACCTACTCTTGAATGATAACTGCATTTTATTTTAAAACTTTCTGTGCCCGCGGCTTTGCTCCCGTCAACTGCCAACCCTACCCTGCCCTACCCTACCTAACGTATTTACCTACCAGTTTTTTTTTATTCTTTGGCGGAGAATCTTAACACTACATTCACTAAATGACGTCAAATGCACAACGCCATCTATCAAATATGGAGTTCAACTGTCCGAGTATATGAATTGCATATGTTGTGATATTTTACTCCTTGAACTTTAAATTTATATAACTTTTGATAGAATGAACCGATTGCGATGAAACAAAAACTATGTAATACTTGAAGTTACGCACAATTTTGATGTATAAAAGTTATCTACATTGGTTTCGTACATTTTACATTTGACGTGTGCACAACTAAACAGACCGACAGATAAACAGACAAAAATCCAAAAATGCTGGCAAAAGTTTCTGTTGGTTATCTTTTAAACACTGGCAATTTTTTTTTGAAATATTTTCAACGTGCAATAACGATTGATAATAAGCCACTGTGTGTTGTTGTGTCCTAACTGTAGTTACTAAGAAGATGCATAATGAGCAAATCCAAAAACCACGTCTTAACGAAAGCTAATCACAGTAGTGGAAGTTTTATAGCGTACTCGTTAGCCTTCACGTAAACATGTTCTTACGTAAGTGTGTATACAAAAAAAGGTTCCTCCTTACTGATTCCAGACGGTGCTTTCCCAATTCCAATACAAATTTATGATTATGTTAACGCGATCGAGCACGAATTAAAACTTGTACTAAAATATCCAGTTCTTATTTCCCGTTTTTTTCTCCTCCCATGGATAAATATGAATATGAACAAATATTTTATAATTTCGTTAAAACGCTTTTATTCCTCAATTGTAAGTCTTGAAAAGACATTTGTCTTCTGGTTTAATAATTAACACACTAATTTATTTGGGCATTTGTGAGTCTAACAACTGTAGAAAAATGTTGTTTTACCAAATTTTGCAATATAGGCATAATATATACATAAATATATTATAATGTATATTATATTTTATTTTATACTCTTATTTAACCATTGGTAAGGAGCTCATGGCTAAATAATAACAGCCGCACGGGTCGATCATCAAGGTTAAGCAACGCTTGACGAGGTCGGTCCGTGGATGGGTGACCATTTCAACATACCGAGTTTCCTCCGTGCCTTGAAAAGTACGCTAAGCTGTTGGTTTCGGCTGTCATTTGAAGATCTATGACAGTCGTTACGGGTAGTCAGAAGCTTGAGATCTGACACCAGTCTTGCCAAGGGGTACCATGTTACCCAGTTACTGGGTTGTGGAGGTCAGATAGGCAGTCGCTCCATGTAAAACACTGGTACTCAGCTGAATCCGGTAAGGCTGGAAGCCGACCCCAATATAGTTGGGAAAAGGCTAGGCAGATGATGATTTAACCATTGGTAGTTACCCAATAACTACGGGAAAAAAACTGGACCTAAGCCCACTGTACGCATAATATCGAGTACGTTAAAAACTACTTCCACTAAGCCCACTGATGTAGTTGCTACTCCTAAGTATAACCTGTCTGTCTCTAAGTAAGAATAAACAACAAATTATTATAAAAACAAAAAACCCGTCTGCTAAAAATGATTAACTGAAAAGAGAAAAAAACCGGCCTAATGCGAGTCGGACTCGCGCACGAAGGGTTTTGTACGATTATCGCAAAAATCGCCAAAAATTTCACGTTTTTGTATGGGAGCCCCACTTAAACATTTATTTTATTCTCTTTTAGTATTGGTTGTTATAGCCGCAACAGAAATACATCATGTGTGAAAATTTCAGCTGTCTAGCTATAACGGTTCATGAGATACAGCCTGGTGACAGACAGACAAACGGGCAGACGGACCGCGGTGTCTTAGTAATAGGGTCCCGTTTTTACCCTTTGGGTACGGAACCCTAAAAACAAGTACTTGGTATAATCTATAGATTAAATATTATGAAGTGCTATCAGAGCGATGACAAACAAAATTTTGGTAGGTTTTTCTATAATTTTTGTTTGTCCTATGGTCACTTTGCTCAATTGAAACAAATCCAACGACACCTCATATGTCATAATCAGTCAAGCCGTTTGGGCTGTAGAGCGTGTTATAGAAATGGGCATAAATACATACATCATCATCTGCCTACCTTTTTTCCCAACTATATTGGGGTCGGCTTCCAGCCTTACCGGATTCAGCTAAGTACCAGTGTTTTACATGGAGCAACTGCCTATCTTACCACCACAACCCAGTAACTGGGTAACACGGTACCCCTTGGCAAGACTGGTGTCAGATCTCAAGCTTCTGACTACCCGTAACGACTGTCAAAGATTTTCAAATGACAGCCGGTACCAACGGCTTAACGTGCTTTCCGAGGCACGGAGGAAACTCGGTATGACGGTTGAAATGGTCACCCATCCACTGACCGACCTCGTCAAGCGTTGCTTAACCTTGATGATCGACCCGTGCGGCTGTTATTATTAGCCACGAGCTCCTCAATATGGGCATACATACATACATACGCTAGAAAAACATTACTCTCTCGCATTTGGGTAAAAATAAAGCCGTGATTGTATTCAGGACATATCAATAAATAAAACAAAAGTTTACATTTTATACTTTTATTACTGTTTACTTAAACTACTTAATTTATGACAATAACACGTTGCAACAATACTCAATTATTAATTGTATTGAAACATAAAAACATTATTATTGAATTTACACACAACTATTATTTCCGTTTACATCTATTATTGCTCTTATTAATGTTAATATTATTTTAGTTTACAATATATACAGTTATGCTAATTAATTTATTGAAAGCGCTTGATACATTATAATTAAGAGATCATTAGGTAAGTATATCGAAATACTATAAATACGTAAAATTAATGTTTAAAAAAACGGTTTTGCACGATTTATCAACACACAGAAATATGTCGTTTTATTTAATGAAAATGTAGGTACTTTGGTATATTTTATTTGACAAAACATAGTACGCTGTCGTGTATTAACACATACATGTTTATACATACTACATAATTGCTATAAAACTATAGTCTCACAAAATTCAAGGTCATGCAGATTTATCCGGTATTTCTCACACGTCTTAATTTTAAATTGAGATGTCCAGACATATTTTTTTAATCTGACATAAAATAAACTTCAAATTAATGCAGTGTAGGAAGCCCAGTAGTGCTTGTGTTTATAAAATAAATAAAATTGACTGAAAAGTGGCAGTGATTTCTATCACGTGCGATAAGGTATCATTGAAAATACCATCTAACTTTAAAGTAAAAAAAGATACAAAGCTATAAAAGATACAATACCTAATAGCAAAAACATCACCTTCGTTTTCTTTTACATTTTTTATAATTAAAATCTTGATACATTAATATAAATACACTTTAACCTTAGCTTTCTATAAAAAGCTTTCGTTTACAACCAATTTCTTTAATAATAACTCTATGTACAACCGTAAACCAACTTAATAATATTATTTTAACACTTATTAGTTACGTATTTGTTTTCCCCTTTTGCGAACTTCCTACAATGGTCGGCTGCACCAAACTTCGTCTTTAATCACAACTTTAACCGCAGTTGGTAGTTGAACTTCGTTAGTATTAATTGAATTTTGTTGTTGGCGATACAACGCTTGGGTAACTGTTAAACTTTTAAAACTCGCTGGTATTTTAGTTAAAAATGTTTAAAATATTATTTCAACAGATAAAAATAGTATGATATATGTTTCGTTTGGTGACACAGAAATGCAATATTCTCAATATTGGTATTTGGTATTATATCATGTGCAAACTGCTCGGATCTCAATACATATTAAATTATTCAAACCGCGAGCGTCTTGAAAATATTCAAAGTGGGAAAAGTCAGAAACATTGCACAGTAAAAATAAAACGACATTACATACCTGCTGTTTTATTTTACATTAAAATTTGAAAATTAGTTGAAAGAGTTTTGGGAAAATCGTTCAATAATAACAAACAATATTTTTATTCAAAAAAGGAATACACACAAAGTTAAACGAAGGATAATACAAAAAGTTTGGTGTAACTGACCCTAAACGCCACTAGACTAAAGTTTAATCCACAATTTAATCATAAAAGCCTCGTCTTAAACACTAGCCGAACTAAATTGATACTTCGGTGTACAACGTATATATAATATATATATTTCTATGACTTAGCGTAATATAATATGACAAATTTATATAAATACTTAATTTAGTTTAGTTTAATTGGAGCCAATAATTTAACAAAAACCCAGCTAACTTTGGACGTCATTTATAAGAAGTACAAAAGTGACCTCGACAATTGAAAAGATGAAAATATTTCACGATTTCGTGAAATATTTTAGGTGTTTTATATTTTTACTGGTTTTTATTTTTCTATTAAAAAAAAAGAAACTTGGGAAATATGAAGAAATAATAACAGTAACAAACTAGATCAAGCTAAAAACGACATTAATAAATTGTCAAAGTACGTACAAAGTACAAAAATTACGATAAAATCTGCCATTTTCTAAACACACCTACTAATAGTATCACAATCAATCTAATTAGTGACTAGATATATAAACAAGTGCTTAAACATTTATTTCTACAAACAGTTAGGAATAAAGTGGGAAAGTTTTAAGCTATGGTTAGTTTAACGACGAGTTATATAATTTACATGGTGTCAACGACCGTTTAAGCTGTAGGCGTAAAACGCAGACTTTGGCAGTGTTTACAAAACTATTGAATTCTGCACCTGAGATAAATTTCTGCCTGGTGCGTTATAGCCTTAAAATTAAGCCATATTTACAGTAAAAAATATAAGTAATCTCAATATTTTATCACAAGTAGGGTTAACTTAGAGTTTTAATAATGTGGTATTTATAATAAGGGTCGATTCTTTAACACTCAGTATTTTATTAATTTGAAATATTAATGACAGCTGACAGCGTTTGTTTAGAAGATAATAATATCAAACCGCCATACTTAGGTATTCTTCTTTTAAACAATCTGACTGTTGAAGAATCAGCCCAAAAGTAATTAAAAATAAAACTATAATAAAAATATAAGCCAGAGTGGCTTATATTTTTGAAACTTTTATCAGTATGCTGATCTGATACGAGTATCTCATACTTTTTGACCCCATAATCTAGTTTTTGTAACCAGGCCACGACGCTTTTCAGTGGCTCTTAATGAAAAGCCGAAGCTCTCAAATTGATATAGGTTCTATAGACCACATTTACGTCATTATGAGATTAAAGGCAGTTCCTAACTTCGGGCTTTAAAATCAACTATATGATGCTTTTAAAAGTTATGAAAGCTAGCTTTTGATCGAACATTGGGCACAGGGATTTAAAAAAAACGGGCGTCAGTTTTTGTAAACACAGCCTAACTTTGTTAGACAACTCATTTGTTCAATTTTGAACCTAAAGATAGATAATGTCTTGCTTGAGGCCACGTCTAAGTAAGTAAGACAATCTCTCCCAAACATGTCTATGGAGTATCCTGTCGAAAAAACTTTGAAAGTGCCGTACTTACTTTAGGGGTCTAAACAAAAACCTTCCTTACATAATTATCACCTATTGAAATCTTGCGCAAAATGTCATGATGTTAAAAATCTAAATAAAAAAAAAACAAAATAATTTTATTTTATTTTACATAGGCCTACATGGGCACTTATAAAACGTCGACAAAAGGTGCACGGTTCTATGGAGAAGAACCGGCACGAAACTCCATGGTTACTCTTTTATAAAAATGGTTTAGTTTTACAATATTTCCATGTTACAGCATTAGTACTTGGATATGGGGGGACAACGTAGGCCCGACAATAAGTCGTAAGAAATTTAAAAAAAAACGAGTTAACAAATGTTAACAAGCATCTAGAAATCTAGAAGGCCTACAATGTTCACACATTCACAAAACAATCGGTAAAAGAATCTTTACAAAGGAAAAAATAAACAAATAAAAAATATAAACGCAGCTGAGCCTTGTCTGTCAGTGAATTCAAGATTTTTTGTGATTTTGGCGGCTGTCCATCAATCAGACAGTCCATCAGGGTTCATCAATTAATAAACGATGGTCTTTATTATTTTTTCAAAAGACTATACTTTAGAAAATACTTTAAAAACCAATACATTAACAAAGTATCCTTAACTATTATAGGTGTAAGTCTGAGGACAGAGGGAGGGAGGGAGGACACTCAACAGAAGACACAGGTGTAGTATCGTTCCTTCATTTAGCTGTAAGGGTATAATATCCTATAACGATAGGGTAGCTTATCGTCTCCATCGGGCACCGTGCCAATCTTAAGATCAAATTGAGATATTTTTCGAGAGATATTGTATTTTGCTGAAAAAGATGGATATTAAATTATTAATTAAGTGCCAGCATCTTCCGTCTTGTTTCTGAAGCCCTTGAAGCAAGCACGATAGTTATAGAGTGTTCAGAAACAAGATATCAATCTTAAGAGGAAACGGGGGACAGAGAGCGCCGACTGAATTTCCTTAGAAAAAAGTCATAATTCGGGGTTTTGCTCTCGTCTTTTTTCTCCTCCAATATTGGACCAATTAAAAAGATATTTCGTAAACTGAAAATTAAGATATATACTATGTCCCTATGTTTTCCTTTTTGATGATAGATTTTCTTTAGAAGCACAAAACCCCTAAAAAAATGCTCAAAATTACGCTTTCAACATTGGCTTAGTCTACAAATTTGACAAATATAAATGAAAAAAGGAAAACATAGGGACATTGTACGAGAATATATCTTACTTTATCAGTTTATGGAATTTCTTTTAAATTGGTCCAATATTGGAGGAGGAAAGAGACGAGAGCCAAACCTCGAATTATGACTTTTTACTTAGGAAATTCAGTCGGCGCTCTCTGCCCATATTTCCTCTTAAGGTAACGGAAGTTAATAAGGACACCGTTTTGAGACATTAAGTTTTAAAATAATTGATAGGCTCGCCTTTGACTACTTTTATGCTTGAGGGCAAGTTATGATGTGGTCGACGGAGATCCAATGCTTTGAAAAATGACCATCAAGATTGTTGATGATCGAGCAATCGCTTTACTGCCATCTGATTCTACCAGCGATCTGGTTTTCCTTTGACTAAACCTTCCCCAGCTTTAGTCAAAATCCAGACTCCAATCCTAGCGGCGGGTTCACGGACGAGTGCTAAAGCGTGCCCGTCTTCCCGCCATAAACGGCACAGGAGGACACCGTGGAGTTTTAGTGGGTTGGAGTCCCACATAACTGCGCTATCTCCCCTTGGTAGCGCAGTATGCATGAGCACTTCACCAGGCTAGAAAAAAAAACAAACTACGGATTTGATGACCCTAAAAATTGCCCGATCTTGTACATCAAGCGTTCTTTATAGCTCTACAAAAGTAGCTTCAAAATACCAAAAATAGTCCTTTTAAAAAAGTCCAACCCGTTAGGTTTTCTGTTCAGTACATTAGCCAATAGTAGTCGGCTGCGTTCCGATTCACGCATCGATTGGTGGGGCGCGGTGATGCGTTCCAACTTCCATTGTTAGATCACTCAACTAAAACGGAACGTAACGTGAGGGAAAGATTGATTCATGGGCTGTGAAAATTGTTATTATTATGCATGTTGTTGTAGGTTTTGAATAGGTGAAGGCCAAGTGTCCAATGTAAACGGCAAACGTTGTAACGGTGAGATTAATAAGATTTTTTTTTTTATTAATTTTGAAAAAGGAATTGTTGTTTAATCACATCCATCTGGCTAGCCTTTTTCCATCTGTGTTTGCGGTCAGCTTCCAAATTAACGGAGTGCAGTTGAGTAGCAGAATTTTACAATGAGCGACTATCCATTGACATTAAAATATTTGTATGCCAAAAGGCATGACTGATCCAAATATGTAGTTGAACAACTTGCATGCTCTGTATTTTTACCCACATCACACATCACATCATCAACCTATTAATGTTCGAAGAAAAAAAGCTTTAATAAAATAATACGAATCTAATTAGCAATATCAAAACTCTGTTTTGTTGCTAGTAACTAAAAAGTTTGCAAGTACCAAACATATTTTTCAGCGTACACCAATAGGTTTCTTTCGCACGCTCAATTTTCGCTCCCTTTGATCGAACGATCGACATTATGCTCTACACATAATGCTCTTACAAACATTTATTTGACATATCGGCTAAATATTCACGGGCTATTAGCTGCCATGTCGAAACGCTGCCGTGATGCGTGAAACGGATTTTTTTAGGGTTTCTTAGTTGATTGACAAAAACGGAACCTTTATAATTTTGTACTATCCGGATCACAGACAAACCAGATGACGCGATTGTATGTCCTTCGCGTGACAAAAAACGGAGTAAAGTTACGATCAATTATCGTAATCTGAGCTTTTCATTTAGCATTATCGGCACCGGAAATCCACCGAAATCTAGAAAAATGCCTTTTTATGCCATATTGAGCTGTAAAGAATGTATAGAAAATTTGGCCGAGGCATAGGAAATATTTTCTTTCATTGGTAAGTAAATTTGTTTTTAAATTGTTTGTGAAAAAGTGGCACGCTTGATTTTCATACAGATGGAGGGACTTGCGTTATCTATTTAGATTAATGTCTGTGATCCGGATGTTTAGCGGCTATTTTATTTTGAGACTATTTGCACTTTACATACCTATCGGTATTTGAAAGGCAGGTCTATAATGTGCATCGCTGAACAATAATAATTAATCATTCGTGTATTGAAATCATGAAAAAAGGCATTGGAAACTGGCACTTCCTAGTCCCCATACACATAACCGAAGGATGTTGTTGAGACGTGCAATCAATCAATATTATGCACGCTTAATAACTCATCCCGACTACGGAACCATTGACTGTGCGTCCGACACGCACTTGGTTGGAATTCTTAAGACACGAGTCCGTACTCTCCGTGCGTGAAGCGGAACGGTTCAGCAAGCACCAATTATTTTAAGCGACGACGCTTAGATATTTTTTACCGTGGAATAAAAGCGGAGATTATGTTTTCGTGTATTGAAAACTTCCGTGAAAACATGTTGGCGGTATTTTTGTACATTTCCTTGTTTTTGTTTATTTTGTAAACGTGTGGGCGATGTTCTTTGAAATTTCCCTGAATGGATGTTGGAAATTCTAAAATTAGTTTCCAAAACTTACATCCCTATTTGAGTGGTACACAAAGAGATTCTCGTCAGTTTTTCGTAACTGAATATTTTTCCGTACGTCCGTGGGTTTCATGTTTAATTCAACCCCAAATACCAAGTTACCAAAAGTTTTTTTTTTTATTGGGGCAATCCCACCGCACTATTCCCAAACCACTGCAACTCCTGAAAGCCAGAATCAACAGTGGCGACCACCAGAAAAGCGCCGAGGCAATGAAGCTCGACGAAGAATTTAACTGTCTTGGATCCCGCAACGAAATTAATCAGAAAAGAATAACGGAAAAAATGGAAAAGTTGCAAATTGAGGTTACACTCAAAAAAAGTTTGTCATGGCATATTACAGACTGTAGTAGTACAAATGAACATTGAGGGCGGTTAACCGGTTCAGCACTACATCCGATTCGAGGCTGTGAATTTCGGTTTCGAAGCAGCCGTAGTATTTCTTGAAGAGAAGCTTACGCACTACATCTGAACTCTATCATCAATCATCATCATCATCAATCAATACATATAATAAATCTGTAGAAACGTAATTTTTGTACATCGATATATTAAAAAAAGAAATAGCCAGGGTGTTAAAGGATAACCAACAGAACCCATTTCCAGCATTTTTGGCATTTTTGTCTGTTTATCTGTATATTTGTGCACGAATCACGTGAAATGTACGAAACCAATGTAGATAACTTTTATACATATAAATTGTGCGTAACTTGAAGTATTACTTAGTTTTTGTTTCATCGCAATCGGTTCACTCTATCAAAAGTTACATGAATTTGAAGTTTTCAAGAAGTAAAATTATCACAACACACGCAATTCAGATACTCTGGCAGTTGAACTCGATATTCGATGGATGGCGATGTGCCTTTGAAGTCATTTTCTGAATTGTGGTGTTAAGATTCTCCGCGAAAGAAAGATGACCATAGAAAAATAAATGGTAGGTAGGTAAGTAGGGTAGGGTTGGCAGACAGACGACGGGAGCGAAGACGCGGGCACAGCTAGTCCATAATAATTTAGAACATTTTGAACTCGGAACTCAAATCACTTAACCCCTTACTGTGATTATAAAAAAGGGTAGACTTATCGGGGCATATTTTTTTCAGAAGTATATTTTGTACAAGTAGGGTACAATATATATTTTTGTATTTTCATGTAAGTTATTACTTCTAACAAGCGTAACAAAACCGGCCAAGTTCGAGTCGGACTCGCGCACGAAGGGTTCCGTACCATTATCGCCAAAAACGGCAAAAAAAAATTATGGGAGCCTCATTTAAATATTTATTTTATGCTGTTTTTAGTATATGTTGTTATAGCGGCAATAGAAATACATCATCTGTGAAAATTTCAACTGTCTAGCTATCACGGTTCATGAGATACAGCCTGGTGACAGACGGACAGACAGACAGACAGACAGACAGACGGATCGCGGAGTCTTAGTAATAGGGTCCCGTTTTTACCCTTTGGGTACGGAACCCTAAAAATTACGAAAGCCTAACGTTCTATTTCCAGCGCCACAAGTACTAGATATAACATAATATTTTGTTATTTTTACACTAATCACGAAACCTTGCATGTTGATAGCCCGTTGCGATCTCATACTAAATAATTATGGTTGCTATTTCCAGCATGATTTCTGTTTTAATTACATGTACACGTATCTTAATGTTTGTGACCCCTGTTAAGTAGATAATATAAACTTTATGAGCGTTTTATAATAGAAAGACGCATTAGTAAACGCTTTGGCAGACATGCTACGTTTATATCGTTAGCGATTAGCGATATAGTCGCTTGACGACTAAGACCCTGCTAGTTTTACTGCAATTTGTAACTTGGGAGCAGTGATGACTCAATAGAAACGACCAATACTTGAGGAAAGCGGCATGTCTTAGGCCACATTTCAATTTTAATTACATTGCGGGCACGATCGATCACATTATACTTGTATACTTCGGTAGCTATCAAGTTGAGAGCTGGCTTAAGGTGGAAAAGTGGCTTTACAATCAAATACTTGAAGAGATGCGACATCCACCAACCCATATTAGTAATACAACCCATTCCTTCTCACATATAGACCTGTGTCCTAGAAGTATGAACATTTTAGACTCACTATATTAATCTGGCGAGCAGTGGTGGCCCAGTGGTATCGGCTGCCACTTACAAGTGGTCGTGGGATCGAGCCCAGGTAGGCGCTTTACTTTTTGTAAATTATATCATCACCACTACTCTCAAAACGGTGAAGGAAAACATCGTGAGGAAACCGGCATGTCCTAGAACCAAACATTCGAAGACATGTGATATCCACCAACCCGCAATGGTCCCGCGTGGTGGATTACGGCCCATACACTCACACAGAGAAGAGGCCTGTGTCCTAGCAGTGAGAACATTAATAGGCTGATGATGTGATGATGGTATTAATCTGTGATTTAGTCTCTTCTCGGGGGTTTAAACAAGAGCAATCACTGCAGAATGCTGCAGCAGATAATTAATATTTTCATACGGATAATTATTAACCGAGGGAAAAATATATTGAATGGGCGACTATTATACTAAGTAAGTAACTATTTATCCGATTTGAGTAATACCTTTTAGGAGATTTTTGTGATCTGCGGTAATAATATTGTTACATACTTTAATTGTATTTGGGTTTCTATTTTTTCTATTTTAGAATATTATTATTTTGAAAATAGCTGAACAACTATCGAGGCGACATCACTGTGCAGTGCGGGAGTTCGGGTTTATTCGTGTCCAAGAGCGAGCGAAGCGAGCTCGGGAACTTAGGGCACCCCGACACGGATAGGTTAGGTTCGAAGGGGATGACGGGAGCTGAAGTGAGCGAGCAAAGCGAGCGAACTTAGCTCCCGTCATCTCCTTCATGTTAGGTTACTTAAGACCCTGCAGACAGAAAAAGGAGCCCTGTCGACAAACTTATATTTTCATGTCGCTGTTTTAAACATTTGTATTCGTCCACTGTTTGTCGTCCACTTAGTATTTCAGTAAGCCATATTCAGTATTTTTTACACCTTTAATTTGAATTTTTTTTCGCTCGTTTAAATACTAGCCTTTTCATACGACGATAACTTGTGATAACTTGCTTGCTTTTGCAAGCAAATTATCACAAGGCTATGTAGCAATAAAACAACCTTGCGCAATATTGACATTACGACCAAACGCACATAGATGCCAAAACGCAAAGCAATATTGTTTCAGTCGCAAAATAGCCATTGCCAAAAGTAGTTAGTCTACCAAGACCCGAATTAGATAAGGCAGGCTGTGAGAATAATATGACAGTCACTAAGTCGTCACGGGTAGTTAGGGGCCCTTATCTCAGGGTTATCCGCTTTAATTGGGTCGGGGATAGGACTATTATATTCGATATAGAAAAGTTTTGGTACACTCGACGTTCATTAAAATTTTCTGGGTATTTTTTTTTCGTTTATGTTATATATGCGATGTTAAAATACAGGCTATGTCCTAAAAAAAATACTAGTTACTAGGAGGACAGATGACAACAATGCATGATGCTGAAATTAGGGATAATTTAGGGTTCTAGATAAAAGGATATAATATCAGCGATATATCATCATCATCTTCCTGCCCTTATCCCATGTCACATGGGGTCGGCGCAACACGTTTGCTTCTTCCATACCGTCCTGTCCCCTGTCACGTTATTACTGACAGCCTTTTCTTTCATATCACTCCTCACACAGTCCACCTTTTCTTTGGCCTTCCTCTCCCTCTCCATCCATCCACATTTATATTCATAACTCTTTTAGTAACGTATCTATTGATAAAAATGCCAAAGCATGGAATTGTCACGTTGTTAATCTCTTACATTTCGAAATACTCATTTTTTCTAGAACTTTTGCTCTAGATAAGTGGCATTCGAAGTCAGCATAGGCGATAGGTGAAAAGTAAATGATGATTTGATGAATGATTTTTCGATATCGCTTGTCATTCCTATACAATTTTGCCTTTTTAACACGCTTTTATTAGCTTGGTATGTAACTATGTATCTATGTATCAATGTAACGGAATCTTTGAACGTGATTTTCACCCCCTTCAAAACGTGGGATGGATTTGAAACTTTGCACACTTATCAAGGACCGATGACAATGCAATAATTTAGTCAAAGTCAAATATTTTTATTCAACTAGGCCAATAAGCGGCACTTTTGAAAGACAAACAAAAATTAAAATTTACAAATAATAAAATATGAAAGTTGATTCTACCGGGCGCGTTTAAATAGTTTGTTTGTGTGTTTGTTGTTTGTTTTGCCTGACCAAGATCTTCAGGATAGCGACTTTTTAGTTAAATTTACCATTAAAGCGTGTTTTTTAGTTTTTAGAACTACAATTTATTGACAACCGATATCGCATGTCATTCATACAATTTTGCCTTTTTCACAATCGCTATCGCCACGCTTTTGATAATAGAATGCCACTTTTGACAAGTGGCATTCTATTCTTTTCTTTTTTTTTTTTCTTCTTTAAACAAAATCGCCACTTGTCAAGGACCTCTGTCTCTCTTATAATAGGAGCAATATTATCAAAGACCACAAAAAGTCTGAATTTTTGCAATCAAACCTACAACAACCAAATAGTAAAAATAATAAGAGTACTAACAATATATCACGGGAATTTAACGCGATGATTTCGATTGTTGGTCGTTGCAACACGGCTGAAACATCGGGTGAAATAGGTAAATAAATAATCGAAATCATCGCGATAAATTCCCGTGATATATTTCTTTTCAATTATGAAACGCGAAGGTTTTTTTTCACAAAATAACAAAACTACTGCATGTGAAGGTATGGCACACAATAACTAAAATATTGCTTAGAGACAGGAATTATTGTTTTTAACAGTAAAGGACGTTCAAATAGAATTTATACTGTATCTATATCACAACTATTTCAAGATGTCTCTATTTAATTTTAATCGATATTCGAGCAGATTTTTTTCGATTAACAATGGAATGTACATGAAAACTTATATAGTAACAGATGCTTTAGTATGAATAGACTTTCAAGAAAATAGCGGAAATCTATCACTATGCAGTATTTACAATAATTTTAACAAGTATCTCAACTGAGTATTTCGATAATATCAAATTCCTATATAGTCTACATAATGCTTATTGCCATCAAATGGACAATTTGAGCAACTATTTATTATTATTAAACTATTCTAACTAACACAGATTATCTACAAACATCATAACATTTCATGGGGTCCTTTTGTACCCCGATCAATTCCAACGATATTTATATTTGGGGGTACAAATAGACCCCACATAATATAAACACTATAAAATAATGACAGATTATTGCTATGTCACTGATAATACTATTATAATTACAAGCTAAATATTTGACTAGATATTGCACCCGTACTACGAACTTAGCAAAGCGCTTTTCCGAACAGAATCTTACATATTATGCTTACATCGAAATAAGGTCTAACCCAGACATATCGCGATTTAAAATCGCATATTTTACCAAATTTAGAACTACCACTTTACCTAGAAGGACTTTTGGAGGGTTGCCACAGAATAAATAATGACTTTGTGCAGCTAATCACGATTTCTGACATTGGAGACAGACTGTGTTTGTAGGTACACATTTTTTTGATCATCTTCAAAACACTTGCCTTGACCAACTGCACAAAGTAAGATTTAAATACACTGTGGTTATACTATTATTTAATACATAAACATATTACATACATTCACCATCTTTACATATCAATTTAACTAAACATGGCGCATACAGACAAAAATTAATTAAAGAACTTGGATAACATTGCCGTTACTTTTACAATAATTCTAAAGCGAAATTTAGTATTTTTACCGCTCGAATTTTTCATAAATTGCCATACATACAACCCATTTGGGACTACATTTTATACACCAACTTTCCAAATACAAAAACTTATTAGACACGCTTGAGTAAAAGCTTACATACAAAATTTTAGCAGTATTCGATGCTATAATCTACACACTACACACATATCGTTCGTACGACATTGCGACTGCGATTTTTAGCCGCGTCGCTGTAATTACTACACAAACTGTGCCGTCCCCGTGTCTTTCCAGCAACTGAAGCAGCAAGGCAGTGCACACATGAGCGTGTTTTTGAACGCGTCTCGGAAGTCGCGGTTGAAATACGCGTAGATGAGCGGGTTGAGCGCTGAGTTGAAGTAGCCGATCCAGAATAGGACACCGACCACGACTGATGGAGTTTCGCATGGCTCGCCACATAGGTTGGTTGTGACGTACCTGTAGTAAAAATAACTTATTTAATACAATGATTTGTACAAAGTTTGAGCTATTAAAGGAGTACCTAAGCACTAAATTACTATTTATTAAAAACTTCTAACCAAACGATTGGTGAGCAGAGTCCATGTTCAAACTGTCCATAGGTAATTCAAAACCTTCTTATCAGTATTTAAAGTAATCATAGTATTAACAAGTTCTATAAATTGATGTTTATTTTTACCCGGCTGCAAGGAAAGGGTTATGTTTCTCGCGAGTATCTTGTATGTTTGTAACATTCTTTATTACCTCATTGCTTTCAAACCGTATATAACCGTATATAGACGGATTTTTATAATTAAGATATTGCTAGATAGGTCTTGACCGACCAAGTATTCTTAGATAAACCGCGGTTAGATAAGTAGCCTTCGGTTAAAAAAAAGGAATATGGCGGTTTTTGGGAGCCATATTGTGGGGCTTGCTATTTTTTTTCTTCTAAACCCATCGAGTGGTGTATCAGAATGAAGGATTTTTAGAGGTGATTACAAAAATATAGCACTTATATGTTTAAAAGGCATTCGAAAAAAAGTATGACTTAAATGTTGTAAATAAAAAAAGTTGATAAAATCAAAAAAACCTGACTGCAAAGATGTAAACAAGAAGAAAATCAAGCTGTGCAGTCGGAGGATATTTATAGTTTTGGTCAGCCAGCTCGCGAATATGTATCTTCAGACTGCACAGCATGATTTTCGTGATTTTCTTCTTGTTTACATCTTTGCAGTCGGGTTTTTTAATTTTGTCAACTTTTTTTAACATTTTGGCCATGTATTTTGATAATACTAAAATGACAATGCAATTTACTCACCAAAGAAAAAACGGAAGCCAACATAATAAAAAGGCGCCGACTATGATGCCCAGTGTGCGCGCGGCCTTGTGTTCAGCTCGCCAAGATTTGCCAGCCGCTCGTAGAGTTGCACCTGTTGACAATAAAGAGTTTATGAAAATCATTTATTTAACGGGTAATACATGAAAGATTATCCAAGTTCAGAATAAAATGTATTCCATACAAATATTCATTATACTCTGTTTGTGCGTTCGAGATCGCACCTGTGGCCTTTGAGAAAACTCAAAGGCTTACAACAACAAAGGATTGAGATCTTTGAAATGTTTTCTGCTCAGTATTCGCTTTATTGCTAATCATGGCATATTATTTTCTATCGACACTATAACATCATCATCTGCCTAGCATTTTTCCTATCTATATTGGGGTCGGCTTCAAGTCTTAGATTCAGCTAAGTACCAGTGTTTCACTTGGAGCGACTGCCTGACTTCCACAACCCAGTAACTGGGTAACACGGTACCCCTTGGCAAGACTGGTGTCAGATCTCAAGCTTCTGACTACCCGTAACGACTGTCAAAGATCTTCAAATGACAGCCGGGACCAACGGCTTAACGTGCTTGCCGAGGCATGGAGGAAACTCGGTATGTTGAAATGGTCACCCATCCACGGACCGACCTCGTCAAGCGTTGCTTAACCTTGATGATCGACCCGTGCGGCTGTTATTATTTAGCCACGAGCTCCTCGACATCGACACTATAACATCATGTATATATTTTGTGAAGGGTTGGGCAGGGGAGTACCTTATTTTAGCAGTTATATTTCAAGTCCCATGCAATACCAGGCACAAAGCCAGACTGAGGAATTCCAGATGGTAAAACCCAATAACTCTCCACCACAACCTAACCACCACCCCACCACCAAATTTTTCTCATCTATGAAATCTTTTCTACCCAAAACGACAGTCAAATTAGAAAAGATCTTAAATAGGCAAAACCTATTTAAAAATTACCACCTGGGGTACAAAAATGCCCCACGCTCGGCAATAGCACTTGCCACTTTTAGACCAACGAGGCAGTGTATAAAAAGTTCCATTATTACACGACTGCCCCAGAAGATGATAATGTTTTTTATGAAGAAAAAGGCGCTAACATGGAAAACTCATTACGCATGCAACGTTTGTGTCGAGTTCTGAACTCGAAACAGGTGGTCTTACACCAAACTTGCGAAGTTTTCTTGTTTCATGAAGATAATGCGGACTCCTCTTAGAAAGAAAAGTTTGTTATTTCGCACGAGTGTCGGAATGGCGGATTGGGGACTTATTGCGGGGTTAACAGGAAAAAATATAGTGATGCGAAGATTGTAAAGACTTAGGTTTTGTATTGATGTTATGGTGCTCCCACACCGCTGTTTAAAAATGTTTACAATCATTAGTAAACATGTTCTTAACAAACATTTTCCTAACATTATGTTAGTAAATTAATGTATTTTACTTTTTTTTTTACTATAAAATAACTAGCTTCGGCCAGTGACTTCGCCCACGTGAAGTGTTTTTTTATCCCAAGGGAACATTATACCGGGATGAAAAGACCAATGCGCTATTCCAGACTATAATCGTTGTCTTTGCCAAATTTCTTCCAGATCCGTTCTAGCATGATTGAGTAACAAACATACATGAATTTACTAATGTATATACTTATACAAATATTGTATAACACCTATTATTTTAATAGAGTAAATATGGAGTTTCTTATGCATTCTTCTCCATAACAAGCTACTTTTCCGAACGCACGGTAGTATCAACTTTTATTACTTGTAAATTTAAATTTTTGTTTGACGTTCAAAAGTGCCGCTTATTGGCCTAGTATTTATTTCTAATAGATAAGACATATTACTCTATCGAATAATTTTTAAATGATAAAATATGACGTTAGCTATTTATTATAATTTATTAATTTTTATTTATTTATTTATTTTTGGCCTAGTTGAATAGATATATTTGACTTTGACTTTACATCTACACATCCACACATACATCCAATCAAACTTTTACATTGATAATATTAGTATAATAAGATATTTTACGCTCATAATAAGTCCAGTAGATCCGTTGTCTACTCGGAAGTCTCTGAACCAATTGCAAGCCTAAATATTAAGACATGACGATAATTTGAGGAAAAATCTCAACAGATCACAATCCATCATCAGCATTCGTACATCTACAGGTACGGATGTGTAATTGAAACATGGACTATGTACTCGTATCACCTACTTTCCAGCCCTCTGTGCCCAAAAACTGGCAGTCAAAAACGATGCCTAGCAAAATTCAACTGTAAAGTACAAACATTTTCTTGGTCACTCGGCAAACTTCGTGTTACGTCAGTCGTCGGATTTCTATCAGTTGCCCTATGCACTTAGTGCAGACCGGACGCTCTCAATCAACTTGGAAGTGTATAAAGTTGTTAATACTCTTTATCATAACGTAATTTATTTTTAAAATGGGCGGCAAGCTGCTAAGGCTTTTTACAGCTCTATATATTTCACACGGCAATAAAAACAAAACAACAATAAAGTGATTAGTTCTGAATTCAAATTATTATACACGATCAATCTAATAATTGATGGACATGGCAATTAGCATTTGTTTGTATTCGAATATTTGTGATGATTGCCGAAGGACATCAAGAACATTGTTGTACTGTACGTACCATTGAAATGAAGCAAGAAGAAAATAACTTATGCAACATTGTCGACCTACATCACAATTTTATACTGTACCGTTTATGTGGTTTTATTTCATGGAATTCTCTCTTTCCATCCCCCTCAGAATGCATCTAGCAGGTAAACTATGACTAATTGTCTAACGATAAATTACTAAGAAAATCTACACGATAAACAGTGTAAACTTAAACCTAATTACCTGTCAATACCGAGGCGAAACTTAGGAGTAGGACGAACTTTAAATAACGTGTAACTAACACCTAGCGCTTCTAGCAAATTGCATGCGTGAACTCTATACGTAGTTAATTGCTAAACTTTAGCTCATCGGAACAATGAAGAACATTTAAATAGCTTCCATGAGTAGGGACCATCACAGACACGACAGTGTAAGACGACACAAAAGTTTGTTTTTTGGTAAATGATGATGTGACGATGAAACACGCTTGCCTTGAAATAACCTATTCACTTTTGAAAACCCAGATTCATTGAGACTGCCACGCGGTCGCCGCGCGGACGGCATTCGTCTCATATGAACGCGCCCTTACTGACCTTTCTGATGGGTCAATGCGATTCGATTTATATCGCACCAATAAGGGTATTTACTAAGTGAAATTCGGTATGTAAGGTAACCAATTTAACCCATCATCATATCAGCTGAAAGACGTCCACTGCTGGACATAGGCCTCCCCCAAGCGTCGCCACATTGACCGGTCCTATGCGTCTCGCAACCAGCGAATCCCCGCAACCTTCACCAGGTCATCGATCCACCTGGTGGGAGGCCTTCCAACGCAACGCCTTCCGGTTTGCGGTCGCCACTCCAGAACCTTTCTGTGCCATCGGCCATCCGTTCTGCGAGCAATGAGTCCTGCCCACTGCCACTTAAGTTTGGCAATTCTTCGGGCTATGTCGGTAACCCTGATTCTCTTGCGGATCTCCACATTTCTGATTCGATCACGCAAGGAAACTCCGAGCATAGCCCTCTCCATTGCCCTTTGAGTGACTGTAAGCTTTCTGATAAGGCCCATTGTAAGCGACAACGATAAAGTATCATATAAAGGAATCTTTTTGTGCCTCTTGTAATGAAATACCTAATTTAGGCCCACTTGCACGAAAAACCCAACCCTGGGGGGTGACGATGAAGATGTATATGACTTGTATACATCTTTCACTTACTCGATCTCAAATAGATACCGCTCTAAGAGCTTATGGTCACCCCCCTGAGCTGGTCGCCAACACGAGGTTAAATTGACAGTTCGTCATACAATATTGTCAATTACAACTCGCCCTGACTAATGACGTCAGCACAAAAAAAAACTTTAAAAGAATATAAAAATAACTACAGCTTGGAAAAACGAAATATTGAAATTAGCTAAAAATAACTAAATCTATAAACTAAAAATGTATAAAAATACCTGAAAAATACTTTACATACCGAGTTGCAAGTGCATCCAAATGGACGCAATACGATGCATTTCGACCGATTTTTGAAAATACGGGCGCAATATCGCCTATCAACGCAACTTTAGTTGCGTTGCACAATCAGTAAGTAAGACCCTATCCCTGGAACGAAAATGACGGGTATCAAATAGTCAAACGTGCGTGAACTGCTGATTTGTTGCATTAACTTTAACAGCAAATCGCATCACTGGTTCATTTTCACTGTGTATTTTATATTTCTATGGTCGAAACAGTGTTGGTAGACCTTCCACAAAGAGAACCGATGTCCTGATACTTTATACAAGTGACAATCTAGCAAAGGAAGCGACTGGAAAAATGACAAAATTGCATGGGAATGCCAAGCGTTATTGAAATGTTACGTGATCAATCCATTACATTTTGGAATTTCGACCATCGTCTTTACTGAGAGAATGAGACTTTGTTTAGAACCTCTGGTTAAGTCTACAGGAATTTGCAGGATGCACACATAGATCGTGTACTGTGGAAGAGTCTAGGCATATGCGTCCCCGAGACTCTTTAACAGCATAGGTTGGTCAGCAAAGCAAACTGATGACCGATGTCTGATAATTATGTTAAAAAAATAATTGTAAAATTAGTTATAATTTGGTAAATAAAGACTATTTGAATTTAAGACTCAGGTTATGTACAACCCATACGCCACTCCGGAACTGATCGTTGTCAATGGCAGAGCTCTCAAGATTTTTCATGATGATAACGTTTACCTCGAGCAAACTCTGCAGTTTGTTAAAAAAAACTTTGAGAAAGAGGCTAGCTGAAGAATACAGCTGGACTGGGCGGCGTTTGGGAAACTTCGTCGAGTCTTCTCGTCGCGTATTCCACAGAGCCTAAAGACTAGTCTTAAATCAGTGCGTCCTGCCTGTTATGACTTATGGGGCCAAGACGTGGACACTCACGGTACGGCTGGTCCATCAGCTCAAGGTCGCTCAGCGAGCTATGGACAGGGCTATGCTTGGAGTCTCTTTGAAGGATCGAATCCGGAACGTGGTGATCCGGCAGTAGTAGTAGTAACAAAAGTGGTTGACATAGCTCAGAAAATAAGCAAGCTGAAGTGGCAATGGGCCGGCCATATTAGCCGTAGAACTGATGACTGTTGGGGTAGACGGGTTCTTGAGTGGAGACCGCGAACTGGTAAACGTAAGATAGGACGCCCTCAGGCTAGGTGGAGCGACGATCTTCGCAGGGTGGCTGGTAGTAGCTGGATGACTGTTGCCGAAAATCGAAGCAAATGGCATGCATTTGGAGAGGCCTATGTCCAGCAGTGGACTGCTATAGGCTGATGATGATGATAGAACCGAGACGTGGTCGCTCACAACGGGCCTTATCAGAAAGCTTAAAGTCACCCGAAGAGCAATGGAGAGGGCTATGCCCGGAGTTTCCTTGCGTGATCATGTCAGAAATGAGGATATCCGCAGGAGAACCAAAGTTACCGACATAGCCCGAAGAATTGCCAAACTTAAGTGGCAGTGGACAGGGCACATTGCTCGCAGAACGGATGGCCGATGGTACCGGAATGGCGACCGCGAACCAGAAGACGATACGTTGGAAGACCTCCCACTAGGTGGACCGATGACCTGGTTAAGGTTGCGGGAAGGCGCTGGATGCGAGACGCACGGGATCGGTCAATGTGGCGGCGCCTGGGGGTGGCTTATGTCCAGCAGTAGACGTCTTTCGAAAGAAATGATGATGGTGATGATTTTAAGACACAGGATTGGTATATAAGGCGAAACTTGGCGGAGTCTAGTGTTCAGCGGTGGATGCCTTTCGGATGCAATGAAGACGATGAATCACATCACTTGATTGGCGTTTAATTGGTGGTAGGTAATTTATTTCTAGAAACTGCACACTGCATCATTTCTGCATTGCAGTTTGGTGCGGTTGCTTTGAGCTCGGCATGAAAATTGAATGTATTCTATCGATCGTATTTGTCTGTCGCTGCGTCGAGGGTTCGAAAATAGCTGGTCGGTGATGCTAAAGGTCGTAGCCGACTTAAACAACACCGCTCCCACCCCGCAAAATAATGTTCATTGAAATGTAAGCTTCAGGGTGTCCTCTGTAGATACACTTTACATTGAAAACACAAATTAGCAGACAGCTCGCTGTAAACGAGCTTACTGCCATCGTAGCACTCGACAGCTGACTTCTCGCTTACCGCATGCTTACAAGCGGGTGGCCCGCACGCTCTACGCACGCTGACTGCTCGCTTGAAGCACGTTGCTAGCTTGTCGAAAAAGATAAGTCGAAAGCGGTCGGCGCAGGGACAGCTGGTTGCCTGCTAGCTGTCGGCGCGTGGCCAGCGAGCAGTCATGCCCGTTTAAGGCGGTGTTGTGCGGGAGCGGTATTGCAGCGGGGTGGTGTATCTAAGTGAGCTACGACCTTAAAAGTATCGAGTCTGCTATGGGTTTGATTTATGTCTGGCAAACTATGTCCTCAGTTCCTACAGTTACGTTGACTAAAAGATTATTTTTCACAACAACATTAGCTATTCCATCTTACGACATCATCCATCCCATCACCTTATCATCCTTCCATATTTCATCTTCTTCGTGACTGAGGACCCAGAGTTTCAGACGTAGGTAAAGACGACGACTAACGCCAACGACCTTGAGGGAACAAAACGCGCACTCGTTTCACACCCGCGCAAAATTTAGTAGTTTTTTACCCGGCTGCAAGGAAAGGGTTACGTTTTTCGCGCGTATCTTGTATGTTTTTGTACTTTCCTTATTATTCTATGACTTTAAAAAAAAAAGCCTCAGACCAAAATGTAGATAATTAAATTGTCTTGGAGATGGTGTCAATTTAATTAAAATACGCCCGGGGTTTTGGTGTGATTGTCGTGTTTTTGTCCGTTTTAGACATAACTTTACAAATTAATTACACTACGTTATACGAATAAAACTCAAAATTTTCTTAAATCAATTTATTAAGAAAATGGTATAATGTAACATTTATTTTAACCAAAAAATAAAAAAATCTGTGAATGAAACGAAGTTTAAGCATATTTCTGTAAGAAATATCTTAGCGTACTTAGTAGGTACATGCATATCAACCTTTATGTTGTCGTACTATCGGTATACTACTTTATGGTGAGTTCGGTTTGATTGTTGATTGTATAGGGACTCTGTACACAAGCTATTATTTAATCCATTTAGGCATTTCCCCATCTGATTAATTGTAGTTTGTATGTCAGAACACTATTGAATTTACTGACTTCAGAAAAAGGAGATATCTACAGTTACTATGGGTATTATGTATGTCAATCCCATAAGTAAGTATAGGGTATCTATCTTAGGGTAGCTAAGGAGTGGAATTCCCTGCCGGAGACTGTGTTTCCCGATAGCTACAATCTAGGGGTCTTTAAGTCAAGATTAGAGTGAATGGGTTTTTTCTAGGCAATCGTGTTTCACTTTCGACCACAGCATCGCTTACCATCCGGTAAGACAGTGATCAAGCGCAAGCCTATTGATAATAATAATTAAAAAAAAAAAAACAAAAAAAAAATACAATTCAAAGCATTACAAAGTGCAAAATAACTTCAATTACATCCATTACGGCAGACGAAAAAACTTTAGCTTCATTAGACAATTATTTTAAGAATTACTCTCCCACGATATCCATGTCCTACGTTTAATTAAAACACATAGACTACCCACATAACTCCTACTTACAGCAGTAATGAGAAAGATAAAAATTATGATGGATGGCCTCATTTTACTTCACGACTGTGCTACTAATGTCTTTCGAGATAAAAGTATGTTTCAGTTGCAGAATATTATAATGTAGAGAAATAGAATAGAATAGAATAGAATTTATCTTTATTCAAGTATCATCGACTCAAAAGATGGTTAGTAAAACTTACAACTATGTTAGTAACACAGATACTAACAAACTGACACTACAAAAACAAAATAACAGTGAATCACCGTTGCGACAACCCATGTGAGATGGCACAACAGCGACCCACGAAAACACAGTCTAGGCGACACGAAATCATACTTAGGATACTGTTGGAGCTGCCCCACACCCTGCGCACCATGGATGCGCACCTTTTGCGAATGAAGGGAGATTTTCTATATTTCTAGGGCGACTTGCTTAAGGCTGGATTGAGTTGAAAAGTATATCTCAAATGTAATATGTCATATTAGGTCTTTACCTATGAAATTGCCGTTTGTATGAAATAAGTTAATGTATTTTTTTGTTCTTTTTTTTTTATTTCTCTTAATCAAATCCATGAAGTAGAAATTGTAGGTGTGACTATGGTGGATAACAGAGAGCTGCCAACACCAGCTCTTGTAGGTTGGTGACGGTCTGCTGTGCAGTATGAGGTCGTGCGTTGTCATGCAGGAGCAGCGGAGACGAGCGATTGACCAAAGCTGGTTGGAGACATGCGAGCTTCTCCATCATTGTGTTAAGTTCTTCACAGTAAACATCTGCAGTTATGCTCATCCCGTTTGATAAGAAGCTGTGATGAATCACACTGGCCCTAGACCACCAAACAGTGACCATCACTTTTCTAGGGACAAGTTTTCGTTAAGAGCTTTGTTAAAATGCTGAACCAGGATCCAACCAACTTGCTGAGCGCTTGCAATTATCAAACAGAATCCATTTTTCGTCACAGGTAAAAATGCGGTTCAAAATTCCTCGTTTGTGTGCTAGTTGAGCAGTGCAAGGCATGTCTCGACGCGTACTTCATGGGGTCCCCATTTTTAGCATTTTTACCTTGCCAATTTGACACAAATAGACCAATATTATTTTGATGCTAACGTCAATAGCTGCTGCTAATTCAGCTGTAGATAAAATATCATCAGCTTTCACAATCACCTTTAATCCGTCGTTGTCGACCACGTCGGGTTTATTTTTCAGGTCGAAATTTGCCGAACGGCAGCGGGCAAACCAATAACAGGTCGTGCGTTCGTTTGTACTGTTCGCGGTACTCATACTCCATAATTATTCAAATTTTTAACGTACCTATTCATGATGACGAAATAAATTCAAATGCGATTAAAACATAATGCTAAACAATAAAAAAAATACTAATTTTGAAAAAAGAAATCCATGTTTTAAAAATAAACTTAATTTGAAATTAGAATTCTTAGCCAAACAAAAATATAATATTTTGGTGTGAAATGGCCAGTACTGCAAAACGACAATTTCATAGGTACTTTATAAACATTTCGCTTGAATTTAACAGGCTTCTTCAAAACTTTGTTACAACATTTATACCAACAACAAGCTTTTCCCGCGTGAATATCGAAAACTATCTCATTTGAACGGACTACCAGAGGCCCTAGACAAGTGACATTCTGCCATCAAAACCTTTGCCTAAGCGATTAAAAAAAATACAAAAATGTATGATAATGTCAAACGTTATCGAAATGTCACGTGATCAATTCCTTAAATTTTGACATTTCGATCACAGATCTCTGATATCGAATGACACATGTTTCGAGCTTCAAGATTTGGTGGCTTATCCATTCTATATCCTAATTCAGGTTATGGTCTTCCAATTTTCGTCCAAATCTATGTATTTAGTCGAAACATGATTGCTTAACAAACACACAACTTGTAAAATTAGTAGGATAGAATGGCAGTGAAACTGTAATTTATTTAATTTGTGTCGTTCAAAGTTAGTTTTTAAAGCCATTTTAACCGACTTACCAAAAAGGAGGAGGTTCTATGTTCGACTTTATGTAAGATTTATTTGTTCCCAAATTGGTCCCATTTTAATTTGGTGAAGTTCCGATCAAGAACTTGGGCGATATTTAACAGAATTCTTCAATAAATGACGGCAAATCTCTCGGGATTGCTGCAATCGCATGTCTATTTCTTGGTAATACCATTTCATAACATCACCCCAGTATGCTCTAAAGGGGTACGCAGATGTGTACAGTTCACCTTGACACCCTCTCAATTCACGGGTTATGTAAGTTTCATGATATTCGGCTAATCTATTCTTACTAAAGAATTTGCCTATTAGTTACAACAAAAAGTGAAAAAAAAATAAACTACCGATTTCCAAATAAAAACGCTACAAAGTGAAAAATAACTTTCTGTTTTGGTATTCGGTGTCCATAACGAATAAAATTGGTACCTACCAAAGACACCGACGTTTATTTGGAAGTCGGTAGTATTTGTTTTACTAGTGCTTTTTACTTTCCTGTACTTTTTTAATTTTAACTCCAACATCAGCCCGCCGCATAGTTTTTATTATTTGAGAAAAGTTTTAAAAATTAGTTAAGTACAGATTATCATTCATATAAAAGGTAAAACAAAACTAATACTTCATTTAAGGCGTTTTTAATCTCTCTAGTTTTAGATTTTGATCAATAAACTTATTTTAAATATTCATTAAATATGTTTGGCAGAATTAATATTTTGCTCGTGCCTTTTTGCGTTACGACGTGACAGCTATTTGCACATGCGCAGAAGATATGCCCGCGGAACTATGAACTATTAGTTAATCTGTGGATATGCTGAGCGCCCTTGAATAAGCGCCATTTTATATTTTTTACTTCCTCGCACAATGCATAGTAAAATGTTGTATAATACACGTGCGTAAGATGATTTCCGACGCACTTGTAGCATAAATAACTATTCTAAATAAATATTTACCTTTGTATAGTTATTGAGTATTTAAGTCTTGTACGAGACCACGTTTTAAATGCAGCAGGCAATTTTAAAGGTTCGTGCGTTGCATGAAAAAATGAAAATACTCATTTCGAAAATATATTTAATGAAATACCATTTTAGTTTTAACAAAATGTGTTTTCTATTTGTTCACGTCTACTACTCATGATGTTGCAAGCCATTATGTTACCTATTACAAATTCTCGTAACGTAAGCTTACGATGGATTTAAAAAAAAAGTTATCACAGAAAATAACTTTATTAAATGGCTTTCAAAGATAATGCTCTTACAATATTCACCTTTTATGAATTTAATGTCTTCATAATATGCACATCAATTTTCTTAATGCAATCTGTTCTTCACTCAAATTATCTTTAATAGAATTAAGTAATTAGTTGTCTTAGTTTAATGAATAGATTTAATCATGTGCCTGATTATCAAAGATTTTTCAACCGAACGGTGTCTTATAAAATTAATCATCTTAGAAGTAGAATTTAGAAGTGACATCGGAGATTAAGGGATTGCGGATTAGGAAATTACCGATAAGAAGTTGTCTATATATTAAATTTTCAATCTGAAATTTCAATCATTATTTGGATGTTCATAATAATTTTATGGATTTGTAATCAAGCACGCGGGATGCATAGCGAGCACAAGTTTTTCGAAATTGCGAATTTGGATTCACACTACCTACCAAAAAATCAGAACAATGCTTTGCGATTTGAGACTTTAACTGGGCTTTTTTTAGAAAATACTTGACAAATACAACTACATAATAGTTGCAAGATAGCTGTATTGGGACAATCTCACTGCACTATTCCCAAACCACTGCAACTCCTGAAAGCCAGAATCAAAAGTGGCGACCACCAGTAAAGCGCCGAGGCAATGAAGCTCGACGAAGTCCCGGTGAATGAAATTAACTGTCTTGGATCCCGCAACGAAATTAATCAGAAAAGAATAACGGAGGAGTAGGAAAAATACAAATTGCCACTTCCCTCCATATCAGCAGGAAACAGAACAAACAAGGCCAATAGGCACAAAGGGTCATAGATAGCTGTATATCAAAAACTCGTGATAATATTTATAGTAGTACGAACATAGGATTAATCAGTCCAAAGACAACCAAACCATTTTTACAATCTACCATTTGACATTCGCCAACTGTTGACCTGCTTAAATTTTACTGTCAAAAAAACTTTAAACGATTTTTGTCTATCTTGTGTTTTTAAATAGCATATTCTACCGAAGGCGAATAAATTTCTATTCATGAGAGGCCTTAAGAGTATGTCCTTGAGGCCCTTGAGGTGGGTAAAATAGCAGATGATAAGACTGCCATGTAATCAAAGAGGCAGATGGCACTGTTATCTTTACTGGGGCTAATAAGATTCGTGAAGCGTTGATGGAGACGCAGAGGGTATAATGACGTGAAGATATTATTACTATGAGTAGGAAGAAGCGAGATAATGGACAAAGCTTTAATAAAATCTTAGATAATTCTATACTAGACTTACATGAGGTTTCTTATAAGGAATTCTGTTTAAGATGTCGAATTCTTTTTTGTCTGCACCCTTATGAAACATAGCGAATAAAGTTCGACTGTAATTAATTACAAACCTATATATTCAGTCGTCAGAAGTCTCCTCCAAGTGAAGTCACAACGACTTCTGCTTCTCCACAAGGGTTTAGGAAAACAAAAAACAACAATTTACGGCATAGTGATACGTAGTCGAATAATATTAAAAAGAAAATCCATTAAACATCATAAATAACCTTCTGCCATTACCCCAATTAATTTTGGATCGGCGCAGCATGTGGTTTTCTTCCATAAATACCTATTTTAAACGACTTAAAAAAAAGGAGGTTCTCAGTTTAACTATGTTTGTTTGTCCGCGATTTTCTCGCGTTTGGCTAAACTGATTTTGATGCAGTTTTCAGAAAAGTATTTGTTACATTCTGGAGATGGTTTTAGTATACAACAAATGGATACCCCGTGACGTCGTCCACATGGATCTGTTAGGTGTACTTATGTTTGTCTGTATGTATCTTTATCCACGCACATCTCCGAAACTAGTCATCGGTTTATGATCATTATTTTTATTGGATTAAGTATCTCACCTACCTAGATTATAGTGTAAGTTTAATTAAAATCGGTTAAGCAGTTTTCAAGATTTGGAGCATACAACCGAACTCTTTAGCGACAAACAGTACGAATGTGTGAATTGAGTTAATAGGAGTATTTTGTCAGTCCTTTATTTTGTCAATCCTTCATCATAAGACAAATTAAACAAGTTCCATAGTAAGGTTCACTATGGAACTTGTTTAATTTGTATTGATGATGAACCAAAACTAACAAGGGAGAAATACAAACATTTTCGCAAAAAAATTAACTCGGAATGAAGTCGGTGTCGTGTGAAAACATAAGGTACGAAAGATACCGAAACGGACGTCCGAAACGAAAGTTATTTTGCACTTTTTGTGTTTTGTTTTTGAAGTCGATTAATTTCTTCCGAAAATGTTTTTTCTGGTCACCTCATTTCTAGCCATATTGTTATCTTATCATACTTATCATATTAGCTACTAGTTGACACGTGCAACTTGGTCTTCGTTACTTAAGAGAGGGAAAGAGGGCACAAATAATATAATACAAGCATACGAATGTCTCATCCCATACAAATAAATCGTGCCGCCATTTCTTCTGATTATACTGATTATTTTTTGTACATCAATCGCCTTCGGTTCTGCTCCACGGATTTAGATGGTGATCTATCTATCGCCGTGGAACGGAACCGAGCGCAATCGATTTACATAAAATAACTAGTATACTCAGAAGAAACGTCAGCACGGTTTCTTTGTATGGTACTTGGTCATTCGTTTTCTACGGAGTTATTTTAAAACTGTTATAATCGCCTAAGATATTAATTGAAAACAAGAGATGTAAGAGCAACTTTGTTCAAAATTAATTACTTATGATGAATAACATATTTATTTGGATAAAGATTAATACCATGTTTATGAAAACACCTTCGCAAATGATGCATTATGTTATAACAAATTTGATTGCCATTAAAAAGTTATATTGAGCCAATCTTAAAAGATAGACATATGCTATTGCGGATTTTTTCAGAACTTTTTAAGAGGAACAATTCCGTCATACATGATTGTTACGTAACTTTAGCCTTAAACGCAGCGCACGCAACGGAAGCTCTCAAAAGGAATAAATTTTCCCCGTTTTTTAAACATTTTTCGTTGATTATCCTCTCCTATTGCTTGTAGCGTGATTTTATATAACCTTCCTCGATAAATGGACTATCCAACACTAAAATAATTTTTCAGTTCGAACCAGTAGTTCTCGAGATTAGCTCGTTCAACCAAAACAAACAAACCCTTCAGCTTTGCTTCAGATATTAACTTTAATACCATCCATTTCTCCTTCTCCATCCACATTTATACTTCTTCTTTGTTCGAGACATACTGAGAGTAAGTATGGAGTTTCTTGTGCATTCTTCTCCATTACAAGCTACTTTCCGAATGCACGGTAGAATCAACTATTATTATTTGTAAAATGTAACGTTCAAAAGTGCCGCTTGGTGTCCTACTTGAAATAAAATATCTTTGTCTTTGTCTTTGACTGGTCATTCCTTTGCGTCATATGCCCATACCATGACATCCAGTTTCCACATAACCAGTGCTCTTTCAGTCTTCCTCTTACAGACTAAAGCAATTAAGCAAAACTTGAAAGCCGTGCCACCAATGAATGAACTAGAAAGCGTTAATTGGTGAAACATAATTTAATCTACTACTCATGCATTAAGCGCTTTTAATGGTCCAGCAGGCAGAAAGCGATTTCACTTGACATTGAGTACAAGCGTGGCTGTGGATATTGAATAGCATGCATTTGCTCCGTGAATGGCACCCAATTAGGAATTGGCCTGAGCAATTTGCAATCCGTGCAGGATTGTGGAGTATGTGGGTACCGAATTGTAGAGAGATGCTGACTCTATTAGCGATACTGTCATTCGTGACTACTACTTCTAATGTCACTGTCATTTATGACATTATTGTGCCCACAGATATAAATCTAACTAGATGACGCGATTGTATGTACTTCGCGTGCCAAGTAACGGAGTTACGATCAATGATCGTAATCTGAGCTTTTCATTCAGCATTATCGGCACCGGAAATCCACCGAAATCTAGAAATAGTACATTGTTATCCTAGGGGTGAAAGTAACTTATTTAGTCCCGAGATGGGGTTTGGCGCCCGGAACGAAGTGAGGGCGCCAATAGTTCGAGGGACTAAATAAGTCTTTAACCCGAGGTAAACACTGTGCTTTTCATTACAAATACAAGGAAATAAAAATAAAAACATGAATTAGCTAAAGAAAAAATTATTGCCGCTTTCCCGCCTATTTTGTTTGTTTTTTTTTTCTGTGGTTTGTTCTGCTATTCAGCCATTATTTTTTATTTTCATCATTGAAAAAATGGTAAATATTTGGCCCAAATCTAAGTTATTTTAAAGAAATTGTTGAAACTAAATTATAATAAAGTTATTTAAAAAATATATATTCTTTAATCAATACTTAACTTTAAGTTATTTCAATTTTACTTCGTGGTTGTATAGAAAGTTGGAACATGGTTCAATAGATATGTGAAAAGGAACTAGTTTTTTTTTTTAAATAATTTGACAGCTGTCAGTTGAAAGCGATTCTCCCTAGGGATGAAAAGTATTACTTTCATCCCGCTCCTCAGGCAACTTAAGACCTACTTTCAGAGTATGAGTAATGAAAGATGTCTTTTAATGCCATATTGAGCTGTAAAGAATGTATAGAATAAGTTGGCCGAGGTATTGGAAATGTTTTCTTTCATTGGTAAGTAAATTTGTATTTAAATTGTTTTTGAAAAAGTGGCATGCTTGGTTTTCATACAGATGGACGGACTTGCGTTATCAAGTTAGATTTGTCTGTGATTGTGCCAATGTCTTTATATTGATACTATCATTCGTGGCTAGAATTTCTAATATTGATGTTATTCATAACATGTTTGTGCTATTGCCATCGTAGGAGTTACTATTATGGTGTCATATATGTTATTGCGATTTTTAATGTAATAATGAAAATTGCCTTTTTCACATCTAAATAATTTTATATCAATTTTTTTTTTCAAAAAACTAAATGTGTTTGACTATGTTGATTTAATTTATTTATGTAAGTGTAAGTTTTTTTTGCAGTATTTTATCAATTGCATCACTAAATTTTAAAAAAAGATTTTTTGTTTGCAAAATTTTATCAGAACTCAAGTCTATTTATGATGAATTTCTGAGTTCCGTTGCAAATATAAGACAAAACTTACTGTTTTTATCGGTTTGATATAAAATTTTGTTTAAAGTAGACCAAGTTTCGAGGATTAATTAAGAACTCCAGACCCAAACCTACCTACACTATAGCCTTATTAATTTCCAATATACATCCCAATTTAGGACGGATCAATAACAATTTTGCTAACTAGTATTTATCTAATAGCTTCTGACAGCGGCTTTACCCGCGTGAAAATCGAAAATTATCCCGAGCGAACATAATATTCCCGGGATAAGAAGTATCCTACGTGCTGTTCCTGACTATAATCTAAATCTTTGCCAACGTTCATCCAGATCCGTCCAGCCGTTTGAGCGTAAAGAAGTAACAAACACACACACACACAAACTCATAAACTTTCGCTTTTTTATTAATGTATATAGTGTGAGTGTGAACCACACATCAAATAAAAAGTCACGATGGAACGTTGACAAAAAGGTGACGCCGGTTAAGACTACGTCTTGCCATTTACATACACAATTAGACGCACACGCGACTAAACTACGCCTTAGCTTGTCAGTCGAGCTTTTTATTTGATCTGAGAGTTCGACTGACAAGCTAAGGCATGTTCAGCAGTAATGCTTTCGACCACTCGACCAAGGGTCGTCGTCATCATCAGCCATTTAAGACGACGACAGTCGCCAACAACCCTGAGGGAACAAAAGTCGCACTCGTTTCACACCCGCGCGACCCAAAATTCGTTCGTAGTTTTTTGTACATTCCTTATTATTCCACGACTATAAAAAGAAAAGCCTCAGACCAAAATGTAGATAATTAAATTGTGTTTGAGATGGTGACAATTGCATTAAAATACTGCTGTTTTGGTGCGATTGTCATTTTTTTGTCCGTCTTAGACATAACTTTACAAAATTAACTACACTATGTTATACGAATAAAACTCAAAATTTTCTTAGATCAAACTATTAAAAAGAAAAATCGAATGTAACATAATTCCAAGAAAATTACGAGTAGCCGGCTAGATGTGATTCTCCTTTTAAAATCAGCTACTGTGGGGTATCTGCGCCTTAATGTTCCCATTGCTGGGACACAGGCCTCCTCTCTGTGCAATTAGTATCTTCTTTCATTCCCAAAAGCAAGTAAATTACATAACTGAACAGGAATCGATTACACAAAGTCGTCGACCGTAGTTCGCAACAGCCAAAACACGATTAATCGCATTTCTGAGTCTCTTCAAGTTTCCATTGAACATTTAGACGAAGTCTTAACGAACCTCTGTCGTAAGCAATTAAAGACAAATCTGATTGCATTAAGTCAATCTTCAGCGCTAAATTAAACTGCTTAGGGTTGTACAAACGGCCTTATAGGGATTAATTTGGGGATTCAAAACACCATTGAGGGGGAAAAGGGTCTTTTAGTTTCAGTTTGTTTTGAGTTTGCTGAGCTGGGAATGTTTGAAACTAACATTACGTTTTGTAAATGCTATATAGCGTGAAAATATCTGCATTCATGGATTAATGTTCCCACTTCTGGGACACAGGCCTCCTCTCTGTGGGAGAATGGAGCAGTGGTGATGAAATAATTTACACAAAGTAAAGCGCCTGCCTGGGTTCGAACCCACGACCTACAACTTCGTAAGTCTCGGCCGATACCACTGGGCCACCACTGCTCTCATGGATACCTGAGACAAAATACATAGAAAATCAATAGTAATCAAAAAGATTTAATAAATAATAATGAACGGGCCCAAAGTAAACTTAGCAATCTCTGTAGGATTTTATTTATATATTACACCTATTTGTACCACAGTGTATTTTACAACTACATATATGTGATTGAAAATAAGTTGTTGCATGTTAAAGTCTCATTAAAACAAAAATTGTAAAGAGTATAATTTCTACCAGAATATTTTGGCACGTGGCCAAGTTCTTATCACCGCCATTTTGCTTTATCTTAACAATTTCCAGAGACAACTCCACAAACTTTTACCAACTGCTCTCCCCTGACCTTGTACGCTGTACTGTATGTCTGCCAAAACCATACACGACACCAAGCTAATCTTCATTCGCTCTAAAAGCAGCATTAAAAATAATCTTCCAGAACTGAAATAAAAATTGTTACTCATTGGCATCTCAGTTCAAATTGCAATCCAGATGGGAATACTATTCATTCGCTGCGCAAAACGATGCCAGCTATCTGTCTTCTGCAGCAATTTAAATGTCCAATCCTGCTATAAAAGTGTGTCTAGAAAGTCTGACGCAATTAGTCTTAGTGTCGTTAAGGGAGTGATCTGACACGTGACCTGGACCCTTCATTAGAATAATGTATAATTGAACATATACTATAAGGGGTTTGTCCCAAAATGGCTGACACAGATCTCTTAACAAGGTTTCGTGAAGGCAATGTTTTGGGTAGGGTGAGAGTTTTCGTCTATAGTGTGGTTATTCTTTTGCACTTATCGTTATTTATTTGGGGTTAGCGCAATATATTGTTATTACGTTACGACCACAGCAGTAACCGGCTGTATGGTATTTCACAGTCCTCCAATATTTTTGTCCATAACATAAGCGATGGACATTAATCGCACTCAAATCTGATTTTAAGCCTGGGCGCCCATTGCAAGAGTTTTAAAGATTACTGACAAAAAAGTAGACATAAGATGTACCTTAAAGATGTATCTTGGCTCGCTTGCGGGAATACAGAAAACGTATTAAATTATTAAGAGTTTCTGGGCAACGGAAAGGCTCACCTTATCAAATATAATATGTCATTAGACTTCACGCTGACCTAAATATTTTTTTAAAAGGTTTAAAATAAATTGCTTTAAAATTAAAGTGTGAACTAAGTATATCTTTATACAATATTTTATTAATTATTGTGTACAGTACAACAAAGAACAAGAGCTAGGTATTAATGACTAATCGTGTTTTATAGTTGGTGCATAACTTAGTGAGATCGTTTAGGCACCTGTTTCCTGTTCATTTCTGTCACCCTGGTACTTCAAAACAATAAATGATTCAATTTCAAAACCTGTATTTTTACCATTGTCTAGCTAAGTAGTTATTCGCTTAAGCACCTAGTTTCAGTACCTTTTTGCTTTCCTAGTAGTTTTATAAACAACTAGCTGACCCGGCAAACTTTGTTTTGCCATAAAAACACCAAACATTCATCTACCCTACCCTAGCCAACCTAACCCTACCCCTTTTTTTTACCGAAATCGGTTCAGTGGTTCTCGAGATTTGCGCTTAGCAACACATTTAGCGATTCATTTTTATATTATAGATTATGACAGTTGAATTTTAAAACGTTTATCGATATCATTTATACTTTAGGTGCGCTTCAAATTGTGTGCGCTTCGAGGAATACTCCGTATTTTAAAGATGAAATTTTTATTTTGAATCTAAAGTTTAGCCCAGTGGTCTTTAGGTATAATTTGCTTCAATATATAAAAAACAGTATTATTATTATCAAAATCATAATCAAAATAAAGACATTATGGACGAACACGCAGACATTATTTTCTTTAAATAAATTATGATGAAGCCCGACTAATGACCACTTGACAATGTCGTGATTATCTTTGAACCCGGTTCAAACAGAAAAAATCTTTTCATAAAAAAATACCGAATAAGTAAAGATCCACCCTATACCCGCAAAGTTTGCTCAAAGTCCCCAATGAAATGATCCTTCTTGACCTCTCCCAATGATACTTACTAAGGCGTTTTATTATATTTTCTGCCTTATCTTTTGGACTCTTTGAAGTATTATCTATTATGGGCAGTAACACAGACACTTGTGTTAGTTGAATTATATCCTCAATACTTGTTTTGTTTAACCGGTTTTATTCGGAAAACAATTAAGGGCCTACATACGCGTGAGTGCCGTAAAACGGTAACTTTCTAAAGAATACTCCTTAGTAACGGCTAGGTTAAAAGGTTTGAAAAAACAATAAATTTATTATTGATTCATGTACATAATTTTGAACACAAGGTTTTTTCGTGTAACTAATAGTTTTGCTTTAAAAAAATAATTAACAACAAGATATTTTTTCGCAACTTTTGGAAACTCCTCCAAAACGACTTGGATGTTTAAAAATATTTTTACACAGTAAAATTGATGGCTGGAATTTCTTCATAACTAACATACCATATGTAAATGAAATAATATTTTGCAAACAAAACTGTTCAAAAGGAGGTTCAATATTGATATTTTGGCATCGAGCGAGCGCATGGCCGGTACTGCGTTAACATTGAGGCGTATATATCACCTTAAAAAGCCATTGTGTCTCGCGTGGATCCGCGTTTCCGGCACTCAAGGGATTAAAGCTCTCAATCAGTTTGTACTTTAATTTTAAATGTGTGTGCAGTAATGCAGACACCACATAGGTGTTTGGATTACTACTGTCATTTTTATGAATACCCAGAGACCTTCTTTAGAGTTCCGTATCCGAAGGATCAAAACGGAGCCTTATTGATGTCACTCACGTGTCTCTCTTTCCGTCGTCTGTCACACAGGCTTTGCAGCAAAACGGTTGCAGCTACAGTCTTCAAATTTTCACAGAATAAGCTTAGCATCTTGGTGACCCAAAGCCATACAAATTGTCAAAAAATATTTTAAGGAGTGCCCCATACAGAAAAAGGGGGCCATAAAAAATCATTTTACCTACCCCATCGAGTGGGGTATCGTTGTATAGAACTCGTTGAGTAGATAAATATTATATTTTTTGTTTTAAAAATATTGGAAAACAAAGGTATGAGAATCCACCAAAGTCAGCTTTTTTACAAAATTTTGTTTCAATGAATTTTTTAACTTCTCATTGACCTATGAACTTGAAATTTGGTGATAATGTTTATTATTACGTATATTTTACCAACAAATACCAATATATTGATAAATCAGATTTTTCCTTTGAAATTCCCTAATTTTCCATATAGCAAACTCCTTGATTTTGCGGTTTGGTACAAAACCCTAAATGTGCGAAATCCGACACGCACTTGGCCGGTTTAGCTGGATAGGGTATGGATCGTTGTTTCAGCATTGGTTGAACCCAAAATCTTCAATTTATACACTGCCGGCAGCGGCGATAACACCAATATAATATCACTAGCTTCTGCCAGCGGCTTCGTCCACGTGAATAATATTTTATCATCTCAAAGGAAAAATCTCCATTTTCTCCGTCTCCAAAACATTTTGGACTTTACGCAATTGTTATCGCTGATAGACTGACTTTAGGCAAGATACTCAGAGAGAGACTGAACTTCCGCACATCACCAATAAGATCTACTAAAACTACGAAATATTTTTCAAATGGATGTAAAGAAAACACTATCCCTCTTCACAGAATGCCAGTAAATCTATAAGAAATTTGACGACGAAACTACACAAAGAATGGCATTTTATTTTATAGACTACTTTACTAGTCTAGCATGAACATTCCTAAATAAGATATTAAGTAAATGGCACAATTTTATCGGGGCACAGATAATATAATACTAGCATACAGATGCGTCATCCCATACAGAGAAACCGTGCCAACGTAACTAGATTTTTTTATTTTATTTAATAATTATTTTTCTAAGAACGTCGATTGCGATCGGTTCCGTTCCACGGATATAGATGGTGTCAGCAACAACATGCAAGTAAAAGGGTTTACTCGGTTCGTAAATACTTTTTTTTTAAATACAGCGACAATTTGTTTTACAGTATTGTTTTGCACGTTTTTACAGTTTCACTGTAGCAAAATTTGGTACAGAACAAATTAAAAAATCGAGTGGATGCCTCAGAAATTTAAAACCGCGCCATCTATTGGAATCAATTTTAAATGATCCATTCAAATGTTTTTTTTTATGATTGTCACTAGAAAATCTTAATTTTTCACAAAACTCAATAACAAATCGAAGCTCGTCACGCCATCTAGTGCAATTTATTTGAACCATATTTTCTTTCTTCGCATTGGGCGCCCGTGGTCGGTGATAGCCCTAGTAGTGTTAGAAAGTTTTGGTACGCAGATGTGTACAGTTCACCTGGGTACACCCTCATTTCACCGGTTATGTTCAAGTTCTATGATATTCGGGTAATCTATTCTGGCATTATAGGCACCTTACTAAAGAACCTACAACTAAAATGTGAAAAATAAATAAACTTTTTTTTGGAAGTCGCGGTGTCCATAACAAAAAACAAGTACCTACCAAAGACACCGACTTCCGAAAGTTATTTTTCACTTAGTAGTTTTTTTATTTGGAAGTCTGTAGTATTTTTTTAAGATGTTTTTTATGTTTTCGTTTTGGTGTTGTTCTGGAGTGCTACTAGATGGCGCACAGCAAATCTATCCTTACTTTTTTGTATGAAGTCGATATTCTTCTCCTTAGAGTAAATAGCATTCTGTGCAGCAAACTCTCGATCTAGGTAGGTAAAGGTAAAATAAAAACATCGTTATTTTTTTACTTTAACTCTATGCTTCGAAATTACTCCTAAAGGCAAGTCGTTCTGCCGCGGGAAAACAACCACTTAAATTTCACGGTGTATATAGATTTTAATTAATCCATTATAAATGCTGTCAACGATTTGTAAACCACTATTCCCCATGATACATTTTCAATATACCCTCTCCTATAAATTTAAACTCGGTATAGTTCAAACTTTTAGCTATTACAAGGGTATCCCGGTATCGAGAAACTGTCAAAGTGATGATTATCTTCATGACAAACGGTAAAATTTAACTTTCCTACACTTTAGATGCCTGAACATCCACTTAGTTCCGATTTGTTATCTTTATTAGTTCAGACGACTCACTTTGCTTCGAGAATCTCGGTCTAAGATCGGAAGTTCGTGTATTAATCGCTTAAGTACTCTATCTCGAATCCGAGAAATTTGAAGAAAAATAGCCAACTTGCTTATCGTTCAAAATTTATAAGAAACAACGCTTCAATTTATGCCAGACGCAAACTCAGCAATATTTTCCCCCTTAGATGGGCAATTTTCAAAGATTTACTAGAGTTTTTCACTGTATTTTTACCAAGAATATTTATTGTACAGAATAAGCGAAATAAGTCAAGGATTTACGAGAAAAGTACAGCAAGGACGTATAATAATCGTATTTCAATGATACTAGATTTAAAGGGCCCGACCCTAGCTTAGTCAGATATATCCCGACCCTTTCTTGTTAGATAGATACCATTTAGACTACATAATTGGACAACAAAATCCGCTTTGTTTTATTATATACTGACTATGGCAGAAATTCTTAATGTAGAATTGATGTAGCATTGAACCTATTTTAAAATCAATTCTACATTAGGATTCCGCTAGATAATAAATTTAATTGACAAAAATACCTTGTGCATTCAGTTCTGTAGCAGCTTTCGCCAGATCTCTTGTCGCCACAGCAGAAGAACAGCTTGGTCTCCAGCCAGGCGGTGGCTGACCACTCGAAGACCTCTTGTTAGAACCTCCGGAACAATATCCGGAACTTGCCGTATCACAGCTCACATTTACTGACTTCCTCGGACTAGCTTCCTTGCTCGGACAAATGTCCCCGATTGCCATCATAACTTCTCCACCAAATTCAGTCTCTTCAGGTCCTACTTCTGTGAACGTGCTGTAGTTAGGACTGATATCAGAAGGTCTTCTGTCAGGATGTAAATAGTGAGAGTGATGCGCCGAATGCGATGTGTGCTTCATATGGACAGAATTCAGAAGGATATTCGATGAAGTCCTCGTTAATGCTTCTCTTTGTCTGATAGCTTCTCTAAATATTCGACAGTACATTGAAATCATCACTAGACTTGGAATCCAGAATGAAACACTCGATGATACTATAGCGTAGACCATATTAACCTTAAACATGCACACATCTGGGTGATGTAATCTTTCTTGTCTGTGTTGCTCTGTTGTATACCAGCCCATGAATATTGGCACAAAACTAATGAAAGCAGGCCATAACCACACATTTGCCAGCATGAAGCAAACAGTTCTATGAGTCATAGTGACTGGGTATTCCAAAGGCCTGACTATAGCGTAGTATCTATCAACAGATATACAGCAAAGGTGAAGAATAGACGCGCTGGAGAAGTAAACATCGAGAGAGTTGAAGATATCACAGACTAAAGGGCCGAAGAGCCAAGTGTCAGTCAGTTCCGCGCTTGCATTGAAGGTCATCGCGCAGAGAGCAACGAGCATATCTGCGACGGCTAGACTGACGACGTAATAGTTCGTCAGGACGCGAAGTTTCCTGTGTCTGTGGACAGAGATGATGACGAGGGCGTTGCCGAAGAGTGCTCCGATAATGATGGTAGTGAAGATGAGGCCTTTGAGGATGAGTGAGAGGGTGTGCTGCCAATCGTGGTCGGGCGCGGCAGGGGGCGCCAGCGTCGAGTGTAGCTCGCCGAGGAACGCTGACTCCGTACCGCGCCCGCGCGCTTCTACCTCGTTCCTGAAGACGCCATCTGGTGACAAAGGAGAAGAGGCGTTGTATTTGTGCCCAAATTTCAGAAAACAAATTAGATGACTGACGAAGTAAACGGATCGATATATGGTTGGAAATAAAATTAATGCTAAAATATTATTGTAGCGGTTTTAGTTTAACATAATATTTCGGTAGAGCATTTGAATCGCATTAGTCACATTTTATATTTTTGGACAACGATATTGCTGATAGACTAACGAAAACCCGTATTTTCCACAAAAAAAAAAACATAAGTTGACGAATCCGTATCACAAAAACAGTATCACAACAAGAAAAACAAACAAATAAAAGCAGACATCTTCAAAAATTAGCTCGTGTCTATTCGATTACTTTTAACTAGTTTCTCTTCTTATATGATTTCTTTTATCAAAAAAGAGTAAATCGCGCAGGTAAATAATAAAAGAACGGCTAAAATAACGAAGGTAAAGTGATATTCGGAAAACGTTTTCGGAAATCCAATATTTCCTGTTACCCAAAGAAAGGTATAACTTCATCTTCCAATCAAATTAAGAGGGGCTTCGGCAGCATGATAGGTTTTCTTTTGTGAGTACACTCAAACAAAGAGATAGGGATATAGGTAGGGACAGTTATCTTGTAAGTTCTTTTCAACAATGTTGTGAGTGCTGAGTGGTCAAGTCTTTTATATCAGTCTTAAAGAAAGTTATTGTATACTAGCTTTTTCCTGTACCTTGGCTCCTGTGCATCTCTTTTTTAGACTTTTTACATAAAAGATTTTCCAGTGGCTTCGTTTCCGTGGCATGTTTCATAGGAACCGTGCATTATTCCAGGATAGTAGCAAATATGCCACTCAGCAATAGTGTAGCTTTCTATCATTGCAATACTTTTCATAAACTTGTAAGTATAACACTACTTTCAGAGTTTTTCCAGATTCCAAGAAAAACGCGATGAAAATGAAGTCAGATAAAGTGTAGTGGTGAGATGAATATTTTTGCCTTTATACCTAACTCTTTGGTCGTCTGTACTTAAAGTTATATCACTGTGATGATATTAATAAAATGCTTCTTAGTTACTTTTTTGCTAACGGTTATAGAAAGTAAGTATTTATTTATTTATCATGCATTGAAATCATAAAATAAAAATTGTTTCACACATACTACCATTGTTGGTGAAGAAATATTAAATAATAAGCTGTACTTGGTACCTACATGCAATTCAAAATTAGGCATATTATAAGAATTATTTTTATGGAGTTTCTTGTGCATTCTTCTCCATAACAAGCTACTTTCCGAATGCACGATAGAATCAATTTTTATTCCTTGTGAATTTTAATGTAACGTTCAAAAGTGCCGCTTGGTGGCCTAGTTGAAATAAAATATCTTGTCTTGTCTTGTCTTGTCTATATAGAGTTATGAAATTTTGTATTAAGTTTTTAAATTTATAATTTTATTGACAAATTAATAGACTGGTTGATATTTTCATTTCCGAAGATTCATCAAAAATGGTATTTATAATGACAAAATACTAATAGTTAAATCAAAATATAAATCATAATATCGAAAATATAAGTCATCGTTATAGTAGAATTAAAAGACCGATGCGTAGGATTTTGGATCTTCTTATCAAATAATTATTTATTGGTAAAAGTTTACAAAAATGAAAATCAATTACAATATAAAATCCTTGTTTGAATACTTGTTAAAAAAAAATATTTACTACGGGAGTCGGTGATTTTTAAAGCTTTTTAAGTTACCTTAAAAAGTGGATTTTAATTACAATACAATAAAAAAGCATACAATTAAAAGCAAATGTGCCTGCGTGGTAGATTAAGGCCCATTACCTCTCTCACAAAGAGGATGCCTGTGTCCCAGCAGTGGGAACATTAGAAGGCTGATGATGATGAAAAACAAACTTTTTGAATTTCTAACACATGAGTAATATAATAATATAACTTGTAAGGCAGCTTTTCCTTACCCAACCGGCTAACTCTTTGGTAGTAAGTAGCTTGAGACAATTGCAGGGATTAACTCACATGAAGCTGACTGAAGTAAAACACACTTAAGTTTGGTCAACTAATTTAATTCTTCAAGCACACATTCCATCAATACAATAAATTGAGGTTACAAAGTATGAACCACTCACTTTCTGAAGGGATATAGATTACCCACAATATTCAATGCTGGAGATATGAGTCCTCAAACAGCATCGTTCTCTGTGTAGTTGTCCGTAAGCTTGCTGTATATCAGATGATGACAATTATGCTCGGAACCTTTTGCAAGAGGAGACTGCTGTAGCTTGAACAGCTAGTTGACCATTAGCTTTATTACTCATATAAAATTATACCTAAAGAGGCATTTGGAGCCAGCGCCTACTGGATCATTGATTATGATGAGCTTTTCATTTTGACGCTAGCCAGCCTTGCCCCATATAACATTACGTATCCTTTTAGGTCCTTGCCTTTGAGGTTATTTCTGGACACCGTCCACTCAATGCAAGTTCACTCGTAGTAAAGGCTCAAGTCATTGCAACCACCGATCCTGAACACTTTGCTTTAAGCCATAGGCCTTTTACTAAATTATCATTTTTTATGTAACTAATTTGAAAAGAATTTAATAATGTATTAATTTGTATGTTGAATTTGTGTGCTTATTGAATTAAATGATTTCACACAAATAGAATATATTTTATTTAAACTTTCAACTATGTCATACGTATGTCAACGCCAGATGTTGCTAATATATGCACTGGCAATTTTTACCCGTTACAGTATCTCCTTTCCCGGTAAAAAAATTGAGAAACAATTTTTTAATATAGTTACCATCAATGCACACTTTGAAACCAACATACTCCTTGACAGGTATTGAGGCAGTCCAAAAAAAATTATAAGAACTACCTACATTAAGTTTTCTAAAAAAGAAATAAGTTCTAAACTTATTTATTAAAGTTAAAAGTTTTTTTAAGTACAAAATGTACTAAACATTAAGACAAAGGACAATGTACTATGTCCAGTTAAACTAACAGAGAAAAAAAACCTTAATTGTTCTCCTCCAAAGCAAATTTGACATACTCAGCAATTGTCACAAAACAGATAGCAATGTATAAAATACATCTATCACAACACAATTGCCAAGCAGTCTAAGTCCAAGTTCATCAGAATCACTGTATGATTCATTCAGAAAATAAGTATTTTAAATGTTCAAGAGTCGGGTTATAATCCAAACGATTAACCCATATTTTATTTAAGTGTAGACAAATGTCTAATCAAGTTAAGTTTTTACAACAACAGGGAACACTGCCATTAAAACAAAGCAAGTGCTATATTAAGTACCAAGTTGTTGATCAAATGTAAACAAACAAATGTAGGCAAGTACCACATCAAGTTAAGATTCATAATGAAGAGCAACATTGCTTTTTAAAATAGCAAACGTCACATTAAGTACCCATCCGTTGTATAGATATAGGAACATACCCAATCAAGTTAAGATTCGCAACAGAAAGTAATCACCCCACAACAATATGGAGTGCATTACATTGAGCACCCATTCATTGTATAGATGTGGGTAAATGTCTATTTAAGTTGAATTTCATAAAAAGAAAAACTACCAAGTTTTTGCTCATATATGACAAATACCTAATCAAGTTAAGATTCATAGCAAAAAGTAACATTGCTTTCTAAAATAGCAAATGTTACATTAAGTACCCATCCGTTGTATAGATAGGACAATACCTAATCAAGTTAAGATTCGCAACAGAAAGTAAATACCCCCATAACAATAAGGAAAGCATTACATTGAGCACCTATTCGCTGTATAGATTTCAGTAAATGTCTATTTAAGTTAAGATTATAATGAGAATACTACTAAGTTTTTGCATCATTGCGTTACCTTTCATCCTTCCATATACATACATAACCTATAAATGATTGTATACACGAATGAATTTTGAAAAAATCCTTATACCCTACCAGCATTCATTCATCCCTTTCTCAATTAAATATTTGCACCTCCATTATTGAATTGGTGCAAATATTAAACCATTAACACAACAATGATTATTAACTAGAAGTCTCCATACTTTAAATTAATGTATGTAAATCAATTGAGGACCATTGTTAACATGGACAATTTTAGGCATTCCGTGTACAAGAAACACTTATCTTTTATTATGGCATTGTTTGTTGCATTCCGTATAGGAAACAACATAACATATCTACCATAATGATCAGAGTATAATAATACCACATTGTGTTTCTTTTAGTTGACACCGGAAAAAATAACCTAATAAGCTTATGCACTGCTCACATGTACAAATTTAGGTATGTTGTGTACAATAAACACTAGTATTTTAACCATAGCAGGTGCTTGTTGCTTCCGTATAGGAAGAAATCAACATAACATAGCTACTATGATACTCAGAATTTACTATTTAATTGTGTTTCTTTTAATTGACACAGTATAAACATCCTAATAAGTCACTACAAATTGTTAGAAATATTTTATTTTATTTATTTTAAGATTGGGCGCCAGTGAGACCATCATTAAATAGATATATAGATGTCCCACAACTTCTCTTAGCATCAATATCTTCCAAGAGAATTTAGAAATTAAGTTTTATTTATTTTTAGTTTGAATGATTTAGATTGAAAAAATAATCATTTGAGAAATTCTCATTAAGTGATTTTAAAAGCTAGCTACGATACATATAATTGTAAAAGTACCTCCTGAATTTACTTTTATTTAAATGAAACAGCTCAGCAACAGGTTTCCGAACACATATGTACCTCATCAGACAATGTATATACGGGTTAATCCATTAGTTTGATGCTTCAAATCCAATACAGACTACACAGGAACGACACTGCTTGCAATCCACGTCTCCAGTTGCTTTAAGATCTGTTGACATAAATATGAAAACATTTAAGTATATTATGTTTAATAAGTTCTTCTTTATGAAGATAGACAAACAAAGTTGCTTTATGCATGTTGAACAAAAAACACTTTTTGTTCTAAATATTCAAAACTAATTATCAGCAAAACAAAACATTCATTAGTGAAAAGGTATATAGTTTAAATCTAAAATATGTGACTATAACCCCACTTTTAAACTTTTATATAATGCAGGTGTTTTGTTTTTTTTATTTTTAGTTTAAAGAAATGCTTTATGCATGTTGAACAAAACAATTGTTTGTTCCTTAAATATATATCTAATTAACAGTTATAATAACTATGTTAAATTAGAGTAATTTATATTAAGTTTAGCAAAACGCTTACTAGTGAAAAGTTTAGTTTGAAAATAAAAATGTGACTATAACCGCACTTTGAAATTTATATAAAGTTAATGTTTTGTTATTTTAAGATTGAAATTAAACAATATTGAAATTAACCAATAGTTTGGTTAAGTTCTTAAGTAAATATTAAAGTTATTCTAGACACAAAATAAAAAGTTAAGTACTTCAGTAAAACTTCATGCGACACGTTGGGCGTACAATTGTAAGGCAGCTTTTCCTTACCCAACCGGCTAACTCTTTGGTAGTAAGTAGCTTGAGACAATTGCAGGGATTAACTCACATGAAGCTGACTGAAGTAAAACACACTTAAGTTTGGTCAACTAATTTAATTCTTCAAGCACACATTCCATCAATACAATAAATTGAGGTTACAAAGTATGAACCACTCACTTTCTGAAGGGATATAGATTACCCACAATATTCAATGCTGGAGATATGAGTCCTCAAACAGCATCGTTCTCTGTGTAGTTGTCCGTAAGCTTGCTGTATATCAGATGATGACAATTATGCTCGGAACCTTTTGCAAGAGGAGACTGCTGTAGCTTGAACAGCTAGTTGACCATTAGCTTTATTACTCATATAAAATTATACCTAAAGAGGCATTTGGAGCCAGTGCCTACTGGATCATTGATTATGATGAGCTTTTCATTTTGACGCTAGCCAGCCTTGCCCCATATAACATTACGTATCCTTTTAGGTCCTTGCCTTTGAGGTTATTTCTGGACACCGTCCACTCAATGCAAGTTCACTCGTAGTAAAGGCTCAAGTCATTGCAACCACCGATCCTGAACACTTTGCTTTTAAGCCATAGGCCTTTTACTAAATTATCATTTTTTATGTAACTAATTTGAAAAGAATTTAATAATGTATTAATTTGTATGTTGAATTTGTGTGCTTATTGAATTAAATGATTTCACACAAATAGAATATATTTTATTTAAACTTTCAACTATGTCATACGTATGTCAACGCCAGATGTTGCTAATATATGCACTGGCAATTTTTACCCGTTACAAACTTTACTTGCATCATAAAATAGTACAACCATATAATTAGGTATTTTTGACATTTTGTAGGTAGACATTACATACATAAACAAAGAGATTCCTGTATTGAAACACTAGCTTTCAATGCGTCACACCTTTCGAACATTGCATAAGTGTTGCTCGTTTAGTACTTACATCACACTGATAATTATTTAGTACGCATTGAGGCACTAACCACCCACTAATCATTACTTACACTGATATTGTTATTTAGGTTGTAGCATTCGATTCACACTGTCCTCCGTACTAGTCAAATCTGTATCACGGTAGGACAGTCTTCCTCTTACAATAGAATAGCTAGTTCCTATTAATATCAATCTGTTGTTATAATATTATAACCGTATACAAAAACGGATAAATTAATTTCCTAAAAGTCGTTTTTTAGGCGTAACATAAAATAAAACAAAAGTTTTTAAGCCACACATACCTCATTAATAATTACAATAAATCTATATAAATCTTATCGTCTAAATGAATGTATAAATGATACAGATAATGGGCCTTTAAAACAGCAGGCATGAATAAATAATACTCGCCAATAATGCGTTAAGAGCCCCTACAAGTTTCACGAGCTAAAATCAGAAAACAGATACTTTTTTAGCGCAAATTTCTCAATAACTACAAGGTATATGATCAATATTTTAACGCAATTTTTTGCGTCATATAGTTATCTAGTAAAAGTACAATAAATATTTTTGATAACTGCTCAAATTAAATGAGAAAAAACAAATTTCTAACACACGTTTTTACGTAATCGAGAAACACCAGATTTTTTAATTGCTTTTTCAGCTTACTGGTGGCGAAAAATAATCTGCAAAAAATGGTATGGACTGGTTATAGTAAGACTAGTAAGCCACCAATTTTGTTTTTCAAAGTTTATTGTATTTGTACTTCGCAAAAAAAAGGCAATTTTATCATGTGCGGAAGCGTCTTCTACGCGTAAGAATATGTTGAATATAAAAATAAGTGGTAAATAATTTGAAATTTGAGGTGTTTATCAAACGAATCCAATTTTTATATTATATTTTTGAGTACTTATTTTATTGTAATAAATTGTCTTTATAATGCCTTATAAACCGTTGCGCTCGCGCGAGGCATTCAGTCTAGCTCAAGGGCTTGTAGACGACGGACCTATGTCGTTTTTATTTTTGTCATTATTATTTTTTATCATATATCTTGTAGTTATTGAGAAATTTTCGCTGAATAAGTAGCTGCTTTCTGTTTTTGGCTCGTGAAACCTCTTAACCAATTAAATCAACATTCTAATTGATTAAATTTTCAATTAATTTTGATTAAATTTTAATCAAAGGCAAGAATGAACCTCTCATAAATGCTTGAAAATGTAATAAATTAAAGGGCAAAGGTCTCGTGACCCAGTTCTGTTACAGTTCTACAAAATAACTCTAAACAAAAACCATCACATTTCTATTTTGCTATCTGATGCCAGCTAATAAATTGAAAATATTGGTTAAACTGAAAACCGAGCCCAACATACTTGTAGTTGTGAAAAGGATTGGTGGTTAGATTGATTCCAGATAAAAAAAGATAAGTAAAAAAAGTACCTCTTTTAGCAGATGTTGCCTACCCCCACGGGAAAAAGACAAAGTTTTAAAAATATGTAGATATTGGCATAATGGAGACATCCATAATAATTAAATAAAACTAAAAAACACGCTTTAGTAGAAATCAAACTAAACAGTAGAAAAAAAAAATTCAATAAATTTAAAAATATATTGTAAAAAAGCGTGGGATCAAGAGTAGAGTCATTTTGAAAATATCTTAAAAAGCGCCCTACGCTTATTTACAATATAGTTTTTTTTTTAAATCATACTATTCTTAATTTAAATTTATTGAAAATTAATTTGGTTTTCTACTAAGGCTTGTTTTTTTTTTTTATTGAAAATTATATTAAAAGCGTGTTTTTTTACTATTTTCGTTTTTTAACTTTTTGCTAATCCTGAAGATCCTGGAAAGGATAGTGGTAAAAACTTTCTTTGATAAATGTGCTAAGTTAAAATCAATCCGACATTTTGAAGAGGGTGAAAATCACGTTCAAAGAATCTGTAACAAAGATTCATAGATACATAAATACCAAACTATTAAAAGCGTTTTAAAAAGCAACAAAAACGGATTACGACATCCTATTGTGTAATTATACAAACATTTGCCACGATCCGTTACACAATTTTTCTTTAAATCGGTCGGATAGCCAGAGCAAGTGGTTATGCCCGATCTCAGATCTCATTTGTACCGCTATTGGATCAAAGCTTCGATGTTCACTGTGCTCTATTTTCATTTAATTTCACAAAAGCGTACTCCGTTACAAATTAAATTAACAGACTACAATTCCAGCGTTCGAAACGTTCTTAATTCCAACTCTATTCAATCCGACTTCAAGAACGAGGAGGTTCTTAATTCGACTGTATGTCTTTTTTATGTTTGTTACGCGATTACGATTTGACGATTATGAACCGATTTTGATGTTTTGTTTGAAAGCTGATGCTACTCATGTGGTTCCACTCATTTGATCAAGATTTAACGAGTTTTTTTTAAGTTATCTACCTTACCTATCTATCGTACCAAAACTAAAAACGGAAAAATAAAAAAAATTGCAAAAAATTGAACCAACTCCAATATACGATATAAAAAAAACAACTTCCAAAATAAAACACTACAAAACAAAGAATAACTTTATTTTCGGAAGTCGGTGTCAAAACCGTAAAAAATAGGTACCGAAGACACCGAATTACGAAAAGAAAGTAACTTTTCGCTTTGAAGTGTTTTGTTTGGGAAATTGGTATATTTTTTTTTATATCGTATTTGAATAGAATTTCCTTTAATGTAACTTGAATTTTATAAGTTTATTTTTGCTGCTGCAATCTCGATACTATCTTGCAGGAAGATTTAAAACGCAAATCCTAATAAAGTAAAAAGGTTTTTTCGTATCGAAATATTGTTCTACTTTTTGTAGATGTAGCATGATATATTTCGTATCTGGAGCATCTGTTACCCTTAAAGAGGATTCCCGGAGGTCTTCGGAGGTGTGTTTGATTAGATTGGAGGTTCATAAGCCGCTTATCTAACAAAGATATAAGATGTTTCGAAACGGTAGAAGAGATTTTATTATTTATGGAACGAATTAGCATGGGTACATTAATTATAATTCATTATGAAAGGTTTGAGGCTAACAAAATATAACGGTAGCTTATTTATTTACAAAAAAGTTCTTATAATCATATTTTTTTCGAAGAGTATAAATTAAATTGTCAAAATCCATAAATACTTTACTATACTTCAGGCGTGCGTGTGTGACTATTATGTATGAACAAAAATGAAGCAAAAAGAATATGTAAGGATCATGGCAGATAGATCTGTAGTTTTTGCCTACATCATGAGAAAAAGGTTATATTATGTATATTGTCATACAAGGGTTGAAAGTAGGTTATTGCAAACGAGCAGTCATTAACAAGGCCGAGCCGAAGGCGGGGGTTTTTAATGACACGAGTTTGCAATAACCTACACACCCGTGTATCACACACCCGTGTATCACACGACGTTTTTCAATACAGTTGTAGGAAATAGTAAAAACAAATCAAAGAACTAGATTTGTTAATGCACAAAAAATAAAATTTTCAGTAAATGGCGCGTTTTTGCAACTGGACATATTTTTTACAACGAAAACAGCCTATTCGATTTTTGAAAAATGTAAACTGTAACTTTGTATAGGTAAAAGAATTGCACAATGTACGACTCCTATGAGAGAGAAGCCCCGGGAAAAACGAGTCATTTATAACAATCACAGATAAAGCTGTTCCAATTTGACTATGCAAAATAGAAAAGCAGATAATGGACTATCAAACAGTTCACACAACAATACACCAACACATATTGAGATTGGTTTGCCGCCGTTTATGCGACGCAAATCCAATCTTGTTTTCTGCAAAAGCCAATCACAGTTCTCTCGTGCTGGGAAATACGGATCCGAAATCTTTCTTTTAAGATTGGAATAGTGGGTAAATGACGTCATGCTTTGCTGTTTTGTTATTGGTGTGTAGATACAATGCAGAGCTATCAAATTATCTGCCTAAACTATGTTGAAGCTGGTTTCCAATCTAACTGTCTGAGTGATAGTATATCAGACCTCCACAACCCAGTTAATGGCTAACACGATATCCATGTTAAGACTGGTTTGCCTTGACCCTTGATGGCTGTCAAAGTTCTACAATGAACGGACGCCTTTCCGAGGTTGGAGGGGTCTCGGTAAGTAAAGATTGGTTGGTCACACATCCATGGACTAACGCTCTCATGGAAGATTTTGCTTGCCACTTAGGGTCGATTTCACCAATGAAACTAATCGCGATTAGTTCAAGTATACTCAGTTTATGCAAAAACAGCGTTTTGATTAGTTGAGACCGCTGAGAAACTACCAATCAGAACGCTGTTTTTGCATAAGCTGAGATTTGTTGAACTGATCGCGATTAGTTTCATTAATGAAATCGGCCCTTAGCCAAGTTTCGCATAACCTTGTTTTCACAAGTGACGAAATAATTTCAGGCGAAAAGCTTAGGTCAATATTTTTTTTTTCTTTTTAGGTCAATCCCACCGCACTATTCCCAAACCACTGCAACTTCTGAAAGCCAGAATCAACAGTGGCGACCACCAGAAAAGCGCCGAGGCAATGAAGCTCGACGAAGTCCCGGAGAATTAATTTAACTGTTTCTTTACTGATTATTTTTTATTTATAAGTTTATCCTCGCACTGGAACGTCTTGCAGCAATTACACCAATGGAGCACAACCTTATAATAAACTCACTATAAGTCCAGGTTTGCTCACGATGTTTACCTTCACCGTTGTCAGTAATGTCCAAGATAAACTAGGAAAGTACATATGAATTGAAAAAGTCACACTGGCACTTGCCCGGATTCAAACCCACGACATCAAGCACGAGAGGCGAGGTCTTAACCAATGGCCCACCACGACAGATGGCTTAGTAACCATGATATACTTCATACCAAAACGAACAGAATGGATATAATAAATCCCTGAGTCATCTTTATAAGACCTAAGGCGTTTGGTAATATGGCAAGTAAATGCCAAACATTTCGGGCGGAATTGGCTTCGTAAAATTGACATAAATCTAAAGAAACCACAGCGTTCGTCATTACGATCAGAACTGCAACAATTCTCAACATTTTGTATGGGCAACTATATTATTAAGATGAAAAACAGATCGGCATATCGCGATTCGGGGTATCGGGGCGAAGTAAAAGAAGTCTCCTTTACAGGTTTAATAAACGCATATGCGATAAAAACGGAAGCAGCTAATATAAGACATTTACATGCCTTCCAATTTATTTTTATTATTGCACCAGTTCCGAACAATTTGAGTGGATTCAGCCAGTAAGCACGCGAGTCTTGTAATAAAATTTAAATATGTACATGTTTGCCCTTAGACGGGCGGTTGAAAGCAGGTGTTGTTAAAAGCCACGTGGAAGTTTAGTGGGTCAGGTTCGAAAGCATCTGCTGTGTTCTGTGGTAAAACGAGGCTTTTAGAGTCTTAATGAAGCTGTATTGTGTGCCACAGATGCTGGTTTTCATCTTTAATGTTAGTCTAGAAGTTTATTTTGTGGTCTGTTGACACTTAATGGTTTTCAGTGGAGATGGCTTGTGAATAAAATAGCCTTTTTCACAAGCTTAGGCACTGTGATGATTTGTCATTTTTATAGAAAGAAAAATTGTTTATTCGCCACAAAAACGACATACAAAATTTTCGACATACGATTTTTTTTAGGTTTTCTTACCCTAAGGGTAAAAATGGGACCCTATTCCTAAGACTCTGCGGTCCGTCTGTCTGTCTGTCTGTCATCAGGCTGTATCTCATGAACTGTGATAGCTAGAAAGTACTAAAAACAGAATAAAATAAATATTTAAGTGGACTCCCATACAAGAAACGTGTTTTTTTTGCCTTTTTTGCGATAATGGCCGTACCGAAAGAATAATGCAATAATGCAATCTCGTATAATGCCGTGCGCGAATCCGTCTCGCAGTTGACTGGTTTTTGAGTAAGAGGCAACCTACTGTTATCATCCAAAATATTGACCAATAAAGATGGAAATTCCATGATAACCAATATAGTCTTAGATATAGCTTCCGATCGCCAACTTTATTACTTGTCTTCGCAATTTCAGATATTTCCCCACCAATCTTCATTATAATGTTATTCCTCAGACAAATTCTCTAAGGACCACTAAAATATGAAAATACATTATAACGAAACCTATTACCATTTTCAATGTAATCTAATATCGAATTCCGTACGAAAGCGTAGTTACAAAGTTCGTTATCGACCGGGAACAGCTGAAGGTCATTGGCTGACCCTCATTTGGCAGACTGTCTTGGAAACGGGCCAGGACCGATTTTGGACCGCATCGGGAAACGAGCAACAGGGGAGGGATGAAATTTTATTGCCTCAAATGTAGTGTAATTTTTATGAGGGGTTCTTGAGGAGTCAAGGTCGGGTTTCCAATGTAACCTTTCAGAGTCAAGAGCGGTCCCAGGTAATATTGTTTTAGTCCTTGTTTGCGCGTTGGACCGTTTGGGAAGAAAATAGACGTTATTAAGTTGGAACTTATTGTTTTTATGACATTATGCTGATGGCGGGCGAATGGGACGAGATTGCGGGTGAGGGGTTTTCATTAAACGAGTTTGTGGCCTTCAGAATGTCTTTTCTTGTTTGTTATTATCCAAATTGAGTATCTATTGCAGCTGTCTTTTTAAAGTTGTTAATGTTTCAACGTGGACTTTTGTAGATGATTTGAAGGTATCTAGTCTGTGCCGTTCTGTAGTTTTTGCTTAACTCCATGAGAAAAAGGGCTGGGTTTATGTTTGTATGTAATAACTATTTACTATATGATTAGGAACTAAGCATCAATATTCTTTTTTTTTTAATCTCGCGTTTGACCACTATCTCGCCTGATGTTAAGCGATGACGTGGCCTACGGTGAAGCACGCTTGCCTAGAAGAAACCTATGGTTGTAGCTATTAGAGAACACAGACTCCGGAAGGGAATTCTGCTCCTTAGCTGTGCGCACAATGAAAGTATTAGCAAAACAAATTGTGCAGTTTCATCGCACACTTCCCGAAATGTAACCGATAAAAAACCGACAGTCTGGCAACTCGGCGTCGATGTTCGAGGCTCTGGAGCTTTGAGGCGACCAGTGCATCGTTGCCTGAAGTCATAAGTATATTATACGTCGAATTCGTCATCGTACCTCTACAAAGGATCAAAAAATTCCCAGTAGCAATATTGACCATTGATATGCATAATTATGATCATAAATTCAGCTTCAAACCGTCTACTTGGTGCTCGTTATGACTTATTTTACCATCGCCAACACTTTCCATTTATTCTGCACCAACTTTTGTTGCTATCTCCCAGCGAGCATAGTTTAAACCAATTTATCACTGCAGCGAAGTTTATTTAATCCTACAAGTTTCACGTAATTTTCCAGCAATGCCAAGTATATAACTCTCGAGCATTTATCAAGTAAAAGAAAAAGTGTGGAGCCAAGTGTGTCGTAAAATTACGTGTGAAAGTTTACTGGTAGTTATGTGTTAGTACTGCACGTGTTTATACAGTTAGGGCCCATGCACACTACGTTTTTTCAGGCACCGTCGACGCGCTGCGAAAGCGACTACCGATGTGCCTATGCTCATCATCATTTGAGCTCAAAGGCATCCACTGCTGAAAATAGGCCAGGACCAGGGAATTTCTGCAACGAAGTCATCGGTCTAACTATGTTTACGTTCATAAAATTTTGGTATGCAGACGAAAACTTCTTATTCGGCGTCGACGCGCATGTAACGCAACAAAACGCAGTAATAACAGTAATACAGATTAAATACAGGCGTGTTCGTAGTCAGTCCACGCGCGAGATATGAGCGTTATTCTTTGCAAGTGGACAACGCGAGTTTGCAGGGCGTTTGCAGGTATGCTATCTGCCTTTTTCAAGTTTAGCAGCAAGGCTAATGCGCGTGGACGGCGCCTGGAAAAGACGTAGTATGCTTGGGCCTTTATATACTCGTGGAAAGCATCATTAGTAGCACGTGCTCGAGCGGAGATCGGCAGCGCATTGCGTCTAATTTATTTATATGGCTACTGTGCAATTTCTGACTGGCCAGTTTGATGCAAACTTGTTGTAGTAGGATCTCTTTCGAATTATTTTGAAGATTTTTTTCGATTTTTTGTACCCTGACTTATTAGTTCACCGTGGTTCTTACTTTTAATAAATTCGATTTTTTCCTTGTCGAATTTTGTACCCTGATTTTGTTTATTTCGCCGTATTTAGCTTCACTAAATTAATCATAGTTACTTTACTTTCATGCAAGACAATTAATCATAGTCTTGTTATTGTCATACCAATTACGCTAGCAGAGAAATTAATAGTCGGTGTAAAAATAAATTGAAAAATTATCTAGTTAATAAAACGAACGTGATGTTTATGTAAAGAGATTTCGTCTTTTGGTTTTCAAGATAACAATATAATGCCTTAATAATATTCCTACATTCAAAAGTCAAATTCTCAAACTCACTAAAATGCATTTCGAGCAAAACGTTTCCTGCAATGGCACCAAAAAAGCTGTATTCGCAACGATTGCAGCAAACCCTGGCAAACGTTTGCCGACGTTTTGCTAAATGGCATTTCGTCAGACATAGCTCTCATTATGCCCTCAATGAGCTTGAAAAAATATGAAATGTATTTTTTCTCGGAGTTCGCTTGCAATCTAAGTGCAATTATGTTTCGTATTTTGTTTTTTTGCTCATTTGCCATGCGGTTTCCGGTAATTTTGCCGACGGTATATTTTTCTTCTGCGAGAACCAGGTAGATGAATCTTTTTGCAGGTCCGGCTCTCATTTTCAAAGCTAGCCGAGTTTTTTAATCAAGCTAACAAGATAGGTGTATGATATATGTAGATTGGAGAAATACAACTTCAGAATTTGGTTATCCTGTATTGCCCAATATAAACAAGAAGTCATAGTGTGATGTATCTGTTTTGTTTTCAAAATAAACTATTCAAAACCACTACGAATTTAACTTTATCTAAATTGGAAACAATTTCTGTCAGAATGTATCTTCACTCATTATGAGGCAGTTTTGTTTTCTGTAATTGTGTAGCGAATACTTCACTCTTGATGAATATCTTGACAGGGGTAGAATAGAAGACAAATTAGAAAATAATTTTTTGTATACCAAAATAGAGTGTATTTTTTTAGAGTTATAGTACTTTGAAATGGAATAAAACAAGGATGAATTTTTAAAATTGACATGAAATTGACTTCATTAAGAAAGATAATCTTTTGGCATTATAATTTAAATATGTTTTTTGGCATAAGACCGCCACGGCAGCCTCGGACGTAATCTTATCTGGAGGTCCAATTTTTAATCACTTTTTCCACCAGTTGTGACCGTATATCGGTAATAATGCGGTGAATGTTGTCCTCCAAGTGGTCGATCGTTTCGGGCTTATCGGCGTAGACTAGCGACTTCACATATAGAAAATAGTCTAGCGGCGTTAAATCGCACGATCTTGGAGGCCTCCGTAACGTGAAACAATATGGCTACCAAACGTTTCCTTCAGTAAATCAATTGTGGCACGAGCTATGTGACATTTTGCGCCGTTTTATTGAAACCACAGCTCCTGCACATCATGCTTGTTCAAATGAGGAACGAAAAAGTCAGTAATCAGGGCTCTATATCGGTCACCAGTGACTGTAAAGTTCTGGCCAATTTGCACAAAACAAGAAATTTGCACAATTTGGAAGCGTTGTTCAGGAGTCAGTCACAAATCACTTGACAGCGGACAAAATCGCCGCCAGTTAAAACAGTGTGGCCAACTTAAAGTTCTATACCTCTAAAAAACATCCTATATAGTTACACAACTCTTTTACAAAAACATGAATTCTATAGGTGTAATTGCGGTCTTATCGCTCACAGCGATATAACGATATCAATCTTTGTTTGGACTGAAAGAACTTCAAATTAAAAGGGGCATAGTCTGCGATCTTTGAAGTTGTTTTTTTATAGGAAATATTGAACTCATCTAGTTTTTTTTCAATTTGAGGTATAAAAATGTTTGTTAAAGTCAATTTTCAGAAACAAACATCTTTTATCTGAACGGTCTTTTCAGCCCTACGATTTAGAAGCCCCATGTACATGCAAACGTTGGTAATAAACTACAAACCATCGTTTACCTACGAACAACACTTAACAACCCTGCCCTATGTCTTGCCTCTATTGGCAATTAAGTCCGAGGCAGTCCATCGTCTCAGCGGACCTTAATTTACGCATCAGGAACAGGCTTGGCACTAGTCGAGATTAATCACTGACTGGTGGATGAAAAAGGTTGATGTGTAGGCAGGTACAGTTGAACTAGCTATTTGGTTTATAGGTACAGTCAAGGAATGGAGAAGTAAAGCACCACTTTTTACTAGCACATTATTATTTTTGCAAAAGAAAATTGTCAATAAGGCTGTGCGTCCGTTTATGGGAAAGGAATTTATTAGAAAACCAGCTTTTGGCAGTGGTTAACGTAATGGCAACGGGCAGTTACTATCGAGATCAAAGTATCCTATGTGCTAGTATAGATCATGGTCTACTAGTATGCCAAATTTCATCCAAATACTGAAACTCCACTAAAACTATATACCAAACATACAAAAGTTCACATTAAAATATTAGTAGAACAGGACAGTAATATTCGCGTTATTCATTTATAGTTTCATCCCTTTGCCGAATAGAACAACAACCAAAAATATTCATATTTTCACTACATTTTTAATAATACATAATAATTATAATACTTAAATTACTTAGCCAGACTCAGGGCTGTGTCGCAGCCGGAATCGGGGGCATGGTTGCACGCGCTTCCTTCGCCTCACCTGGGCACGTTGCTTGATGACGACTCTTTGCGGGTGGCGGTGACCCTTCGCCTGGGCTGCAAGGTGTGTGAACCCCACAGATGCACCTGTGGTTCCATGGTGGAGGCCGATGGCCATCACGCTTTGAGTTGTCGTCGCTGCTCGGGGAGGTTTCCGCGTCACCATGCGCTCAATGATATTGTGCAGAGGGCATTGGTGTCGGCAGGTATCCCCTGCGTTCTGGAACCTCCGGGTCTGTGCAGGACTGACGGCAGGAGGCCGGATGGACTGACCCTGGTGCCTTGGAAAAACGGAAAGTGCTTAATATGGGACGCAACTTGCGTCAGCACTGTTGCCGCCAGTCATCTTGGTCGCACCGTCCTCTCGGCGTCAGCAGCGGCGGAAGACGCCGCTGAGGGGAAGAAGGTGAAGTACGCACCGTTGGGAAACCGGTACCATTTTGTGCCTATTGCCGTTGAGACCATGGGCGCTTGGGCAACTGAGGCCAGGGAGCTCATTAGTGAGATAGGGCACAGGTTCCGTGACAAAACGGGTGACCCCCGCTCCGGCTCGTTCTTGGTGCAAAGGTGCATTGCCATCCAACGTGGCAATGCAGCAAGCGTTATAGGCACCTTTGCGCCCGGAACAGTTAGGGGCGTGCTATTTGACTAGTAAGACAATGCTTTTTTATTTGAATGCTTTATGACGTGTCGTTGTGACTTTGACATGAAATTTTTAATGTTTCTTTAAGCATTGTTCTAATATAAGTGAATTTGTGTTTTTTTTGAGAATAAATATCATTAAACAATAAAAAAAATATATATAATAATTTGATAATAACTTAAATTACTTCAAAAAATATTATTGACCACTCGAGTAGTTGTAGGGAGCCACATTTGTTTAAAATTAGTTGCAAGTGAGCTTTCCGTATACCAATCTCTTTACTCGACTGTACAAAAAGAAAAATGAGGAAAGAGAGTACCGTGTTCCTCTACCATTTTTCCTTATAAAATAAATAAAGCTTTGTATGACACTAATACCAAATATATTGGTCACATAGAGCGGAGGAAAGCCTAAATATAAATAATACTGGAGCCGCAGAAATTACTACATACACAGATGTTTGACAGTATGTTCCTTGAATTAGTTAGAGTCGTGTAATGTAACTGAAATAAGAATGCTTTGTTCTTTTTTGTGTTACTTTATGCTTCGTTATGTTGGTATCAGTGTTTTGTGTACCAATTACTCGACTTGCGCTTAGCATAGCTATAGTTTTTGACGTGGTTATATAATGTAATTTTTCAACACACTTGCTCATATAGTGGCTCTAATTTCATTATCACTGCAGCGAAGTTTAATAGGGCAAATAATGACACATGCTTTGCTATTATTCACAAGTGAGTTATAGTTTTTATTTTTATTTTATTGGTTGAGTTGCTTTGTTCTTAAAAAAGTTTCGACACATAAAAGATCGTGCTCAATAGTACAAATAAATAAATGTACCTATTGCTTGCTCAATTCATGCAACTTCTTGTATTTAAATAGATAATTTCAACTTGTACGTGTTTAATAAATAAAACTTTCACTCAAATATAACTTTTATTTTCTCTGTAATAAAGAAAAATTTAAATTCCCTATTTCGTACGTGGCTAAAACACTATCCACGAAAAGCCAAAAAAAAGAAACCTCATTCTTTTAGTCTATGGCCGATCGCCATTGTTAAATGCGCGCGCATAGGAAAACTGATCAATTTTGCCCGCCATTGCGAAACAATTTTCACAACTCGTTTTTACGATTACTTAATTAAAATGTCTACAAGTACTAATTATGAAGAAAATTATTCATGTTGTACACCGCCCGATATAAGATGTGAAGCTCTTAACGTTATGCAAAATTTTACTACCTGAAAACTCCAAGGAAAAATATCTGTTAGCGTACCAAAATTTCATACAATGGTAAAACAACAAGAATACGCAGTCTTTTTCAGAAAATGTGTTCATGGCGTACTTTAAAGAATTATCTCATATGTACAAACCTTGCTCCTTGTGGTGTATATACTCAATGTTAAAAAGTACAGTCCGAACAAAGAATGGAGTGGACTTAAAAACATACTCTAATTTGTCAGGTTATCTGAAGAGACTATCCGATGGATTTAGAAGCAAAAAATCAATCATATCAAAGGTTTTGTCGTCTGACGATATTGAAAAAATTATAAAAGATGCTCCAGATAACCAATATCTGGCTACTAAGGTTAGTTAAAATAATTTTAAATATCCACGCGACTTCAGCCTGTGTTGTGTGTTGAACTTTTTCCAGGTTGGTTTAATATATGGTGTAACTGGTGCTTGTAGGATACAAGAATTAATAACTATAACTGTAAAAGACGTAGAGAACCATGGCCAGATGCTTTTAGTAAAGATACCTATCACAAAAAATAAAATACCATGGTCATTTACCATACACGGTAATTCTATGAAATTGTTAAGAAGTAAGCCGTTGAAGTTTGCGTTCACCAAAAGCAAAAAAATACCGTTTCTTTCTAAATTACCAGAATGTTAAATGTACCTGTCAGCCTATAGGTATAAACAAATTTGGTCCTATGCCTAAAGAAATCGCCAAGTTTTTAGGTTTAGCAGATGCTGAGAGCTACATTGGACATAGTTTCAGAAAAACTTCAGTTACATTGCTGGCTGATTAGGAGCTGGTATAATGACTTTGAAACGTCATGGCAGGTGGCGATCTAGCAATGTAGCAGAATCATACGTAGAAGATTCCATATTAAACATGATGGAAATTTGTGCAAAAATCACAAAAGGAATTAGACTTGATTCTGAGGCGCGTCCTACTGGCGAAACACCAAGTACATATAACCCAATGATAGGATTTCTCCTACCTACACGAATAATGAACCATCTCAAATAACAATAGAACATGAAAGTATTTCAGTAAATAATCTATCTGATGAGACCGCTAAGCTACAATTATAATTATAATTTTACTAACAGCACATTTACTAATTGTTTCTCTGAACAAACTTTTTATCTACTAAATAAAATTAATTTTTTGTATTATTTTCTTCACAAGTGTCTTGAAAAACGTCGTATGACACACGTGTGTAATGATGATTACAGTCCTCGGCTCTTATAAGACCCTCACCTAACGGCTCGGATCTCAATGGCGATGGCGCCTCAGCGGCAATCACCAACATTACACACTTGTACCATAATGTACTATTATAAACAGAAATTTGGCTGCTACAAAACGACGGCAAATATCGGTTTCAATTTGATTTCTAGTGAGTTTTGCTATTTATTTTAAGCAAATATTTGGAGGGGAGGGCTCAAAGGGCGTCAAAAAATTCGTCCACATCGTTGTCAACGGGAAACGTGCCCAGAACGCTGGCCTGCATTGCCACGTTGGGTAGCAATCGTGATTCTCTGGCCGAAGAAAAGCCCAGCCCTCCGGTCACGTGAAGAGTCGTTTGTATTTATGATATGTTAGTTACATATTTTTTTGTAGCAATATGTTGAAAATATTTTAAGAAATTGAAGAGGAAGAACTCCTCCCCGCAAGATGAACCGATGACCTCGTGAAGATCGCAGGAGTTTGATAAATGCGATAAGCACAGACTCGGTCGATGTAGCATCGATTGGGCAGCATTGGACGTCCTTCGGATGAAATTATGATAATAATTGAGGATCATAGTATTTAAATTTAATAATAAATACGGGACCTAATCAAAATGTTATTAGAACCTTGAACAGATATCCTAAAACAGCCTCATTATAACATAAAACACACTCGACACCAGTTACCTACAATTTATTGGTAGTAAGCTAAATATGTCCCCCAAGGCTCCATTGATTTTACAAAAGCATTCGACAAGGTAGACCACTCCAAAAACAGCCGTAATTCTGTTAACGATGAAAAATACAAACACTTAACGTAGGCATGTTTATTTATGTAGATTGCTATCAAGTATTTCCCAGCAACACTTTCACATAGCGCGGTTGTTTCAATACAACTGAACCGAATCGTATTTAATGAGACCGAAATGAATAAGCTCGGTGTGAGGAAATAAAGTAATCTTATTTTGGTATTACATTATATGAGTGGAATTGGATCTCTTTGTGTGTGTAAGTGGTTTTGGTCGTCGTGTTTCAAGATATTACAGAAAATGTTTTAGTTTTCAAAGGAGAGGAGGAAAATCAGGAAGCAAGTAAGGCGATAGAGTGTGGCCTTGATCGTTGATCGGTGTTTCCTTCGATTTATTATAGACGATATTATAATCTACTATCAATATAAATTGGCACAGTACTACAAGTTAGAAAATTACATATCATATTAGTACTAGCTATTCCACGCATGGCGTATCTCGCAGGCAGATTATTTTTTTTTCTGGATAAAACCTAGCATGTGGGACTCAGTGATAGTGTTTACCTTTCTGTCTTCTTTTGTTTTTCGTGACAACGTCTAATAAATCGATGAACGCCGGCTGCACGTAAGAAAAAGGATGACTCAATGTAACGTTACGCTCAATGTAACGTTACGCTCATTGTAACGTTATAATCGTAACGTTACAATGACGTTAATTGTATCGTTATGTATGTGACGTTGTCACGTTAAACTATCGTCCGTAAACCGACTTTACAGACAACCAATTTTCGGAGCTACGGTCATGTGGCCCAACCAGAGGATGCGTTAAATTATTCGGCATAAAAAGTAAGTACACTAGCACTGAGTGTACTGTCAGTGAAATCATTTTTGTATTCGAATAAATAACAGCAATAATGGTTATATTTCAAACAAGATACAAAAGACATGGCTAAGTAAAGTATGAACGACTGCCCTAGCAATGTATAAACATTTTAACTAGTAATATGTAATGCTAAATAGCTGAATATTAGTATTTCGTATGAAAAAAGTTTCAGGAACTTTTTATATCGTCACAATCCTGTAAATAAAATCGTAGAAACTCCTTTATCAATAGTTATACAAACATGTAAACAAAAAGATTTTGCAATGATACTTTAGTAAGGCGTTTTACAGGAGCTTGTGGTTGAATAATAAAAGCCGCACAGGTCGATCTTTAAGGTTAAATAACGCTTGCCGAGGTCATTCCGTGGATGGGTGACTATCTTTACTTAAGGTTACACTAGTCGAAAATTCTTCCATACAAACGTAGTCTAGGGATTATTCCACTGTTTGACGATGTAGGTTCAAAATAAAAAGTGATATCAATTTGTCTCATCATTATCTAGCCCTATATGGAAGCAAAAAACTAAAACAAGAAAATATTTTAAAGTTATGAGCGTCGAAAGTTCCACATTTCGACACTAATTTTAACGCATTTTTGGGCGTAAGTAAATACCATAAGAAGACGGAAAATTGCAAAACGGCCTCCATACAGGGATAGATTAGTAGTTCAACAATGCAAATAATTTTATTTTGAACAGTTAGATTTAGTCGTTTTTTCATGATATCTAGACTACCAAAGGTCTGTTTATAAAATATCGCGCGCTCGGTTTCGTCCTACATCATTATCCATTTCACTACAGTTTAAACTAATCAGAAAACATTTCGACAAGAAAAAGACGTCCCAACTAATAAGTGGTTGTCTACTAGAACAAAAGTAACTAACAAATCTGTCTCCAAGAAAGTACCGTATCAAGCCTTATTAATGCATCTGCCCACTTATCTTATTTTGTCAAGGTGACCCGAACTTCCAACAAACATAAAAGGATTACGTAAGGGATCAAGTGGCCACAAATACTAAATGGACTGAAAACTTAAATTTATTTAACGGATTACATGGGTTCTGGGATCAGGGACGGTATTGCACTTTGACCTTTACGTTTCCAGCTGGCTGTTCGGAAATTTTGCCGATTTTAGCTTCTGTGTATGTTACTACTTTACTACTGATACTTTCGTGAAGTAATTATAAAGTTGGAAATGTTAACGTCTAATTTGGTAGTTTGTTCACTGGTGATTGATTAAAACTAGTAGGTACTAAAAAGTTCATTTTCAATTAGGTCCCGAGAGTTCGATTGTGAGGTTTTTGCCAGCGTGTTGTAGACGCTCGTTTTATTTTTAGCATTAATAGCCCGGGAAAAATACATTTGCAAACAAATAAAATGATCTAGGAATATTTTTGCAGATTGTTGACTTATAAATTACAGCTAATTTTCTGGGCTGTAACGTTACAATTTTTTAGGGTTCCGTACCCAAAGGGTAAAAACGGGACCCTATTACTAAGACTCCGCGATCCATCTGTCTGTCTGTCTGTCACCAGGCTGTATCTCATGAACGGTGATAGCTAGACAGTTGAAATTTTCGCAAATGATGTATTTATTTTGCCGCTATAACAACAAATACTAAAAACAGAATAAAACAAATATTTAAGTGGGGCTCCCATACAACAAACGTGATATTTTTGGCGTTTTTTGCGATAATGGTACGAACCATCCGTGCGCGAGTCCGTCTCGCACTTTTTTTAAATGTCTGTGCCTTGAACAATAATTTTATATGCTATAACAGCTCTTCCCCGCGGCTTCTCTCCCATGGCCTACCCCACAGCACCTATTTTCGAGATAAAAATAGCTTATGTCACTCCGGTATGTATCTAAGTATATATTTGTATACATATCATCATCGTCATATCAGCTGAAAGACGTCCACAGCTGGACATAGGCCTCCCACAAGCGTCGCCACATTGACCAGTCCCGTGCGTCTCGCATCCAGCGGATCCCCGCAACCTTCACGAGGTGTTTTTTTATAGTATTTTTTTATTGACATTTCTTTACTCTATTTGTTCTTTCATTTAGTTATATTATATTATTTATTTATTTATTAAAGTACAAGTTTATACGATCTTAGCTTAAGAACTATGCCCCGTAACAAAACCGTTTTCACGGTTTGTCTGTGGGAACGGAACAAAGAGTATTAAAAACTAAAGCTTATTAGTGCGGACACTTAATGAAATTATAACAAAGAGATCATTTGCAATCACCTTAAAAAGAACTGCTTTAATGACTTGGCAAATTTACTTTTTATTTCCTAACTTCTTATATCAGCAGGCAACTGTTTTAGAAGGTAGGGTACTCTTTTATCAAGCGTTCGGTCGCCAAAATAATTCCTTATTCTAGGTACATCAAATTTACCTGCCGATACCATCCTCGTTGCGTGGTTATGGGTAACTGGCGAGTGACGCTCCCAGTTATGCCATGACTGTTAACCAGAAGTAGGTATTTATGTTTTAAGCTGATAGGGAGAATTTTACAAATTTTAAATAACTTATTATTTATTATTATATATATATTATATTTCCTTTATTTAACAGTTTTCTTATTATTTACATTTTTAAATATTTTTATAAAATAAATTAAAAAACAAAAACATTTAAAAATATAAAAAATAGAGGCCCACCGGTATCGGGAACAGGGTCCAAGCTACCGGCGGTCAGGGCTCCAGAGAGAGGAACCTCCTAACTATACGAGCCGTGTCCAGCAGTACTGCTTTCTGGATCAGGCCCTTGACCCAGCTGCCTAACGAGAGCCTTCTAAGATGTTGGTCGAGGCTCGTGGCTATTAAGCCATTGGCTGACACGACTATCGGTACAATGATCGCTGTGTCCACATCCCACATGTCGACAACCTCGCGAGCCAAGTCAAGATACTTGATTTGTTTATCTTTCTCGGCTTTCACGAGGTTCCCGTCATGCGGGACAGTTATGTCAACAATCATTGCACGCCTCTCGATTCGGTCCACCACCACTATATCAGGCTTGTTAGCGATAATAGTCCTGTCAGTGATGATGGACCGATCCCAGTACAATGTGATATTGCCATTTTCGAGAACTGGGTCGGGCACATACCTGTAGTACGGTACCTCCGATGCCACAAGAGTGTATTTCAGAGCAAGTTGCTGGTGGATGATCCTGGCTACAAGATTGTGCCTATGCAAATACTCTTCGTTAGCTAGACGAGAACATCCAGAGATAATGTGGCGGATCGATTCACCCGGGCGGTGACATGCCCGACAGATGTCAACCGTGCCATCCTTCACAATAAATCTCCGGTAGTTATTCGTCATGATAACTTCGTCCATAATTGCACAGACAAAACCTTCGGTTTCCCCAAAGAGGTCACCGAAACGCAGCCAGGCTACGGACGCTGCTTGGTCTACATCAGACCCATGTAGGGCCCGGAAAAAGCGTCCGTGAAGCTCCTTACTCTGCCATACTTCCCTACGGTCGTTAGTTTCAAGCACTACAGGCTTGCGCCAGTTCTCATTCGCCATGGAGAGCGGGGTGAGTCCCTTGTCCACTGCTACTACATCTCGATGCATACCTACGTCGGTGTGTAGAAAATATTCCCTGAGATTGCATATCTCGCGGTTGTGGAGGTTTTTGGCATTTAAAAAGCCTCGGCCTCCACACTTCCGCGGGATATACAATCTCATGACTGACGATCGTGGGTGATGCATTCGATTTGCAGTCAGCAGTGTACGGACCCGCCTATCCAGGGCGTCGAGTTCCGTTTGAGTCCATTTGAGTACGCCGAAAGAGTACATCAATACCGGCATGACCCAACCGTTGAAGGCGCGCACCTTGTTTCCGCCTGAAAGAAGGCTATTGAATACCTTTTTCAGGCGGCCAAAGAAGCGTTCCCTCAACGATTGCTTCATGTTAGTAGTGCTGATACCTAACGCTTCCGACATACCCAAATACTTATAGGTTTCGTTTGGAGAGAGGGATCTCAGGTTTATGGAATCCGCGAGTTGAATTCCTACGGATTCCACAATCTCCCCTCGCTTTACATGCATGACCGCACATTTGTCCACACCAAACTCCATCCTGATGGCGTTACTAAAAGTTTCAGTTACTTTCAATAGCTCCATCAGCTGAAGATTGCTGGGGGCAAAGAGCTTCAGATCATCCATGTAAAGGAGGTGAGATATAACCTGACCACCTCTCTTCAACCGATAGCCTAGCCCTGAATTCTCCAGCAGCATGCTTAGAGGATTCAGGGCTAGGCAAAACCAAAGTGGACTCAAACTATCGCCCTGGAATATACCTCGCTCGATCCTTACAGGTTCGCTATTCCTCTGGATATTTCGACATCCTGGATAGCGAAGGACTGTGCTCCATTGCCCCATACACGACATCAGGAAGGTGCGTAGAGTTGTATCTATTTTATACAATTCTAGCACCCTCATGAGCCATGTATGAGGCACCGAGTCATAGGCCTTCTTATAATCTATCCAACATGTCGACAGATCCTTTCGGGAACGCCGAACCTGTTGGCTAATGGCCATATCAATAAGGAGTAGCTCCTTAGTACCGCGGGACCCGTTCCTACATCCATTTTGAGAGACCGACATGATCGAATTATCGTCGACGTGTTTATTAATTTTAACTCTCAAAATGGATGTAAGAACCTTATAGACCGTTGGTAAACATGTAATAGGTCTATAATTTTTGGGTTCCGCGGTGCTACCAGATTTGTGGAGCAGGTGGGTTATTCCTGTTGTAAGGAACCTGGGTAGCGAACCAGACTCCAAGGCTACCTGGTACTGAGATGCCAAACGAGCGTGCGACCTTTGTAGCCACTTTATCCAGAAGTTGTGCAGCCCGTCCGGCCCTGGAGATTTCCAGTTCGGCAACGGGCGGACTGCACGGGCTATATCTTGGGGGCTGATCGTGATAGCCCCCATTTCTTGTATTGGATCGCATGCTCGTTCGACCTCCCGAGTCCATTCACCTTCGGTGTGACTGACAGGCACCGACCAGATGCTACGCCAGAATGAACACATAGCGTCATCCTCCGGCAGGCGCGTATCAGTCACACCTTGGTCGGGTCGCTCCCAAGCCCGATAAACCCACCTTTCATTACTTTGGAATGTACGATTCTGGGTGTATCGCTCCACTCTCCGCCTATACCTACGAATACGGTTTGCCCATGCAAACACTTTTTGCTTCAGGAAGTCGATGCGCTCTGTGACACGGGATATATAGTCTTGGGGGCTGACATCAGTCCCCGAAAACGCCCGTCTCACAAAGCGCATCACTCTTGGCCGATTATTGCCCTCCCTGAAACAAATTAGTTTGCCGATGAGTGCTCTGGCCCCACCAATACGACGTTCGATCCTGCACTGCCAAGCTGGTACGGCTGGTTTCGGTCGTGTAGCTCTGTCATCTACAAATTTGACGTGGGCTACACGACATGCCGCTACAGCCGCGCAGTACATGATCGAATGTGTATCAGTGAGGTCTTCGCAGTTATCAAAATAGTTTGACAACTGCGAATCCAGAACAGCCACCAGTGCCCTATTTTTGTTATGCATGGGCAAACGAGGTAATCGTGGCCTAAGTTCGAGCGGCATGTAGCGATAATCCCGAATAGCACACTCCAAAGCACTCCTCAATTCCTCATTGCACTGGTTACTTACGTTTGTAACCCTGTCACTACTATCCTCGTCAGCGTGGTTGGACTGTGGTTGCACCACGGCCTGCGACGATGGGGCAGTGACACGGTTACACATTTCCGTTCGGAGGCGATCAAGCACAGTATCATCCAACATACGATTACGCTGGATGACCCGTACCTGATCCGAAAGTCGTTGGGCCGAAACGTTGACAGCCGGCTCAAGCACCTGAAACAAAGAGAGCATCCGGACACGGTACGCGGTCAGATTGTTTCCTCCCTCTGTAGCCCCATAGTATGCGCGCATGACATTTTCGTTAATGGATTGTGTCCATCTCATGCGCTGCACACTTCCGCCGGGTGCTGGGACCCTATCAGAGACCGGTAAGCCTCGAGGTCCTAAGCGGTCCGGCGGCCGGCGTCCTCCCCGTCGACGCGCAGGTGGTGGTGTCGTCGGCGGCGAGAAGTACTCGTCGCTCGAGCTCGACGCAACTGCCACGGCCGGTGACACAGCACTCACGGTGGGGGTGGGGCTGGGTTCCGGCGACGGCGAGGCGGAGCTGGGCGACGAGGCCGGAGGTGGTGGGTGTGCTTTTCGTGCTGCAGCTCTTGTCAACATGTCGATTTACATTTTTTTTTATTTTTATTTTTTCATATTATATTTATTATTATATATTATATTATATATTATATTTATTATATATATTATATATGTATTATTTAATTAATCATCTTTACATTTGTTTCTAGTTTTCTTACTTACTAATAGTTTTAAAAATCTGATTTGTTGAGCTTCTAATTTTTCTAAGTTACTTTTGAATGTGAGTCCATAGCAGTCGAGGGCGTAACTTAATATGGGATCAACTAATTGTAGATAAAGGCACTTAAGTGTATTACTTGGTACTTTAAAGCTTAGATGGTAGAAACTACCGAGCAATATACTAAGTTTATTACACAAGTACTCAATGTGGTTTGACCACGAAAAGTTCTCGTCAACCCTTACACCAACATATGTTACACATTTATTGCGTATAATAGGTTTACAATTACAATTAACATATTTTTTTATGAATGCACGCAAACTCATGTGTGTACATCGGAGTTGCGTCTTCCATATTTTATCTCTGCACCTTCTAAGAACAGGTAGAAAATACCTAAGGAATTAAGTCTGCCTTTGCACTTGTGCATAACGTTTTAATAAATAAATAAATATGTAGCTTTCCATTGGTGAAAGAATTTTTAAAATTGGCAAAGTAGTTTTTGAGTCAACGTCAAAGTCAAAGTCAAAACGAGTTTATTATTTAATGTTTCTAATGAAAAATCTCAAAAACTACTTAACTTACAAACAAAAAAACTTACAAACAATACAAATACGAGTACATTACAACAAGCATTATAAATTATTATAGTGTAGACATATTTTGTATGCTTACCTGACTCATTGTTGAAAACGAAAATATAACTATATCATAAAAACACTCTGGTGCAGGAAAAGCTAACAGTGATAATGAATAGTAAAGGTTCAGTATTAGATAACACAGAATGTTGCGAGGATTTAAAATGGATTTTATATCGAAATCAAATCTAGCAACGTTTCGAGAGTGATCGCGCTATATATAAAAGAGACCGTTTTTGAAGCTGATTGATTGAGCGATAGTTGGAAAATCGTGCTGTTGGATCCAGAACTTTTTGATAGCGAACCGGACCTTTTATTTAATTTACTCTATATTTACAAAACAAAACAACAAACTTCAACTTCTTCTTCTTTACAATCAATATTTATCCATCATCATCATCATCATCAGCCTATTAATGTTCCCACTGCTGGGACACAGGCCTCCTCTTTGTGAGAGGGAATGGGCCGTAATCCACCACGCGGGCCCAGTGCCGGTTGGTGGATGTCACATGTCTTCGAATTTTTGGTTCTAGGACATGCCGGTTTCCTCACGATGTTTTTCTTCACCGTTTTGAGAGTAGTGGTAATGAAATATTTTACACAAAGTAAAGCGCCTGCCTGGGCTCGAACCCACGACCTACAACTTGAAATTAAAATGTTCAATATCCAAAATCCAAGTGAATCAGATGGCAAATAAGTTGTAGTAATATTGTTGATTATAACAAGTGGTGATGAATGTAGACAAATGAAGAGGAAAGCCAAAGAAAACATAATGAGGGAGGAATTTCATGAAAGACACTGCTTCTTCTTTGATCATCAATTTATTGATATTTAGAAATATTAGGCGTCTGTTTCATTATTTTCAAGGACACACCAGGTAGGTTAGGTAAGACCAGTGAGGTCTAGATAAATCAGGTCTTAAAATTTCTTTCATCTAAAGATATCAATATTTGCAGAAATTAATAATGTTTTTTTTCGCCAAAATAAGCCTATTTAAATAAGTATCTTGAAGGTTTAAGCCCAAAATATCAGTAACTCTAAAAAAAATAGTAAATGTAAGTAACTAACATATTTTTAAATATTAAAGCGGGTTGGTTGAACTGGGAATACGTTGTTTCATTATCAGCTCCTTCTCTAGGGGTTTGTAAGAGGGATTAAGTGGTGATGTCGAGGGGATGTGTAAGGGATTGCTAAGGGGATTGTATTGGACAGGTTGATTGCTTGTCCGTAGTTATTTAGTTATTTCATCGTGTTCGTCTGTGGTTTTACTAAGAGCAGGCCGGTTCTATCCCTAGATTTGGAATATTTTTGAATTTGAACGAAGATTGTTAAAAAGTGAAATTGTTTGTTTTGTTTATGGAACGTAATTTTTTTATCCGATAAAATCTCTTACAGCGGGATAATGCATTGAAGCTGAGCCGTGGGAGAAAAGCTCGTTTAAACTAATATTATTTATTTATTTATTTATTTAAGCCATTTATTTATCCTTAACATACAATAAATTAGTTATTTTTAATAAATCATGTAAATTTAGTTATTTTATCTCCATTAAGGACCTCTTTTCGAGGAAAGGCCTCCTCCATTCAAAGACCTTATACTAAATACGTCTAAGGTCTTTGTCTCCATTTTAATCCAAAGTTTTCTATCTTTGGCTTTTGACGTCCAGTTGTCTCCTGCTATCTTTTTAATCTCACCAAGCCACTTATCAGGGGGCCTACCCTGTTTCCTTTTTCCAACTTTGGAAAAAAAATAAAGAGGTAAAAATATATTGTTTTCTCCGAAGCTCATCTGCTGGATGCGAGACACACACGACCGTTCTATGTGGTGACACTTGGGAGAGGCCAACGTTCAGCAGTGGACGTCTTTCGTATGAAATTATTAGGATTATGAATCTCTGAAAGTGTTGATCTTATTTATGTAGGAGGTAGAAAGTGATGATAGAAACACTTTCCTCTTATTTTCGTTTATTTCAGCTCGCTTAACACTAATTACATCATTGTTTCTTAGTAGCGTCTTAATTATTTACTGTATGTTTGCATTTCACCGTTTTCATCTCTTTCCTCATTCATTCCATGTTTTCTCAGTCACTCGATCACCGCTGCATTCCATATCTATACTTATAATAAATCTGTAGAAGAGCCGTTTTTGTACATCGAAAATATTTCCAAAAAGAGTAGCCAGGGCGTTAAAGGATAACCAATTGAACCCATGTCGAGCATTTTTGGAAATTTTGTTGTCTGTTTAGTTGTGCATGTATCACGTAAAATGTACGAAACCAATGTAGATAACTTTTACATATAAAAACTGTGCGTAACTTGAAGTATTCCTTAGTGTTTGTTTCATCGCAATCGCTTCATTCTATCAAAAGTTAGATGAATTTAAAGTATTCAAGAAGTAAAATATCACAACACACGCAATTCAGCAGATACTCGGACAGTTGAACACCATATTAGATAGATGGCGTTGTGCATTTGAAGTATTTTCTGAATGGCGGTTTATATGATCTATGGCGGTGTTAAGATTCGCCGCGAAAGAATGACCATAGAACAAAATTGTAGATAGGTGGAGTATGCAGGAAGGTGAGATTTAGGGTAGGTAGGAATGTAAGTAAGTAGGATTGGGTAGACAGTTGTCGGGAGCGAAGCCGCGGGCACAGCTAGTTTCTAATAACTTCTTAAATCTATGTTGCGTTCAGAATTAAAAATCCTACATTTACATATTTTTTTTCACTGATTTCTGTTTTACTGTCGCGTCTAATAGCTATTTAGATTTATTAATCGAAATGAGAATACATTACATTCGATATGAAGATACGAAACGTAAGGTATCAATTACTATAATATTCATAGGTTGACTTGTAACGTTATAGATCTGCCCTATATTGCAATATGTTGTCCACCTAAAATACGTGTACATTTTTGCGGTTTCAATTAGGGATGCGAAAACCCGATAGTTTCGCATATTCGGCTCTTTGGTCGATTTGGGTGTACAATTTAATAAGGCAATGGGCCAGCTCGTACGTAGGAATATGTAGGTACATTTGCGAAATGTTTGAAGCGGATTACTCTAAATTACATATTTATGATCCTAATCAGAATGTTCATCCCCGCGCTTGTCGTGTTAAATCTTAATCAGATTAATTAAGACGAGAAGTTTATATTTAAGTAAGACTGGCAGGCCACATTTTTGGCACCACTGCTTCTATATTAAGCGTAAGACCGACTATAAATCAAAACGGGATATAAATAGAAACAAATTTTCCTTCGTCAACAGAGAGTAATACTTTTTTATTTGTTTCCAAACATTTATTTTCTGTTTGTCTCGTGTTTTGATGTTGCAACCTTGAGGTTTAGTCACGAAAAAGTTTGCGAATCCGAAATAAGAAATAGGTACCATTGTTAAGGTTTTTCTGCCTATGACGTTTACAAAGCTATATATACAAAGCTATATATACGGATATGGATTTGACATTAAGCAACAAAGAAGAAAGTCTAGCTTAACATAGTATAAATTTGGATTAGAAAAGAGGCAGATCAAAGACAATAAATATTGTTTATGTGAGTTGATATTTTTAGCTGGGAAAGAAGTTAACTCTGAGTTAACAGAGATTTTTGGAAGAATACCCGAAATGAAATGGCAGGCGGATCACAAATTCTAAAATCAATTTATGAATAAAGAAATATTATGAAAACCTCGGTCTTAAGAGGAAATGCGGTCGCGGACATCCGACTGAATTTGCCAAGTAAAAATCATAATTCGAGATTTGGCTCTCGCCTATAAGATATTTCATAAACTGAATAAAAAAGATATATACTGGAAAACAGCTAGACAGATACATAGTTATGTTTAGAAAAAAGGTTTCTTATCTGCATATTAACAATAACTTTCCTATTATACGATCGTGCATAAAAGCCGTTAACCCTGACAACTATAATAGTTATTGAACTAGCCCGATTTCATGGCTTTAAAATACACACAACATTATCGATTTTTCTTAGAACTGCAGGCAAGGCTAATGCATTCTAATTTCCAAAGCCGTTCTTGAATATTGAATCAAGCAATTTAAACTTAAATTAAAGGGTTGGTAAATTATGCTTCAAGTCATTGAAAGTTTTGATGATAAACCTTTTTTGTGCGTTTTCGAAATTGTCTTAGTGTAATTAACTAAGTTTTGGGTGAGGTTTATCAAACTAGTAATTGTTGAAATTTAATTTGATGAATATAATGATATTCTGGCAGGTACAATTTTTTATTGTTATCGCGAAGGTAATTTTGACGGTTTTACTGCAAAGAAGCAGAAAGATAATGGTGGTGGTGGTGGTGGTGGTGGCGGTGGCAGAGAGATAATTTGGTAGATTCTTTATTAAACTAGAATATTATGAAAGCATGTGTTGGGTCACAAAATTTATTAATTTGTTGATTTATTTTATAATTAATTTATTGATGTATTTCTTAATTCATTTATTAATTAACGTATTGATTTATGGATTTATTAATTTTTATTTATTGATGAATTTATTTATTAATTTATTTACTTACTGATGTATTTATTGATTGATTTATTGATTTATTTATTGGCCTTACGATTGTATTGTAAATAAGCAATCATGTGTCGGCTTAGCACCAAAACATATTTTCCAAGGTGTCATTTGATGACTTAATACAGTACTACATATTTGACAATACTACCTATTTAACCAAACCTAGACAACTATGTTAGGATGTCAACCCTAGATCTGCTAGTCTAACCGAATGCAGCTTAATAGGTACAGTTACTCTATACCACGACGGCGGGTTGGTCTTATTCATGTGTGAGTGTGTGTAAATGCATATGCTCATTATCTCTGTGTGCTCAGGCGATACTGAGCGCTCCCGCAGGCTTATTACGTATCGTGCAAGAGCAAAACGTTAGCGCAATACTTGTTCTGCAATACAGAAGTTTTAGAGTTTTTGGTGAGTTATCATAAGTGCATTTGACAAACAGCGAGCGATTAGCAAACGATTGTGTAAAACCTACCATACGTATACTGTGCACTTTAGGTAAATCCGACATTTTTGCGTTTGATCGCGCGAAGATTTCTGATTGTTTTTGCTTACGTAATAAGCCTGCCGAGCTTATGCTCTACATACTTATATCACACACACACACACGATTAAGACCAACCCGCCCTCGTGAGATAGGACAACTGTAACAGTATTGTGTATTGAATGACTGCCTATCTGACCTTCACAATGCAGTGACGGTAGTACCGACTGTTAAATAAGTATAAATGGCACCCGGGACCAACAACGATAGCCGATGTTTCCCGATAGCAACAATCTAGGGGCTTTAAGTCAAGAGTGAATGGTTTTTTTCTAGGCAAGCGTGCTTCACCGTCGACCACATCATCGCTTACCATCAGGTGAGATAGTGGTCAAGCGCAAGCCTATAGATAATAAAAAAAAAAAAAACAACGGCTTGACGTGATTTGTGGCCTCGGAAATCGGTCACGTTGTTAAGGTGGTAACCCATCCACGGACCGACCCTGATAAGCGTTGCTATACCTTGAAAATCCACCCATGTGTCTATTCTACACTTCTACCTATTATCAAAGATAATTACTACCTATTATCAAACCTATATTTCAGTTCAGGTGCATATTTGTGACATGACGCATATACGACTCTCAAAAAGTTAGTAATCTAGCAAAACAGTCCCCTTAACAGTGGTAATACTTCTCATACTACATACACACAAAACACACATACACACACACAATACACATACACACACACTATTTATTACTAACAACCCTTTTTGACTTTTTGTATTTATCTTTACAACTTTGGTTTCAATATCATTTCGATAATTATAATTGCATAAGATTGAACTGTATTTGCTGCCGAGTAAGGGCACTGGCACCTGTAACACAGGTTAATCATCTAGAACAGGATTCAGGTACTTCACTGAATTGTAATCTTTTTCTATACTTATATAATATTATAAAGAAGAAAGATTTTTTTGTTTGTTTGTTTGTACCGAATAGGCTCCGAAACTACTGGACCGATTTCAAAAATTCTTTCACCATTAGAAAGCTACATTATTCCTGAGTGACATAGGCTATTTTTTAATCCCAAATATGGGTCCTGTGGGGTGGTCCACGGGAGCGAAGCCGCGGGCAACAGCTAGTTTTATATGTTATTAATATAATATCCGTTCAAATCACCTATATGGAAATACAGGCCCAGCCTATTTTAAATGTAGGTACAATAAATTAACCTAAAACCCGCCGTTGTTTCAAAGCCCTCTTACAATACAACAGCAGAGCCGTAATTCGCTTTAATTATTCGTATTTGTTCGCCGATCGTGACGCCATTGGCTTCGGCAAACTTCGGTAAACTTCGGCCCTAACTTTTTGAACAAACTTGCTAATTCCCGCGATTCCACCAAAATGGCGACCCGCAAAATATTACAATAATTGCGTTTGAAAGAATCGCTTTTTCGGATTATGGAAATGGAATCTTTCTTGGGTGAAATATGCTGTAATTTCTTTTTGATAATTTTTCTTTTCTGATTCCAGCGGGGTGGCAGGTGCTAGTAATTTTGGACGAGTTGGCTAAAATAATGGTTCAGAAAGTTGAGAATAATTTGTCACGCGCAAAATGCTAGATGATTTTATTTCTCTCTGCGTTGTAGTAATTAATCTCTGGTTTTAGAATACTTGCTCTAGACACTAAACGCTAAACATAGTCTGCTTGACTAATTGAGATGGGTATTGGCCCAAGGCCTAGATTTCTGTTTTGTTCAGTTTTATGCTTTTTCCTCATCACATGTGATTTTTGCTGTTGTGTATGCAGTAGTGAAAAATACTTTCTTATTTTCAAATATTCTATCTCATTACACTAATATTACAAAGGCGAAAGTTTGTGAGTGTGTATGTTTGTTACTTCTTCACGCACAAACGGCTGAACGGATCTCGATGAAATTTGGCACTGAGATAGATTAAAGTCAGGAATAGCACCTGGGGACAATTTTCGACATTCACGCGGGCGATGCCGCTGGCAGAACCTAATGTTCTATAATAACATAACAGCACTACACGTAACCCGTGGTGTCTCATCCCATACAAAGAAACTGTGCCGACGTACTTTACTGATTATACTGATTATTTTTTGTACATCGATCGCGTTCGATCAGTTCGGTTCGGTTCGTAGTTCGGTTCAGTTTCACGAATATATCACATCAACATCAGCCTATTGTTCCCACTACTGAGACACAGGCCCCCTCTCTGTGAGAGGACATGGGCCGTTATCCACCACGCGGGCCCAGTGCGGGTTGGTGGTTGTCACATGTCTTCTATTTTTTGGGTTCTAAGACATGCCGGTTTCCTCACGATGTTTTCCTTCACCGTTTGGAGAGCATTGGTGATGAAATAATTTACACAAAGTAAAGCACCTGCCTGGGCTCGAACCCACGACCTACAACTTGTAAGTCGCGGCCGATACCACTGGGCCACCACTGCTCTCACGGATATATAATTATGGTGATCTTTCTATCGCCGTGGAACAGAACCAAACGGTAACGAAATTGGTACAATCAGATGAACAACGCTAGTTACGTCGGCAAGGTTTCTTTGTATGGGATGAGGCATTTGTATGCTAGTATTAAATTATCAGTGACGTAACTATGATATTATTTTTCCTCTACGCTATCTCGATCTTCGAAATAGCGAAAAAACAAATGAAAGAGTTGCTTAGATCGTGCACGTAGTCACCGAGACGCGACTCGCAGTGCGATAGTTAGTCACGTATTCCACGCGCGGCGGAAACTGACAGCCACTGGCAGGTAATTGGAACGCGAATTTTTCAAATGTCAAAAACAGTGCGATGGCCGTGTCTTCAGAAAAGCTGCGATTGGTAAACTCGAGCTCTGGCTGTTGTGTAGCCACTTAACGGTTTGCATTACATGAAGTAGCAAGCACGTGACGGGTAACGTAAATCGCATCACAAGTAGCATCGCCCGAAGTTGTGGATGAGGCTTTATGCTATGTTTCAGCCCTTCTTCTTCTTCGTCGTATCGATGATTCCTCAATTATATACGTTTTAACCAGAATTCAGCCACGGCAATAGCGTTTTCATTTGCCTCACAAAGGTCTTTCAGGGTGCAGGTGTTGTTGCACAGAGAGCACGATAGGAGGTGAGGCATTGTTTGGGACGCGGCTCCGCATTCGCACTGCGGGTCATTGGAGTGCCCCCATCTAACTAAGTTGTGCCTGCAGCCTGTACTACAGTTTCAGCCCTGTACTAACCTAACAAGTGCTCAACTGTAGCAAGAAGAATTTAGGTTGTTACTATTAACACTACACTCTTGTTTTCTAATTTTCTCTAGACATCGACACATTAGTCGGCATCGTCTTTCCTTGCCATGTAAAGAGGCTTTATGTTGTCACTGGCACTTTATAATAGTTTGCTAAGGTCTTGTAGAAAGTTATCGTTTAAAATATCTTAGGAGGCAAACCCACACAACAATAATAATATTGATGTTGTCCTTAGACTACAATTCACTAAAACCACAGATATAAATCTAACTAGATGACGCGATTGTATGTACTTCGCGTGTCAAAAAACGGAGTAAAGTTACGATCAATGATCGTACTTTGAGTTTTTCATTTAGCATTATCGGCACTGGCGATCCACTGAAATCTAGAAAAATTCTAATAATGCCATATTGAGCTGTAAAAACTGTATAGAAAAAGTTGGCCGATGCATTGGAAATGGTTTTTTTTCATTGGTCAGTAAATTAAATTTGGTTTTTAATTGTGTGTGAAAAAGCATACTTGGTTTTTGATACAGATGAAGGCACTTGCGTTATCTTGTTAGATTTATGTCTGTGACTAAAACCTTGTGTGGGTATTTCAGTGGGTATAGCGATGTAAATAAAAAATACTTATAAAAGGGGCCCGTGTATTTATAAATCAAATACACAGTTACACAAAAAACAGTTATAAAACAAAGATACAGAACATAGTAACAGTAGCACTTACTCTAAGCGATGTTTGTCATACCAACATCGAAAATAGATCTCGCAAATCACACTGTGTTCATTATCTAATTCTCCTGTCGTAGATCGGCTGGAAGAAGATTATCTAGAAATAAGCAGCGCCTTTGTGCTCTTCTGTTTTTTTAACTACTTCTCTCTTTTAAGTGTTTTGTGTGTACATCAATATCATCATCATCATCAATATCAATACTCAATATATATATATATATATATATATACATATACATGTAATAAATCTGTAGAAAAGTCGTTTTTGTACATTGAAAATATAAAAAAAGAATAGCCAGGGTGTTAAAGGATAACCAATAGAACCTATTTCCAGCATTTTTGGAATTTGTGTCTGTTTATCTGTTTGTCTGTTTATTTGTGCACGCATCACGTAAAATATACGAAACCAATGTAGGTAACTTTTATACATAAAATTTTACGTAACTTGAACTATTACTTAGTTTTTGTTTCATCGCTATCGGTTCAGTCTATCAAAAGTTAGATGAATTTAAAGTGTTCAAGAAGTAAAATTACCACAACCAGATACTGGGACAGTTGAACTCGATATTCGATAGATGGCGTTGTGCATTTGAAGTCATTTTTCTGAATGGCGGTGTTAAGATTCTCCACAAAAGAGTGAAGACCCTTGAAAAAAAAAATCGTTGGTAGGTAAGTAGGAGGGTAGGCAGGAAGTTGAGCAGAGTAGGGCTGGCAGTCAGTTAACGGGAGCGAAGCCAGCTAGTAGCAGGCACAGCTGGTCTATACTAATATTATAAAGAGGTAAAGTTTGTGAGTTTGTGACGTTGTAGGGGTAATCTGGATCTACTGAACCGATTTTGAAAATTTTTTCACCAGTAGAAAGCTACATTATTCCCGAGTGTCATAGGCTATAATATATTTAAAAAAAAATAGAGATCCTTATGAAAATTGCAAGAATGTAACCCAAGGTAGCAAAATGGTGCCTATAAAATTCATTCTTAGGCGTGCGCTGGGAAGACTTTTGATGATAATAAAAATTATTAGGTAGGTAGGTAGGGTAAAGTAGGTAGGGTTAGCAGGGTAGGTAGGTAGCTAGTTGACGGGAGCGAAGCCGCGGGGTTCAGGTAGTAAATAAAATAAATAGACTGACACCCATAGCGTGGTGAAGCGTGTTATTTAAAAGCGGTGGTTAACGATAATGACGCCGCTTGACAAGTCGCAGTCCATTTTTGTTGTCAGTGTACAAATATATCTTAAATATTGTTATTCCAGGAAATATCACTTAGTGTCACATAGAACGAGAGAAAATAAATCAATTTCTAAATGCCTACTCAGGTACTATATACCTCATCATCTGCCTAGCCTTTTCCCAACTATATTGGGGTCGGCTTCCAGTCTTACCGGATTCAGCTGAGTACCAGTGTTTTACATGGAGCGACTGCCTATCTGACCTCCACATCCCAGTAACTCGGTAACACGGTACCCCTTGGCAAAATGGTGTCAGATCTCAAGCTTCTGACTACTCGTAACGACTGTCAAAGATCTTCAAATAAAAGCCGGGGCCAACGGCTTAACGTACTTTCCGAGGCATGGAGTAAACTCGGTATGTTGAAATGGTCACCCATCCACGGACCGACCTCGTCAAGCGTTGCTTAACCTTGATGATCGACCCGTGCGGCTGTTATTATTTAGTCACGAGCTCCTCTCAGGTACTGTATACCTATCAAACTAAAATGTTCAGTGGCTATAAAAACCAGAGCTGATCTATGAAGGCTTTCAAAGGAGGTAATAAAGGGTACCTACCTACGTCTGCTCGTAATAGCACTCTAAGTAAAGTTACCGAGACACTCAGATGATGATAATGAGTGGTCCTAATGAAGGCTGTTAATTGCTAAGTTCTTGAAGGAATGTCTGGCTTCTGTTGGTAGATGGGAATTGCGTAGGCTAGTTATTAATTTGAAAATTGTAAATGGATGATATTTCTTTTTTAATGTGAAATAATGTTAAAAAAACAAAAACCCGACTGCATAAAAAAAAACACAATTATTCAGATCTGTCTGGTATATACGCTGAAATGTAGTAACTTTGATTTCTGTCGGTAGTTTTTTTATATTTTACTAATGATTTATTTTTGAGCCCAG